>JAVIWB010002465.1:0-323338 GCA_031893035.1 Dermolepida albohirtum | reverse complement strand
GAGAACTCACATGTGATTGTCGGAAAACAAATACATCCACAACGTGTCACTGTTTGGTGTGGATTTTGGGCTGGAGGCATAATTGGACCATACTTTTTTGAAAATGAAGCTGGTGAAGCAGTGACTGTTACTGGCGCTCGATATCGCGACATGATAACACAGTTCTTTCTGCCGAAATTGAATGATATTGATGTGGCCAATATGTGATTTCAATAAGACGGAGCCACATGCCATACAGTCCGTGAAACAATTCAATTACTGCATGAGAGATTTCCAGGTCGTGTACTCTCTCGTTTCGGTGATCAGAATTTGCCCTCTAGATCGTGTGATTTAACACCATTAGATTTCTTTTTATGGGGTTATTTGAAATCACAGGTCTATGTCAACAAGCCCATAACCGCTCATGCATTAAAGGAGGAGATTCAACGCTGCATCAACGAAATTCAGCCACATTTATGCATAATGATCATGGAAAATTTCGACAAACGAAGTGCGTATGTGCATGTAAAGCCGTGGAAGCCATTTGCCGGATTTGTTATTCCATAAATAACCTTATCCTATGTACTTTATGATTCAATAAAAAATAACAATCAAGAGACTAAAAACTGTGTTTTCTATTTAATTCAAATCTTGCGTTAATTTTGGGACAGCCTTTATATGGCACCAGACACGAGGGCCTAGCATATGCCAACGTTATTGTGCTTATGACGAAATTCATGTAATCCATAAATGTAAAGGTATGTTCTTTATGAATTAATAAATATGAAATACGAATAGAGTAAATGTAGGAATAAAATTAATTAAAACTAAGAATTTATTATAAATTTTTAAATTTTCCACATACGAGGATAGTTTGATAAGTAGGGAGAATGACACATAGGTGGCGCTCTAATTGGTAAAACAAATGCACTGTAATTTAGGTTGTCTATTTTTATGTTTACATTCCGATATTTAGATAAATCGGTTGATTAGTTTATTTTTGACAACTGATTGAATAAGAAGCAACAAGTCGTTTTGTTAAAATGGAAAAAGCAGAGTATCGTGCGCTGATTAAATACTTCGTAATTAAAGGTATGAAAGCTACCAAAATGAAAAATGAGTTACGGGAAACATTAGGTGAATCTGCTCCATCATCTGCCACAATAAGTATATGGGTAAATGAATTTAAACGTCGTAGAACAAGTTGTGTTGATGAAGCGCGCTCTGGAGCACCCGAAATCGTGACTTCTAAGGAAATGATTATAAAAATCCATAATATTATTACGCAAGATCGACGACTCAAAGAGAGAGAGATAGCAGAAATGGTAAACATTTCAACAGAACGCGTACACCACATTTTAACGAAAGTATTGTTCCTTTCCAAGCTTTCGGCAGGATGGGTGCCGCGATTGCTTACGACTGATCAAAAGTTCACTCGTTTGCGCATTTCCAATGAGTGTTTGGACCTTTATAAGCGGAATCCGGTTAATTTTTGTAGGCGATATGTTACTTGCGAGTGCATTTCCAATTAGTACCGCATACGCCTTATTCGCCGGATCTAGCCCCTTCCGACTTCCACCTTTTTCCAAAATTGAAAACGGCACTAGGTGGAAAGAAATTTTCGTCTAACCACGAGCTTATCATCTTCGTAAATGAGTATTTTGCAAGCCTACCGGAATCGCATTTTAGAGATGGCATAAGGGCATTGGAGCACCGTTGGAATAAATGTTTTGCTCTTTTAGGAGAATATATTGAAAAATAAAAATTATTTTGTATTTAAAAAATTCGTTTTTCTTTTCCATTCTCACTACTTGTCAAACTACCCTCGTATCTGTAAATTTTCTAATTAATTTTAGTAACTAATTGCACTTATAAATAATAATATATATATGTGTGTGTGTATATGCACCCTAGAAACAGCAAGCCATACAATTTTGGAGCCAAAATATTTCAGTGTAAGCCGCTGAAATTATCTTCTATGTTATGTATAAATAAATTTAAATATGTATTGATATATTACTTGTTTTTTAAATTTTGGAATAGATATTGTTATTTTTGAGAAAATAAATTTATATTATTTTTATCGGCTTCTGGTAGCTTCCTTCAATCTATTTTTGGCAACAAAAAGGGAAAGAAAACGGACGACATCATTTAACAAACTCATCATTGGTTCGTATTTTGTTGAGCTGTCGACAAACGTGACATGTGAAAAAGCTGTCGGCTTCACGTAGCGCACCACCGGCCAAATTGAAGGACAGAATAATGAGATGGTAATTCAAGATGTGTCAATTGTCTGTGTCCCTCTTGCGAGCGTGTAATTCCTCATTCTCCTTAGTTCTTGGTACGGTGCTGTGAGGGAAGAAACCCGAAGAATGGTCCCACAGCTACCTTCATCTATCAATTGTTGGCAGCGAACACCTGACCCTTTTGCGGGGACAGTGCGGGGTGCGAAGAATACAGAACTGTCACTGCCTTAAATCAGATCCTACGTCTCTGTCTGTTGTCTAATTGTATTCTATCCTGTTTTTATATAGACAAGAATAACTAGTGTCGATAAAAATAAAAATGATTTATTAAAATTAAAGATATATTATTTCAAAACATCCTCATTTACAATAAACATTACTCTTTTTAATAAATAAAATTTCATTGGGTTTTCAAATTTTTAATTCATAAAGTATAAATGCTAGATTACACTTTGATTTTCAAATATCACTACATTTAATATACGTAATTATATATATTTATTTATAACAATATATACGTATGTATATAATATCTTCAATTATGCGATTATTGTAATTGTTTTCTATGTCAAGGATTTCAGTATTATTAAAGACGAATTCAAGTTTTTTTTCGAAAGCATGTTGTGACAAACCTGTTGCGTTGTTTTGATACTATATAAGCTTTATTTGTATTTGTAAATACTTTTATGTAAATACTGTTTTGTTTGCTCCTCATAGTATCTTCATAACATTGTCATTTTATTTTGTATATACCGTGTTTGTTGTTCTTTAGATGTTTGATGTTTAAGTTTGGTAAAAAGTATTTGTTTGTATTTTTCGATTTGTGAGCTATTTTTAATCTTGTATTTTCTAAAAAAATTTCTTTAATTTTGTGATAGACAAGGTACGTACAGTAAAGCCATGATTCTTTTGATGGTAATTGTGTGTGATGATATTACTTGTGCTTTCTGTACTTTTGTCCGTTTTGTTTTCTCTGTTTTTAAGTGCGAATAATCTTTCTTCAATATTTCTTGTATGAAGTGCGGAAGGTAATTATTTTTGAAAGTTTTTTGTTTTAATTGCCGACATCACTTCTTCATCGTTGGAAAATCTTTGACCAATGAGCCATTTCCTCAAGTTTGGGAACAGAAAATAATCCGTGGGAGCTAAATCTGGCGAATAGGGTGTATGAGGTAGCAATTCAAACTTTAATTCATTAATTTTGGCAATAACAGATTTGCGAGCTGGTGCATTGTCTTGATGAAACAACACTTTCTTCTTAGCCAAACGCGGTCGTTTTTGCTTGGCGCTAAAATTCTGCTTTGTTGCTGTGAAACTTCGTTAAACACTCAATTGAAACATCTTCTCGACACTGTTTTTGCTCGAGTGTGAGCAAACGCGCCGCCCAATCTTGCACATAGCTTTCTCATGTCCAAATTGTCAGATAATATGTGATGTACCGCACTTTTTGAAATGCCTACTGTGTCTGCTAGCTCGTGCACTTTCAGTCGACGATCATCCAGTATCGCTTTGTCGATTTTCTTCACCATTTCTGGAGTCGTCACCTCATTTAGTCCACCACTGCGATGCTCGTCTTGGCAGCTCGTACGACTTCATTTAAACTCTGTTACCCAATATTTCACTGTTGTAAACGAAGGAGCAGACTCACCTGGAATAGAATCCAGTTCAGCTTTTATATTGGCTGGGCTGAGGTCTTTCAAATAAAAGTATTGTATCACGTAACGATGACCAATTTTCTCCATTTTTACAAATTCACTGAAAACGTTCACTATTGATGGCTGCCAAACAAATACTAAACAACATGGCGTCTTCAAACTTGAAACATATGCTTTATAGATGGTGTACTTTCTAATACAGTGATAGTTTTCAAACAACTACCGCCATCTCTAGGTCAGGCCGGGTACTTATAGGATCATTCTCGTATTCGAGGTATGAAGAATTTATTTTGTTTTATTCTAAAAATGGGCGGAACTTTCCTGTAGACCTAATATTACTTAATCTAAGAAGGTACTTTAATCTAAGGTTTACTTTAACCTTTTATAATTTGCTAATGACATTCTGAATTCATACATAATCTCGTAAATACGAAGTTTAGATTATTTACTACTGAAATTTACATCTGGTTTTACAAATTAAAACTTTTTTTGCGAACTAATAAATATATTTTATGTTCGTATCTCTTATGATAATGGTAAACGAAGGTGAAACAAAATAAATATTTCCTTTCCAAATATTCTAGTTCAGGAACCAAAATATTGAGAATATAATAAATACTAAGTATTTCACGACAGAAATATGTTTCTTAATTAAATAAATTTTACTTACTTAACCGAATGTGTATATGCATATATCTTTCATCGCTGTCTAAATCTCGGTTTATTCTAAGAGCATAAATAGTACTCTTTATTTTAGCACAAGTATGCAGACATCGTCCATTCTCTCAATCTAGGCGGGCGTAAACGGCCTCCGTTGCCAAAAGTTTATTTTTCGTTAACACTTCATTGAAATTAAAAAAATGAGATGTGGTTACATATGTATATTCCACTTTTTCGTGTAAGAAAAACATACGGACATCATTAGCGTTAAACTTCGATTGCCATTATCTCACCGAAATGTCTAGTAAAGTCACCATTTGTCAATAAACAATTATCTTTCCAACATATCCAGACGTGGTGCCATTTATTTTTAAGCTTCATATTGTGTATACGTCGAGTGTGGTGCCAAGATGTCAAGCAAAATATTCTAAAACCGTCAGAATCAATTATGTAGGTATTTACATTTATTTATATTTTGCCTGCACTTAATTTACTATGACACTTGGCGACTAAGATTTTCGTTTTGCACATCTTAGTGTTACCTATGTATGTATATTATTAATTCTTTCGCGCGGAGTGACATTGATGGTATCTTGATTAAAATGTAGTAGTCACTGTGAAAAACTAAAGCAATGAACAAAGCAAAAAGTAAGCAAGGGTAAATGCTGTAATAAAATAAATCCAGTAAAACGTTGTCGAATAAAGATTAGTAGAAAGGTAGAAAACGAACGTGTGTGTATATTTCCTTGAACAGAATGTTATATTTTGTGGACGCGAAATATGTAAGTCGAACACTAAATGTTCAGTTACGGCAAAAACTTTACTATCGTGCCAGTGTTTTAATATTGAACTATGTGCTAGCAGAGAGCGTTGTTAAAGACAAAAAGAGAATGGCTTTTTCAAAGAATCGGTAGGACGAAGGGCAAATGCACAGGTTAACTCGAAATAATACAATGAGAGGACAGGAAAGACATGTTGAGCGATTAAAAGAGAAACAAATTGAGCGACTAAAAGAGAAAAAAGTGTTCTTCTGACAAGAATAATCTTTGGAAGGAGATGTGAAGGTTGAGACTAGGTGGGATCAAATCTGCTGACATTTCTGACCAATAAAGAGATGTTGATTTGATTAACAATTTATTTGTATTTACTGCGCCAGATACAATGATCGAACCTTTAAATCACAATTCCAATCATATGTTTAAAGAAAATAAATTCGTTCTTCAAAAATTTTCTTTTGTCACCATTTTTAAATCGTTTGGGGGACTAAAAAGCAATAGTGTTGATTGGCAGTGGTGGCGTTAATTTAGAAATGTTAAGATGTTTAGATGTTATCCATCCATATATAGGCATATACTTATATACAATACGTTTTCAACTTCTGTTTAGATAATTCATTCTTTCCCTCCACTTGAAAATCCTCTCTAATTAGACTAATTCTAAAGCTAAAGTCAAAAGACGTTAACAATTTAAATGACTTGCGCCCGATAAGCATGTTTCCAACATTGGTCAAGTTAGTCGAAGATGCAATGAACAATTTCATAAATTAATAAATTATTACAAATTTTACCTACGTATTAATCAGGATTTCGTCCATCGCACAGTTGTACACGGCTTCGATGTACATTATTTATGAAATAATTCGCACTATAGACACGAGAAAGGTTACTGTTTTGATATTGCTGGATCACAGCAAAGCTTTGAATACGATGCACCACAGTTTACTGCTATCAACACTTAAGTTTATTGGTATGTCCAAACTAGCAGAGGAATTCTGCAGATCATATCTTAAAAGCAGAACGCAAATGGTAATCGGTGATGACTGAAAACAGTAGAAGCTCGTTCGAATATATGTACGTAATTCAAAAACTTTGGCTTTGACAATAATTTTGTGTTTAAGATCGAGAGAATTTGAATTAAATAAAATAAGTTAAAAACTTATTAAAAAAATTATTATTTATATACGAAGCATAACAATATGTATATCAGATATTTTGGTATATTTGGCACTTTTTAGAGAGAGCGTACATTTTTTTGTATAATTACTTTTGAGAGATAAATATTATTAAAAGTTTGGTACTTCTTGACGTGATTCATTAATAAAATTTATTTAAAATGTTACAAAAAACGCTACAGACCTTTTAAAATATCATGCTTGAGCACTTATAAACGAGCTTCTTGAATAGTTTTACTTCCATAAAATTTAGTTAACGACATACATTCTCTTGTAGATGATTTTTTTCAAACTTATTGTTATGTTTTGTTTTATTCAAATCAACAGCTGATGTTATCCTCCATACACGTATATTATCTTTTCAAAAGTCATTATTTCAATCAAATGAGTGCGTTCGTAATATCGTCAGAAAATAACAGACGAAAGAATAGCAAATAAAAGTTTGAAAAATCGTGTCAAAATGTGATCATTTTAATGTGTAAACGGATATTGTATGTGAGAATTCTTTATAAAAAGAAACGTGTGATCTACATACTTTAATACGCAATTTCGCAAAGACAAAGAACAGATCTCGAAGATAACGGTTGCCAGAACGTGTCCAATCTGCCGTATCTTTC
Source organism: Dermolepida albohirtum (assembly GCA_031893035.1). Classification (NCBI taxonomy): domain Eukaryota; kingdom Metazoa; phylum Arthropoda; class Insecta; order Coleoptera; family Scarabaeidae; genus Dermolepida; species Dermolepida albohirtum. Next base: position 316,230 of record JAVIWB010002465.1, on the reverse strand, counting down.
TCTGAAGAACATAATACAAGTGAAGACCGCTTCGCGTTGCGTAGCTGTTAATCTTTTCCGATGACGTGGCAACTTCCATTGAATACCTAATTCCCATGACATTATCTGATGTGTTTCGATCTCGGTCTCTTTTGTTTGTGGTTTTGGACGTGCGTCTCTGCCGATTTTTCAACAGATCCACTCTATGTTTCAACATCACGCGATGGTCTAGAAGTGATTGATACGTGAGATTGTTGGGTGCACTTATATGTGTATTGCAGATGCTGTTACATTTTATGATAAATGCGGTGTGAAGTGTTCTTCTTTGAAATAAAATAAAGCACGTATTTCACTACTTCAAGTTTAACAAAAAAATATGTATTACTAGAAGTCTGTATACAGAATTAAATTGTTTTGTGATGCATTTTAAAATACCATACCGTTTAGCAGTAAAAGTACACATTTGCACTATATGTATGCATATGTGAACGACATACACGTGGAAACACATCGCGATCTGTCAGATAGAGAAATTTAGATGGTCATGACTAAATTGGAATGTGGAAGAACACAACAAAGCGTTGCTGAAGTATTTGGAGTGAGTCAAAGCGTAATTTGTAGATTTTGGAGAATTGAAGGTGCTCAAGGAAGACAAGGTTGGTCAGCATCAATGACATAAGTCATCGATACTCGCCTCAGTTGACACGTAGAAATCCTACACTTAATGCAACCTAGATTCGAAGTATGCTTGCTGCCGCTACTTGAAGGCGACTATCAACATTAACAAAAAGAAATCGTTTTGTGTGCGTTTAACTTACATACCCGAAGACTATTGATTTGCATTTCTTTTACTTCGAAGTTAAAAGAGCCCATAAAATATTGACGAATGAGAAAAATAATAGGCGTACTCTGATTTGACATGAATTCATGCGCACACACATACAAACACACAAACTCAGAACTTGTCTGGGAAAGGCTTTCAATATGAGAGCGGTGGCGCCATGATATAGGCCGGAAGAAGTATTCAAGGGGACACCGACATTTATTACATAAAAAATTGAGCTCTTCACTATCCAAAGTTATCTGAATGAGATTCTGCAACTAATTTTTCTTCCGTGTGCAGCAGCAGTGGAAGAAGACGCTAATGACTATCATTGTCCAGCAAACATCATGAACAACTGAACTGATGAAGTTGATATAGGGAGAATGGAGCAACCCGCCAACTCTCCAGATGGTAATCCAATAGATCAAACTTGGGGTGTTGTGGGAAGACGTGTTGCTGCAAGAATTATTGTCACGGAGGTGGTATATAATTTCGAAAAAACTGTTTGATATGCTAATTTAGTCCACGACATTACATCAAACGTCTTTATATGTTTCTGGAAATCATATACATTGTCGATCACTATTTTTTTTCGGAAGAATTATTATATTGGAAGAATTGTTCCAATAAAACTTCTGAAAAGCGTATATTTCAGAATTTTTTCTGGACTAAAAATAGAGCACTTTGTACTCTCCTAACAATATCACATTAAAACTTCTCCAAACAATTTAAAACTCCACTATGCTGAAAGCAAAAAATAATGTCAAATATAAATTTCATAAAAATGATAAAACCATTTTTATGAAATATCCCTTAATTGTTTAAAGCAGTGTAATTGGATGGCTACGATGACGTGAATTTAATTTCTGTTAATAGCGGTCAGAATCAGATATTATTAATGGTCCATCAGAATCTTTTATACTTTCTTCGAGAACAATTACTAACTAATATATGCTACTATCTATTTACATATAATTGAAGAGTCGTGAAAAAAATTCGCCCATAAATAGCGACATTTAAGTTTGCGTAATATCGTATAACACGAGAGGTGTCTCGTATTTTCTGCTAAGAAAAAGCATAATCTAAATGGAATTAATCGTTATGGCTTTAGTTTCATTTGCGATTCTAAAACACTTTTATATTTCCGAACGACTTCTAATGCTCCCATAATTCTAAAAGAATATATATACGAGTATGGATTTGGTTTCAATGAAAATATATCGATATATTAAATAATTCATTCCCTCGTCCGATCTAAATATTATAGAAAACATACGGGGAGGGGGTGATAAAAAATATATGCCAGAATAGCAGTACAAGAATCTGCAGTAAAGAAATATTTAAAGAAGATTCAGTATTTGTTTAATTTGAGTTTTTGACGCAATTATTGACTGGAGGTTTAACATCTTGTTTATTAACTTATTTATTTCCTATTCCAAAATACGACTAGGTATAAACATTTTCATTAAAATTATTTTTTTTTGATCATCGAAGGTTGATATATGAGAGTAGTTTGACAAGTAGTGAGAATGGAAAAGAAAAACGAATTTTTTAAATACAAAATAATTTCAATTTTTCAATATATTTTCTAAAAAGAGCAATACATTTATTCCAACGGTGCTCCAATGCCCTTATGCCGTTAGACGAAAATTTCTTTCCACCTAGTGCCGTTTTCAATTTTGGAAAAAGGTGGAAGTCGGAAGGGGAATAAGGCGCATGCGGTACTAATTGGAAATGCAACTCGTGGATTTTAGACATCGTAACTATGCTGGTATGCGAGGGAGCGTTGTCTTGATGAAACAGAATCTTTTTCTTTGCCATTCTTGGCCGTTTAGCACGAATCTCAACATTTAATTTTTGTAGAAGTTCTGCATAATATTGTCCGTTTATTGTGGCACCTTTCTGTAGGTAATCAATGAGCAAAATACCCTTTGAATCCCAAAAAAATGATGCCATCACCTTGTTTCTCCTAAAAGAGCAATACAGTTATTCCAACGGTGTTCCAATGCCCTTACGCCATCTCTAAAATGCGATTCCGGAAGGCTTGCAAAATACTCATTTACGAAGATGATAAGCTCGTCGTTAGGCGAAAATTTCTTTCCACCTAGTGCCGTTTTCAATTTTGGAAAAAGGTGGAAGTCGGAAGGGGCTAGATCCGGCGAATAAGGCGCATGCGGTACTAATTGGAAATGCAACTCGTGGATTTTGGACATCGTAACTGTGCTGGTATGCTGCCACATTAATTTTCGTATTCTGTATACGTAATTCGACAACTAAATTGTCATCATCAGCAGATAATTAAACAGTGTCCCACCTGGAAAGCTACGGTAAAAATACCCGTACGAAAACAAATTCCGCACGCGATCCGTATCGCTGAAAGTCAAAACGTCCACTGTGTTTGTATTGTTAATTGTTCAAGAAGAAAAGCCAATAATTAGCAGTAGAATAAGCTTAGAGCTAAGATGAATCAATACTGCTCAAAAAAACCCAACTCCAAAAGAACGAAAGGCTTAATTGATAGTATGAAAAGAAACATTTTTAATATTATTGTGAATATTGGGTACAATATCTAATCTTTTTATGCAATTTTAAATCTTTGATTTGTGAGTTTACTACCTCGAATAGATTTACTTTACAGAGAATATTATTGTCAATTTTTATACGCCGAAATTGACAAATATGGATATACCAATTTGTTCCTATATCATTTTTCTACATTTAAATATAAAAAGCAGCAAGGAAGAAGTTCTTTTTCCTTCGAAAAGTACTTCAAAATTTAAACTAAATTAGATAAAAGAAATTATAGCCAGTTAGTCTTCCGATTTCAGAAATAATTGAATTTTGTCGCCCTTCCAATTGTTTCTGGTACAAACAAATAAAACATCTATAATCTATAATACAATGATAGCATTCGTATTTTTAACAGTGGATAATCAACTTGAACATTTGTTAAATTCTATTTGCATATATTGAACCTTTCACTTCCTTAAATTTATTATTTTCAATAATATGCTAACAATGCTAAGTGAAAATGTAAACTTTATTTATTCGATGTAGTGTAGATCTAAGAAAGTAAATACATCATGAAAATAAAAAAGCATATTTGTTTTTAATATATAGAGATGTAAATATTACAAAAGAAAAAGTAAAACCTTAATTCGCAATTTAAATATTAGCGTACATATGTCATTACTGGTGTTGAATCTGTTGTTTTAATTGTACAGGTATCACAATTTTTTTTAAATTAAATGTAAACATACAATTTGTCCAACCAAGGACAATAAGTATTATACATATATTAACAATAAACAAAACATATAGCATGTGCCTCCAATATGACAATGCTTCACAATATTGAGCATAAAGGATCTTTTTGATACCATGATCTACTATCTAATTTAATTGAATCTCTCCACGATCATTAGGTTTATCTATCACGGCTCTTGCCAACAATTACGGATAACCACTTAACTTTGCATTATAAACTTCACTTCTGTTTTTGGATTTCATCTTCTACTGAAGGTATTTTTAGGTAATTCTCAATTATTTTATTTGGCACGTACCACGGTGTACTCATAATTGTTCTAAGGACTTTATTTTGACACCGTTGGAACATATCACTGACCACTCAGTTGAATACGTCTGAATTTAATCCGAAGTTGCTTTCTCTTCTTGAAAACATGTTTTTCCACGATAACCTACTATCCAGGTGTAGACCAACGTATTTTATGTCATTTGCTTGAGCCAATTGACACTCGTTAAGGGTGACTGGAGGTCATCTATCTTTTCTTGGTGTAAAAGTCACTTGTATCAACTTCGTTACATTAGTCCTCATTTTCCATTTTTAGCCAAGCTTCTACTTTGTTGGGTATTGTTTTCCTAGTTGTTGGTAAATCTGCAGTGAAAAAACATATAATCTTGGTCCTAGAATGCTTTCTTGTGGCACTACGGAGTTAATTTTCAGTAGATCTATATAATAGTCTTGCTCCTTAACGTAGAAATTTTCATCCAAGGGATAGGACTTTAACAAGATGTAGAATTGATCTGGTAATTTTTCTTTAATTTTATAGAGTAATCCTTCATGCCACACTTTGTCAAAAGCTTGGCGAAATCACCTCTCCATTCTCAAAAGCGTTATTGGTGATATCTGCAACTTGGTAGACTTATTTAACTGTACTATGCTGTTTCCGAAAACCTAATTGATGGCTAGGCATGAGGTGTTTTTCTTCTAATAAGGGCATTATCCGCTTTAGTAATAATTTTTCAGTAATTGACCACCTACTAATTGCTTGACAAGTAACCAAGCGCAAAAATCGTGTTGAATAACTGTTGTAAGGCCTTATATATTTTATGTGATATTCCTTGAAAAAAAATTTCTGTTACGAGATCGTAGCCCGGGGCCTTTTTTGGGTTGATTTCATTTCGTATCACCTTTTTTATTCCACCAATAGTGATCTTTTTTATAAAAAGATCCAACTGCAGCGGCGAATCTAGATATTCCTTTATTTTCTGTTTGTTATCCGTGAAAGACACTAGATAAATGATTTAAAATGCGCTCGTCTTTTTTTTCTTCGTTATTGATAGCTCATTTACGTCTCTTACTGGTAGCAATCTTTGCTGTGGTAATCTTTTCATATATCTGGTGATTTTCCATAACAAGTAATTTGTGTCCTCGGAAGGTCACAGTTCTTCTATGCAATTATTAATTGATTGGTTCCTAATTTACTTCAATATACTTCTCAGCTCTCTTGCTGCCTCGTTAAATTTTTATTAAGCCATGTTTATTCTTGAGTCTTGCCATATCTTCTGTAGTCTTCTCTCCTTTGCTATTTTCTCTTTTATAATTATGGGACAGTCTTGTTTTACATACTTATGTGTCGTTTGGATGTGATGTCGAGGCCCATGTTGCTTTATGGATATTTTTGAAAAAGTTATCGACGGGTGTTTCTATCTTCTATGGGGTGTTGTTGGACGGAAATACACTGGATAAATAATTTAAAAAGGTGTCCGCCTTTTCTTCGTTATTTCAGGCCCATTTAGTCGAGTACCGTTCACGTCTCTAACTGGTGGTTATGTTTACTATGGCAGTCTTTTCATATATTTGATGACTTTTCATAACGAGTAGTTTGTGTCCTAGAAAGACTACAGTTCTTCCAGATAATTATTAATTGATTGGTTCCTAATTTGCTCCAATAAACTTTTCAACTGTTTTGCGGCCTTGTTAAATTTCTGTTTAACTCTAAATGGAAGCATCCAAGCGAAGAAAGATCGAAAAAAGGCCGTTTGGAGAAGTCAAAAGTGAAGACAATTTATTCCAACTAGTCAAACAATCAATGCTGCACATTATCTTGGTGTTATAAAGCGTCTTTTTGCGCGTATTCATCGTGTGCGCCCTCAATATCGTGAAAAAGTAGTAGGCGTTTGTTACATGATAATGCACCTCATCGCTTGACGCTTGTCACTGATTTTCTAACTACAAGTGGCATTTTAATCATCAGCTATTCACCGTATTCACCGGATCTGGCCCGCTGTGATTTCTATCTATTCTCCAAACTATATTTGCCGATGAAAGGACAGCGTTATACCGACGTCGAAGTCATTAAAAAAGCGTCGACAGCGATCTTCGAAGACATCTCTTAAGATGAACTTAAAAATTCATTCGACATGTTAACTGACCATGCAAAACGTTGTATTGAAGCCGAAGGCAACTATGTGAATAAAATAAATGAATTTTACCAAAATAGCAAGCTTTTGTTTTTATTGGGTTGGCAACTAAGTACTTTCGGTTTTGTAGTACAAAATAAAAGACTTTTTTTAAAACAAAGAATAGTTTTCAATCAATTATATATTTTCCATTTTGCTCAATGACCTTTTGCCATCTTTCTTTCAGCTGCATGATTCCACGCTCATAAAATTTCTGGTCCTTATCAGCAAAAAACTGAACCAGGTGCAAGTGAAGGTCATCGTTATTTGTGAAAGTTTTACCATTCAAAGAATTCTGCAAACTTCGAAATAAATGGTAATCAGATGGTGCTAGATCAGGGCTGTATGGGGGATGTGGCATCACTTCCCGGCCAAGCTCCAATAGTTTCCCACGAGTTGCCAAAGATGTGTGAGGCCTTGCATTATCTTTGTGGAAAACTACACATTTCCGATTTGACAATTCTGGCCGTTTTTCTTTAATTGCTTCATCCAGTTTTATTAATTGTTGACAGTAAATATCAGAATTGATCGTTTGGTTCCTTGGAAGCAGCTCAAAAAACACAACACCTTTGTAATCCCACCAAACTGACAGCATGATCTTTTTTGGATGCAATTCAGTTTTCGATGTGGTTTGAGCTGGTTTATCGTGTTTGCTCCAGTGATGATTCTTTATAAGAAAGGGTCGGTTTCATTTCGTCTAAGGTGCATATCGCAAAAGTTGATTCTTTGTGTTAAATGAATTTCTTTCAATTCGTGAGGTACCCAAATATCAAGCTTCTTAACTAGCCCAAGACATTTCAAATGTTTTTCAATTGTTATGTGCGATACATGTAGCCTCTCCGCAACCTCTCGAACAGTTATATGACGATCCTCTTCAATGATGACTTTGATTTGGTCATCATCAACTTCAGTAGGCCGACCAGAACGTTGCTCATCTTTGAGGGGAAAATCTCCAGAACGGAATTTTTTATACCAATTCTGACACATGCGCTCTGTTAAGCAATTAGCACCATAAACTTCACATATCTTTTTGTGAGCCGCAGCAGCTTTCTTTCCTTTACGGTAATAAAATAGTAAAATATGTCGAAAATGTTCGTTTCTGCACTCCATTTAAAATTAACCCACAACTAATAGCTTTAATAAAAATCACGCACTACTTGCTTCTGAAGTTACGTCAATGTGACTAGTATCACGCGACAAACGGTAAAGTACAGCACTAACATACGTTATACAAAAAATAAAGCAACGCTCTCTATCAGTAAAAACCGAAAGTACTTAGTTACCAACCCAATATTTTAAAAAAGTTTCGTTTGGAAGCATGAACAAAAAAAAATTATTTAAGAAAAATGATCGACGACTTTTACAGATGATTAAAACTTGTCCAAGTTTTTCTTTAATAAATTAAATTGTTACGACTTTCATGTTTTTTTATTCGCACTTTATGTGATATGTGTATAGATAATTTCAATTCATTATTTATGTATGTAGACAGTCTTATAAATAATCTTGTATTTACATCATTTGCCAGTCCATAATTAATGTTAGCAATGTAATTATTTTGTCGTTATTATACGGCGTTTTATGACACTGATAATTTATAACTACGCGCGCCGATAATAACCTCTCTCAAATGATTACGAAAAAGCCAAGAACGACAACATCCGCCAACCAACATGACCAGATAGATCGACATTTATACATCATGTGCGCGGGTGTGTGTGTTGTGTGAGAGCGTCTATATATGTGTACGTGTGTTGTATGTGCACCCGTAAAAGTAAACACACATTAAACCAATTACATGTGAAAAGGAAATCGTACATTTCTTATTGCGTTTCTAATTTATTAAAAGCACGCCCCGTTACGCTGCAATAACAATTTTCTATTCCGTCCACTTCCATGAACATTCATCTTTTTGTCAGTTCGAAGAGCTACCAGTCATATACCGACAAACAGTAAAGAAAGGTCAAAAAAAGGAGAAGCATGAAGCGAGTCAGTTTTTTATATTTTTTCGTGTTTCTTTTTTCCTGTTTTGTTAGCCGACGTCTCTTCTTATATAACATGGGATGGTAGAATGTAAAACGCCTTTTGTTTGAATGCATACATTAATTTATATCCTGCACTTAAGTGACTTCTTCGGTATTCTTTTCTTGTAAAAAAACTGACTAGGGAACCAACACACTTCAATACTTTCTCTACAAAATTAATCCGAAACAAGTGAAGCGTATTATCCTTAGCCTATGAGAGCGTCATAATTGTTGGCGGTAGTTCTACGTACAGTAAGTAGCATACATACACGATATGTAGGATAGTTTGACAAGTAGTGAGAATAACACATAGGTGTTGGCAAAACAAATGCACTGTAATTTAGGTCGTCTATTTATATGTTTACATTTCGATATTTAGATAAATCCGTTGATTAGTTTATTTTTGACAGCTGATCGAAAAAGAAGCAACACGTCATTTTGTTAAAATGGAAAAAGCAGAGTATCGTGCGGTGATTAAATACTTCGTAATTAAGGGTATGAAAGCTGCCAAAATAAAAGATGAGTTACGGGAAACATTAGGTGAATCTGCTCCATCATCCGCCACAATAAGTAGATGGGTAAATAAATTTAAATGTGGTAGAACAAGCTGTGTTGATGAAGCGCGCTTTGGAACACCCAAAATCGCGACTTCTAAGGAAATAATTATAAAAATCCATAATATTATTACGAAAGATCGACGACTCAAAGTGAGAGAGGTAGCAGAAATGGTAAACATTTCAACAGAACGCGTACACTACATTTTAACGAAAGAATTGGGCCTTTCCAAGCTTTCGGCAAGATGGGTGCCGCGATTGCTTACGACTGATCAAAAGTTCACTCGTTTGCGCATTTCCAATGAGTGTTTGGATCTTTATAAGCGGAATCCGGTTGATTTTTGTAGGTGATTTGTTAGTTGCGATGAAACTTGGATACACTACAGTACACCCGAAACTAAACAACAGTCGAAACAATGGTTCGAACGTGGTTCTGCACCTCCAAAGAAAGCGAAAACCACTTTATCGGCAAACAAGGTGATGGCATCAATTTCTTGGGATTCAAAGGGCATTTTGATCATTGATAACCTTCAGAAAGGTGCCACAATAAACGGACAATATTATGCAGAACTTCTACAAAAATTAAATGTTGAGATTCGTGCTAAACGGCCAGGAATGGCAAAGAAAAAGATTCTGTTTCACCAAGACAACGCTCCCTCGCATACCAGCACAGTTGCGATGTCCAAAATCCACGAGTTGCATTTCCAATTAGTACCGCATGCGCCTCATTCGCCGGATCTAGCCCCTTCCGACTTCCACCTTTTTCCAAAATTGAAAACGGCACTAGGTGGAAAGAAATTTTCGGCTGACGACGAGCTTATCATCTTCGTAAATGAGTATTTTGCAAGCCTTCCGGAATCGCATTTTAGAGATGGCATAAGGGCATTGGAGCACCGTTGGAATAAATGTATTGCTCTTTTAGGAGAATATATTGAAAAATAAAAATTATTTTGTATTTAAAAAATTCGTTTTTCTTTTCCATTCTCACTACTTGTCAAACTACCCTCGTACATACATATGTATATAAATATATATAAAGTTGAGTTCTACTTTTGTTATTGAATGTCCTTAAATCAGCACTTCGCAACTAACTGTCAGGGAATAGTGTTTATATGGTACAAGCATTTGTTACGATATACATATAACAAAAAATGTGTGGATACACCATTGAAATATCTCACCGTTGTGTTCTATCCTCAATATAAAACAAGAGCCGCCGAGACCGTGCGTATGAAGACATTTTGCTTTATGCAAAGTCCGATATAAATTATGTTCACTTTGTGGCGCGACGTTCTACACCACCTAGTCCGGTTGATTTATTTGCCGACTGCCAGGACGGCGTTCATGCATTTTAAAATATCACATCACGCTTTGTTCGGAATGTATAACGTGTGTGTAGTTTACATGTTTAGATTTCTGCCTACCCATTACTATGAGATTTATATTGGATTTGTAAAGTATTAATTCGTGATCCTTTTCCGTAAAATGTTTGTAAACGAACAAAGGAACCGAAATACTCGTGAACTGTTTTTGAATGGATCACGAAGTTTATTTGTAATAAGGTCGAGATTTTCGTGAATAGTTAACCTTGGCTCATTCTAAGTAAATGAAATAATCGTTTTTTTAAAGTAAACTTGTTTTTATAGAAGATACTTTTTCAATACAAAAGCTAATTTGTCTAGAAGAGCAGCATAATACGATTCGATACTGGTTTGGTCCTTTGGAAGGTATGGTAGTCTACGAAAAATGCCTCTTCTAGTCCCTAAAAATCGTAGCCATTACCTTACTTATTGGTGGAAATATCTTTTCTTTCTTTAGAGGAGGTCTACTTTTGAGGTTACTCTCTAGATTAAAGAACATATTGGTAAAAAAATTAGTCCGGTTCCTGCCAAACAATTGCGTATATCGTAACAATTGCCAAACATGTTTTATGGTCGCATTTTTCTCAATTGGTGCAGAATACAAATATAAATTAATCGATATACCTATGATACCTCCTTGATATCACACTAGTGTGTGTTTGGCTCTCGACGGTGTAAGTCTAATACAGACTTTGCGTTTGTGTGGATTTTGCCGTGGTTCCAGATGCAACGCTGTGATTAATTATCTGCTGGTGAATTGAATTATCGCACATATCGTCGAACATTAGCCAGTCTTCAGTATTAGACGGTGCCTCGAGATTTTGTAATACTATGGCGCTTTTATGAAATCGTTAATACTTAATAGTTCCCACACCTGATATAGCTCATGAAGGCCGGGTGAAATTGCCAAACGCGACAATAGGTGGGTTCAGGAGAGGTAGCAACCCTCTCTTGGTCATATTTTCAATTTTTTAATTGTTTGTTCTATAAACTTAATTCATGTGAATGCTTACTGGTTAAAATTGTGATGCTTATCTTAATATCTTTTAAATCTATTAATATTTTAAAAATTTAATGTTGAAAATTCTTTCTTGTATATTTAATTTATATAAATTGTACATTGTTCTCAGTGTTTATCACGAACAATTATCTATTTACATAAATATAATATAATATTGTTAAAGAACACTTTGATTATATTTTACACTTTTACTAACTATAGTTAACAAAACTCCTCTAATTTGTTCAAACCATATTTACCCTTCATGCCAATTGTAACTAAACGAAGATGATTTTAGTTATTATATAATAATTATATATAATAAGATATAAGTACATAGGTATGTGTGTTGTCAAGTTTTACATATAAAACTGGAACAAAACAGTATGTAGCTTTTAAAGACTTCATCGTTTTTCGAAGTATTCTCCACGAAAATTAATGCATTTTTGTATACTTTCGAACCAACTCTGGAAGCAGTTGTTCCACTCGTATGTTGGTATTGCTTCTTCTGATGACTGGAACCTTTGATCATGAAGTCCGTTCTTGATTCTCTGAAAGGTAACGAAATCGTTGGGACTTAGGTTCGGACTGTACGGAGGATGATACAACAATTCGACGTTTTGTTGCGTTAAAAGTTTAATTGTCTTCCGTGCTGCATGCGAACCTGCATTGTCTTGGTTGAGGATGATTTGTCGTTCGGGGTTGATTTTTCGAAGCTCGACGATGACTTGCGGCAAACAAATGGTTGCATACCAATCAAGAGTAACAGTTCTTTGATCTTGTAGCGGAATTGTTGGTAGATGACCTGTTTTCGAGACAAATGTTGCGACTATCTTTTTGGAGACACTTCGAGAACGGATGACTTTTGTCGTCTTTTCTTCACCTTGGAACACCCAAGTTCTTCGACTACGTAGAAAATTTTACGCAAGGATCTTGGCTTACGTGCCTATAAAATACAGCTCGTGTAAGAATTGAAGCCAAACGACCATCGTTTGCGTCGCATTTTTGCTGATTGGGGTCATTTGAAACTAGCTGAAGATGAGCATTTTTATCAAAGAATTGTATTTAGTGATGAAGTTCATTTCTGGTTAAATGACTACGTCAATAAGCAAAATTGCCGTATTTGGAGCGAAGACAATCCTCAAGCCGTTAACGAATCACCATTACATCCATTAAAATTGACTGTTTGGTGCGGTTTACGCGCTGGCGGCATCATCGGTCATTATTTTTTTCGAAATGAGGAAGGAGCTGCCGTTATGGTGAATGGCGAGCGCTATCGAACCATGCTGACTGAATTTTTGTTTCCAAAAATAAATCATCTGAACATCGATGACATTTGGTTCCAACGAGACGGCGCAACTTGCTATACAGCGCGCTTAACAATCGATTTATGCAAAATCAATTTGGTGATAACTTTATTTCCAGAGGTGGTCCTGTTCACTGGCCCCCTCGTTCGTGCGATTTAACGCCTCTGGATTACTTTTTATGGTGCTATGTTAAGTCATTGGTTTATGCCGACAAACCAGCAACTTTTGAAGCATTGAAAGCCAATATTCAAGCCACCAGATTATAGTAAAAAAAATTTCATTCCAACAATATTCCTGTTTTGTATTATCATTTAAAGTTGTCAAGTTCTTAAAAAAACACCCGTTATTTTAATCATTTTAACCTTTCAAATAATATTTTCTTGAATTTATAATAATTGTTTCTTTTATCTTAAGCATTCGTTGTACATTGCATAACATATCAATATATATATATATATATATATATGTGTGTGTGTGTGTGTGTGTGAGTGTGTGTGTGTGAGTGTGTGTGTGTGTGTGAGTATGTGTATTATTTAATATAAATGAGTGAGGATAATTTTATGTATATCTTGAATTTGACTGGGTATATTTATAATTTTATATTTAAATTAAAGGAAAGATTTTTTTAATTATGCTTTTAAAAAGATAATTCGTATCTATATAATATAAGCATTAATTGTCATAAACTAAATTAACTAATTTAAAGTTTCAAATTATCATTACATAAAACACTGAATTTTACACAAGAGAGAAGTCGTACATATATTCAAAAAACGGATGCGTGTTCCGGCACAGCGTACTAATACAAGCAAGCTGAGAAAAGAAAAAGATAACATAACCAACGAGCGGAAAACGTAAAATTAGCCAAAGAAGTAATTAACCGTGCGAGTATATACAACAAGCACACACAGAATGCTCGTTCATTCCTAATTGCTTGAAGCATTGAATCTTCGACGGCCGATTTAAAGTCTTTTTTGTAATGAAGATATAATTGGCTGTCCGGTCGGCCAAATCAAAACTAGCAAATAGGATTTGATTTATTACGATGTGTAGTTATACGGAATCGTTTATGGTCTTGCGGGCAATTACGACCGAAAGCAAGTGCCGCATATTAAGTAGCGAATGACGTTTCAACTTTTCGAACAATGTAAATTACGTTGCGTTCTGATATATCGCTAATTTCAAGTTTAGATGTAATTTGTTTGATATTATGGCGTATTTTGTCATAATAAATAACTAAAAGGTGACGGGTTGATGAAAGAATTTAAAATACTTGAACTCAAGCATACATTCTTGCCCATTATCATACAATTATGGAGTTCTAATCTTCAAATGTAGACAACAAAAATTTTGTAGCTCTGCTCACAAGGGATTTTAAGATTGAATAGCAAAATTGGAGCATTTTTAGTTTTCCGCGAAGTGTTTGTTAACTTTCGGATGTCTATATACAGACACATTTTAAAAGAATTATCCATATACAAAGGGTACTAGGAAAGTTTTGCAATATGACGCCACAATGAATCGTAGGAAGCTGTTTGTTGCGACATGTTCATACGTTCATAATAGCCGCCGCGTCGATGGGCTCAGTTATTCATTAGCAGTGAGAGTGTAAAGTGCTTGCGATGGCATCGTGGTCACGAAATGAGATAAGGGCAGTTTTTCGTTATAATTTCGTGCGTGGTTTAAACATAGACAGTGCTTCGAAGAAATAACTCTTGCACTAGGTGATGTTTGTCCACATCGCACAACGATATTTTGGAGGTACAGAGAATTCCAAAGGGAAAATTTAACTGTGGAGGATGCTGAGAAAAAACACCTGGTTCCTCCATGACGATAATGCTCTACCTCACCGCGCCAAAGCCTGCACCGAATATTTGACCACGACAGGACTGAAACTTCTCGAGCACCCTTCCTACAGTCCTGATCTTGCGCCCTGCGACTTTGCACTGTTCCCGCATGTGAAAATGAAGCTAAAGGGGAGGCGGTTTTCCAGTGATGAGGACCTTCTGCGGGCTTGGGACAACGAGTGTGCTTTACTCCCTAGTGAAACTTGGCAGAACTGGTTTAAAGATTGGTTTCGAAGGATGAGGCGGTGTATTGAATGTAGAGGGAGTTACTTTGAAAAAATTAAATAAACAAAACTGTATTGCAGAACTTTCCTAGTACCCTTTGTATGTAGAGCAATACTGGCGTTTTTTTCTAATAAAACAACTCATCGCTCTTATTTTTACATTGCGAGATATACAATATCTTTCTCTTGTGCTTAAAATGTTTTTTTAAATGTTCGATTTAAAACTGCGCTGCCAATTCTTGGCGGCTCATCAGAATTATCAGGTGTTGGCATACCCAGTTAATTCACGGAGTGAATTTAGTACATCGTTTCAGTTGTCGTGGTATTTGCTACATTGATGTTTTTGTGTAAAGGATAATAATGTCGCAACTGGTAGAAAACGGAATCTAAGGAAGTTCGTAAAAGAATTTCCAGTCTCAAAGTACTATGAGCAGAAATAATAGATACAGCCTGCGATAAATCATTGTTCTCCTGGGACAAATTTGTGTGTAAAAAAACCATAGAACTGCATGACATGAATATGCAAAAAAAAGCTGCGTAAATGCTTATCATTGACTTTATTTTTAATTTAAATTCGATGTTTACTGTTTGTAATTTACCGTTTTCTTTACTTGCTAAAAACGACTTCGTAAGTTCTGGTTTGCATACAGTTCCCAATGGAAATTATCATCTCGAGCAACATTATAAAATTATGCAGGCCTTGTATGCGATAAAATTGAAAACTATATTAAATCTGATCTTGTACTTAGACTTCCGCGGTCATCGTCCATACTATCTGCTTCTGGGCTTCCGAGCTGGAACCGCGTCACTGATATAACTGCCGACGTTTCGTACCCACTCGTAAGGGACATCTTCAGCGCCCAACTACTGCTACTGTCTGTCGCACTGAAACTGTGTCGCACAGTTTCAGTGCGACAGGGCGTTTGGAGAAGTCAAAAGTAAAGACAGCGTTGATTGTTTTTATGATTCGAAAGGCATAGTTCAAAAAGAGTTTGTACCAACTAGTCAAACAGTCAATGCTGTATATTATCTTGGTATTATGAAGCGTCTTTTGGCGCATATTCGTCGTGTGCGCCCTCAATATCGTGAAAATGGTAACGCGTTTGTTAAATGATAATGCACCAATCCATCGCTCGATGCTTATCACTGATTTTCTAACTACAAATGGCATTTTAACCGTCAACCATATTTACCGGATTTGACCGCCAGTGATTTGTATCTATTCTCCCAACTGCATTTGTTGATGAAAGGACAACCTCATGCCGACGTCGAAAATGAACTTAAAAATTCATTCGATATGTTAATTGATCGTGCAAAACGTTATACATTAATTTATTTCATAATTTAAAAAACCTTATATACAACTTGTATTTTTAAAACAATGAAGGTGAATGCCACAAATGAGCAACAGCTACAAATTACAATCATTAATTAAAACATCATCATTGTTGATCTTATCAATTTCAAAATAATGGATCGTAAAATATCGCGTTTACGAACGGACACAAAAGCTATAGTTGCTTTATTAGAAAGACTAGCATCACGATACCGTTTCGCATAATTACTAAAATACTACGATGATGTGAATGTGGCGTCTAAGATACCACGTTTGCAAACAAATCGAGTTTGACCGCCAGCGTCGCTCTTTAATTACATACTCACACATCTATACGCGTGTACAGCCACAGGTGCGGAATTTGAAGTTCATTAAATGCAATTACCATGCATGCCAGATGATAAATTTACATCCATCAATCCTCTAAAGGTGTTTGACTAATTCTGTTTAATCTTTTTCGGCTTATGCAGCTCGCAAAATTGATGGACTGCAAATATATATTTTAACATCATATCTGAGTGAACAAAAAGATTATTTTCTGAAAGTTTTTGAACAATAATCTTTAATTAAAGGTATATAAAGCCAATGAAACTTTAATAATGAACGGAATTGACTATAACAATGAAATAAATGAACTTCTAAATGACCGAGAAACATACATACCATAAACAATGATCCGACAGCACTTCTAGTTAAGCCTGCAGAAATGAATGCGCACTCGTTGAGATTGAGATTCATATGCGTATGGTATATGTATGAATGCTGAATTAGTTTGATGATGGTGAATCGACGGCGTTCTTTGTTATGTTCAACGAGTGTTAATAGATTTCTTAATCGATTTTCGACATTAGAATACACTGGCACTATTATTAAATGTATTGTTTGCAATATCAATATTTTACCGTACAATATTTTCATGTTAATAGCAAACAACATCGGTTAAATGCGCAACGTAATGTGCCATATTACAAATTTCTATATGATTTTGACCAAAATTTTACGGGCAAGTGGAATCGTCGGTCCATATTTCTTCAAAATTAAAACGGCCGCAACGTAACTGTGAATGGCTTCCGTTATCGCAATATGATAACGGACTATTTGGTTCATTTGGTTTGGATATTTGGTTCCAACAAGACGACGCCACTTGCCACACAGTTCGTGAAAACGTGGCTTTATTGCGAGAACAATTTGGTAAACATTAATTAATTTCACGTAAAGGACTTGTGCAATAGCCGTATTGCTATTATACCTTTAGACTTTTTCCTTTGGGGCTACGCAAAGTATAAAGTCTACATGGATAAGCCAGCTAGGATTGAGCAATTGGAAACCAATATTACTCGCGTTATTCGCCAAAGACCACACGAAATGCTCGACTAGGAACTTCAGAATGGACTATGTTAGGCGCAGTTACGGCCAACATTTGAAGGAAGTAATTTTTAAAAAATAAATATTAGGAATGATTCTTTTGTATAATAATAGAGAATACCCGATAAAATTGAAGTTTTCATTTTTTTTATTTTTGATAAAAATCCCTTCAAATTGCAGCCAATCTATCCGAAAAATTTTAAAAAATATTGGAATCCTGTAACATAAGAGGCAATGAAACCAAACAATAGCAATAAGCAATTTTTTACGAACACAAAAGAAAGAATTGAAACAGGAAATAAAGCACACGTTGTATATAAAATTCCGTTAACAGCTGTGAAGAAGTATACAAAAGCAAAAAAAAAGAATTTATAGTCGTAAATACAATATTAGAATCAACAGTATAAATGCAACAGTTTCAACACATCTTCGTTTTAAAAACACGCACACCTTCAAATTTGAAAAAATCCTAGTAAACGAAACCGAAACAAATTATATCAAATGATTAATAAAAGAAATATTCAATATTACAAAGCGTCTAAGTTTAGTAAACCACAAAGAAGATATTAAACACCTATACGCAATATAAAATAACCTAATTAAATACGGACAGACAAAATCAACGAAATAATGAAATTAAAAAGAGAAAGAAATAATAGCGGTTGCTTACATCTCACACACAGTTCCGGAAGAGATGATAATGAAAACTAAAGTACAGGTGAACAGTGTCAATTACTTAATGGTCAGTTAAAGAAAATTTGCGAAGGGGAACATGTATCTTCTGTATCGATAAATTAAAATAAAATAATATTACATAATTTCAAGGTAAAGTAACTTCCATTACTTATTAATTATTGGTAATGTATGCAATAACTGATAAAAAATTATAGCACTACACCACAAAATGTCATGATGGAGCAGTGTTTTATCTTTTCTTAATGACAAGTTAAGAAATAGGAAGATTAAATAGCCCAGTAGGGTAAAAGAGTTAACCGAGAAATAGAAAAATCAAGTATGTGGGCAAGGTGAAAAGTTCTCGGCCTGACACAGAGATGGCGTTACAATTAACAGAAATTTATGTTTCCTGCGTGGCTGCATGTGTCTTTAGTTCATATGAAAACTTTCAACTTGTTCTCTCAAGTACTTTGTTGGCAAGAATTTTTGCAGTAGACGTCGTGCGTGTTATTTTTTTAAATGGATAAATTTGAATATCGTGCTGTTATAAAATTCTTTGTTTTGGATGGTTTAACCACTATGGAAATTCATCCGGAGTTGACAAAAGTGTATGGGGGCTCTGCTCATTCGATGTCAACCGTTAAAAAGTGGGCAGCTGAATTTAAACGTGGTCGTACGTCCCTCGAAGGTGACCCACGTGAAGGACGGCCAAAAACCGCAACCACACCAGAAATCATCGAAAAAGTACATGATATTGTGTTGGACGATAGGCGACAGAAACGAAACAGCAGTCGAAGCAGTGGGTGGAAGCCGGTGGTTCAGCGCCAACGACAGCGAAGTCGATCGCATCTGCCGGAAAAGTCATGGCCAGCGTGTTTTGGGATGCAAAAGGAATCTTGTTAATTGATTACCTTGAAAAAGGCAGAACAATTACAGGCGCATATTACTCTAACCTTCTTGACCATCTGGATGCCAAAATTCGCGAGAAGAGGCCTGGTTTGAAGCAAAGAAAAATCATTTTTCATCAGGACAACGCACCCGCACACACGGGTGCGTTGGCAATGGGAAAGTTGCGGGATTTAGGGTACGATTTGATCGGCCATCCTCAGACTTCCATCTATGCCCAAATTAGAAAAAAATTGTTTCTGGAAAGCGATTCACATCCAACGAAGAAGTTGAAAGGACCGTAGAAGAATATTTTGACAGCCTTCCAGACTCTCACTTGATGTTAGAAAAACGCTGAACCAAGTGTGTTGAACTCAAGGGAGATTATGTAGAAAAATAAAATCATTTTTAAAATTTAAATCGCAGTCTTTCATTGTCAGGCCGAGAACTTTTCACCTTGCCCGCGTAATGTACTAAAGACATTTATTTTTCTATTTAAATTTCTGTTGGTAAAGCGAAACTTGTCTAAAAACTAATATAAGTCAGATGTCTTTCGTTTTTTCAGAAAGAAAAAATTCCCATTATTTATTTGCATCTTTATGGAATAGCATGTAGTCATAGAAAGTCCAGCAACGAAACAAACGATTATAAATATACCATTGCATGTTTTTAATATTCATAAAAAAATTATGGATAAGATCTTAACTCACCATTTATGTTTTGAATGTTTTATACATGACATCATTCAAATTGTCTTCGTTTATACGTAGATATTCTTCGCATTTCCGATGCGTCATTAAATGAATAACTCAATATATCTTGTTATATCATTAACTCCTATTTTCAGAATTTTTTACCGTGTGAATAACCTATATATTCTGTACTTTTCATACACCTTTACAGGAAAATAGTAAATAAATATGTTGGAGACGCACATTTCGATCCGAGTCCGAGTTCCAATTGGATCTTGTTTGACCTAGGAGTGGAATTCAGATCTCTTTCGGATGAGTAGGCTCGAATCGAATCGAAATTAAATAATTTCAAATTTCGAATAATGAAAAACTGAATATAAGTTCACTTGCCTGTTGTTAATTAATATTTTCAAATTCAACGTTGCTTAGTAAGTAGCGAAAGTTATTAAAACACAATGTTATTAAAACACAATGTGGTATTCATATGAAGAGAAAAATCTAAAATCATTTAGCTAAAGATTTATGTATGTCTGGTAAAATATAGACCAGAAATTAAATGTTAGTAGTAAATTCATCTCGATTATAAATGCCATGTAACAAATGAATAAGTTTCAATAACACAAATATGGCATTTAGATGTCAAATGTTAAGTAAATAAAGCCAAAATTAAAATATATATAAATATATAGCAGGTTGTTCAATAAGTTTTGTCGATTTGTTTTTCTAAAAATTGTACTACTTTTTTATGAATTTTTTAATTCTCATTCGTATATTTACAGTTGTTCAAAACTGACGTGTCACAGTATTCTTTTTACAATGGAAAAGATTGAATATCGTGCAGTGATAAAATTCTTATTCTTGGAAGGTCTAGCACCACAACAAATTCATAAACGATTGTTAAAACTATTTAAGAACTCTTTGCCTTCAGCCAGAACAGTGGAAAAATGGGTTGCTAAATTTAAACGTGGTCGTACAAGTCTTGATCCACATGAAGGACTTCCGAAAAGTGCATCTACACCAGAAATCGTAGCAAAAATACAAGACGTGATTTTGGAAGATCGTTGATTATCGGAGAAAGATTTAGTAGAAGCCCTAGGCATCTCATTAGGCAGTGCGAATAATATTTTGATTAAAGTTTTCGGTTTTAGAAAGCTGTGTGCAAAATGGGTGTCGCATTCGTTAACAATAAGCAAAACACATTCAAACGCAACTTTCTCAGCAACATTTAAAGCGTTTTAGAAAGAATAAAAACGATTATGTGCGTCATCACTATGATTGAGACGTGGGTCTACTACCATGACCCCAATCAAAACGAAAGGCTAAGGAGTGGAGTGAACCCGGTACATCGGCTCCGAAGCGAGTTTGCATCCAGAAATCGGCCAAGAAGGTGTTAGCATTAGTATTTTGGGATGCAAATGCAATTTTGTTCATGGATTATCTCCAAACATGTAAAACAATAAACTCAGATTATTATCGTAACCTCATGGACCAGCTGGATGTAAAAATTCTTGAGAAAAGACCTGGTTTACAGAAGAAAAAAATAGTTTTTCATCAAGACAACGCACCCTCTCACACATCGAAATTATCGCAAAAATCGCTTAATTAAAGTACCAATTGCTGCAACAACCATCCTATACGCCAGATTTAACTCCCTCCGACTTTTGGCTGTTCTCATTTCTCAAAAAAGTCATGCATGAAGAAGGATTTTCATCGAACGAAGAGGTAACAGCAGCAGTGGAAGCGTACTTATTTCGAATTTCCGAATTCTTACTTCAGGTATGGAATCCATAAATTAGAAGATCACTGAAACAAGTATATTGAAGTTAAGAAAGGTTATATTGAATTATTAAATGTATCGTTTTTTTCTTATTGAACAACCTGGTATACCTATACAAATATATATATATTGTATATATATATATATATATATAAAGGGTTTTCCAATAGGGACTTGACAACTTTTAATTCAATTTGTAAACGCACCCTTTCACTAATCATCGAACTGTCATTGTTAATTTATTCAGTAAACTTAACATTTTCATCATGGTAAAGTACACGAACGAACAACGTCTCCAAATTATAAAAATTTACTACAGAAATTCGGAGTCGGTGACCGTTACTTTAAGAGCGTTAACTCCGATTTTCGGTCGTAATTCTCGCCCTAGTAGACAGGCAGTAACAAGTTTAGTGCAAAAACTTGAGTCTACATATTCGTTGTGTGATGTTGCCGCGCCAGTGAGACAACGGGTTGGTCGAAGTATCGAAAATATCGCTGCCGTTGAAACATCCGTAGCGAATGATCCAAATCAGTCAATTCCACGGCGTTCTCAAGAGTTGGGCATCGCCCAGACCACTTTATGGCGAATTTTGCGTAAGGATCTTGGTTTACACCCATACAAGATTAAGCTGACTTAAGAATTGAAGCCGATGGACCATTTGAAGCGACGTACGTTCTCCGATTGGGCTCTGGAAAAGATGCGCCAAGATGATCAATTTCATCGCAAAATCATTTTCAGTGACGAAGCTCATTTTTGGCTCAGTGGGTTCGTCAATAAGCAAAATATGCCTTATTGGTCGGGTGAAAATCCACATATGCTTCATGAAACACCACTTCATCCACAAAAAATAACTGTTTGATGCGGTTTGCATGCCGGCGGCGTCATAGGGCCATATTTTTTCGTCGACGATAATGATCGTCACGTTACTGTGAATGGTAATCGTTATTGCGCCATGATTACCGATTATTTTTAGCTCGAACTGGAAGATATGGACTTTGAAAACATGTGGTTTCAGCAGGACGGTACCACAAGCCACACAGCACACGTTACAATCGATTTATTGAAGAGTAAGTTTGATGAGCGTGTTATCTCAAGAAATGGACCAGTCGATTGGCCGCCTCGTTCGTGCGATTTAACGCCTCTACACTTTTTTCTTTGAGGCTACGTCAAGTCATTGGTCTATGCTAACAAGCCGACAACGTTGGAAGAGCTCAGAGCCAACATTGAACGTGAAATAGCAGCCGTTTCGGCCGAATTGTGTGGCCGAGTCATCGAAGATTGGGTCCAACGAATCGACCGCTGCAAACGTGCCCGCGGTGGCCATATGAACGAAGTCGAGTTCCATTCATAAATGTTTTGATTGTACTTCAACCCGATAATAAAGTTTTTGAAATATCTCAAATGGTCTGCATTTTATTTTGAAAAAAAGTTGTCAAGTCCTTATTGGAAAAGCCTTTATATACAGCTATTGAAAATGAATTTAAATATAAAGCAAACATTTATCGAGAAGTCATAATAAATTAACTATGGAGATATATTAACAGCGACAATGAATAAAATATATGCATGAATCGACAACAAAGATCTGTATCTGAAATTTTGCTGTTTAACATTTTCAGGTACGTTACATTCGTATCAATACATTATATTTCATATTTAGTTAAATAACCGCATTATTGCATGCTCATGGATTAAAAATATCTTTTAAATTAAATTGCAGTTATTAAAACTTATCTAACTTACCTAAAACATATGTTCTGTATAAATTGAATTATTTAAAGAAAAATTTCTATTTTTTACAATCGTTATAGACCGTTTATTTAGTGCCGAGTTTGTCGATTCCTTGGTATTTATTCTATAACTCTGTTTAATTATATTTACAATTAAAGTCGAATACATGTAATTATTTAAATAATTTGCAGTTTAGTTGTTCTAAATTCGGTTCGTGTCTCGAATGTAGACCAAAAGAACGATGCGATTCTTGGGGTCACTCCAGAAATTTGTCTCAGACTCGGATTTGCATTTTTAGTAAAACTCGTATATCTAATATGTATCTACATACTTTAATTTATGGAAGAAATTTTACTTATTCAGCAAGTGGAACAAGAATACTTTGGACAGAAACACTAGGGACACTATAGATATTTCTATGAACTTCGTTGTTTTATAGTAAAGACATCATCATCGGAAGAGTGGGCAACACTTAATGCGTTAAAAAATTTGCAAGTTGATAAATAGATGAAGCATTAGATGGAAGGAAATGTAGCTGAGTGTTATGATGTTCAATATTAGATGGACAGGACAGTTACCAACTAACAACAGTATTTTGGCAAAAAGCTTTCTGTCCCATTTCTTCAAATAATCAATAAATATCAACCATGCTTTATTACATGCTCGATAATCTCTTGAAACATTCAGGGTTTTGAAATTTTCCTAAAGAAGGCATAGCATTGTATGTCATTTCAGCTACACTATATATTTCGCCTTTCATTCTATAAGTTTTATCGGGCATCATTTTATAGAAAATTCCTAATTCGTCAGCATTAAAAATGTCATCCAGTGGAATAATCCATACTTATAATAAGCCAGACTTAAGAAATGCAATGATCTGTTTCACATTTCCGTCTATTCAAGCTGACTCACCACAAACGTTTCTAAAAACAATAGTGTGCCTTCCTTAAATGTGTTGAAGTACTTGGAAGTGCTTTTAAAATCATCGTTAATCATTTTGAAGAATTCATCGGCTTTCATTTGTAAAATTCTGCCAATAAGTGGTAAATTATTCAATCTTTTCTGCAGAAACTACTAAACTATTTAAACAAAAACTCGACTACTTGGAGGTGCGAAGATGACCCTGTTTTCATCTGTTTATCACTGATTTTCCAAGTATTTTTAATATATTCGAAACAGTAGATTTTTTTTAACTTCATTTTGACACAAATATCTGCTTGGGACAATCCATTCCCAATTTTACTTATTATCGTAAACGTTCCATGTAGTGTATATGCGTAGTTTTTACTTTTTTCGGACATTTTTAATACTATAATTTTTTTACATATAAGGGGTGATTCATTTGGAGGTACTTTTTCAAAAATAATTTTAAAAAAATTTCAATTTTATCTGGTATTCTTTACCATTATACAAAAGAACCATTCCTGACATTAATGTTTTAAAATTATTTCTGTCAAATGTTGGCGGTAACTGCGCCTAATATGGTCCATTCTGAAGTTCCAACTTTCGATGACGCGTTCGAATATTTCAAGTAGTATTTGGCGAATAACTCGAGTAATGTTGCCTTCCAATTGCTCAATCGTAGCTGGATTATCCATGTAGACTATGGACTTTACGCAGCCCCAAAAGATAAAACCTAAAGGTGTGGTATCGTATGATCTAGGCGGCCATTGCACAGATCCATTACGTGAAATTGAAAGTTCACCAAATCATTCTGGCAATAAAGCCATGCTTTCATGGGCTTTGTGGCAAGTAGCGCCGTGTTGTTGGCACCAAATATCGTCGGGATCACACGCTTCAATTTCAGGTAGCAAATAGTCCGTTATCATGGCGTAACAACGAGCACCGTTCACAATTACGTTGCGGCCGCCTTCATTTTTGAAGAAATATTGCCCATAAACCACACCAAGCCATGGTTTTGTCTGGATGTAATGACAGCTTTTGAACATCTTTGGGTTACTCATCACTACAAATACGATAATTGTGCTTATTGGCATAGCCATTAAGCCAGAAATGGGCCTCATCACTGAATAAAATTTTGGTCAAAAACAGTGGATCTTCTTCAAGCTTTTCAAGAGCTGAAAGACTGAAATAGTGACGATTCGAAAGGTCGAGTTGAATTTTGTATGCTTTTAAAGTTGTAGCATACGACAAGCCAAGCTGTTGAGATCTACGTCGAATCGATTTTTAATGGTCATCGCGTACACTCTCAGCTACTATCGCTATATTTTCTTCACTACATGCTGGATGTAGTCTATTTAGTCGCGTATTATCCAATAATGAAAATTACATTTCAAATTTTTCAATGGTATAGCGAATTGTGCGTTTGGTGCGCCGACTACGTAGACTATAAGTTGTTCAAAATGCACGAAAGACATTTCTCGTGGAACACTGATTTTCATAATACAGCTGAATAATTTGTAGAGATGCCGGGCTGAGTCTTTCCGTAAAAAAATGTCACACAATACTTAACTAAAATAACGTGAAAATATGACACGACTCACGCTTTATCTTAATTGCTATTGAAAAAAGTACATCATATTTTAACCGAAGAATTTTTCACATGTTTGTAACGGGACTTTAAAGAATGGTACGTTTTTACCGAGTTTCGTTTATAAACAAGTCAATTATAAATGGATTCCAATGTATTTCAAAATTTAACCGAGAAATTCAAATCTTTTTTCAGATTTTAACTAAATTGCCGTATGTAAATATCGCACCTTTAATTTATGTCTTATCTCTGTTTTCATGTGTTAATGCTTTTTATTTACCTATATCGGTTTGTTAATGTAAATGTAATAAAAAATTAATTTTTTTAAACTCTTTTAAACTTTTCTAAACTTTTATTTTACCTGAATATAAATGGAAAAGAAACTTCTAATGGAGACAAAGTCTTAGTCGCATTGGAATCATTTTTATTGTACAAAAAATAAACAAAATATGTAACTAAATTTAAAATTATAAACTCCATTTTTTCATTTTTAATCCAAGCAATGCAGACACATTTATTTATAAGCCTAACCCGCGCAAGAGTTCGGACGTTAATAGCCCCCAAGTGTTTGTTGAACTTTGAAGAGATGAAGTGTGCCGTAGAACACCAGCTACTGTTTCGGTTTTGTTGTTTTGTTTTAGTGCCCTTGTATTCCGGTGCCTTTAAAAAAGAACTTGAAACCTGACACCCTCTCTAAACGGTACGAGACAACAAACAGTGATTATTTTTCTTCTGAAATAAACGCGGACATTTTTTTTTTAGTATGTAGGTATGTGACGTGCAATGTTCAATATTTTAAGCTTTCGAACGCTTAAAATGTCACATGAAATTCATGACAAATGACGCCGTTTATGTAACCTATAATATAGTTTTCGATATATGTAATTTTGAACCTTAGCTGGAGTAGAAATTGAAAAAAAAGTGTTGAGTTTCAGTGGCGGCTCGTGAGTATTTGACATGGTGAGGCAGATAGAATAATAAATATTCAAAATTGTTTACAATTGATTAATAAACTCTATATACCTACTACAAATAAAAACAGTTTATATATATTTATATATATATATATATAGGGCTTCCAGTACAAACAGGGCTGCCAGACGTGAACTGAGCCCTATATCGCCCCCATTCGATTTTTAAGGGAAAACGAAGTTTCAAAGCAAACCCTTGTGAAACGAAAATAAATATTCTAAAAAATAAAACAAATTCTAAAAACATTAATCGAAAATAAGAACTTAATCTTCTAGGATTTAAAAATAAAAAATAAATACATTCCTATTATAATATAAAATTTAATAATATAACAAATATATACATATATATGTATATATATAAATCAACAACAATCCAATAACAAAATTTCAAAATTACATGCAAAATGAAAATATTTTAAAATACAGAGAATTTCCTTTATTGGCATTGCACGTAGAATTACATTTAATAGATTTTACTTCTTGTATAGCAAAGGTATCCTCCGGTTTTTTGTGTTAGCAAAATAATCAATTACATCATTATAAAATCGTTCATCCCTCGTCATCGTTTTAACCAATTCCTTTTCGATTGCAATTAGTGCACAGTTACTAAGTCTTTGTTGTCCAATTGTATTTCTAACATACGATTTTATACGTTTCAATGTGGAAAAACTTCGCTCAACGGACGCGGAAGTTACCGATATGGTAACTACTATACTTAGCAATTTAAAAAGTTCTGGCATACAGATGGCTAACTTTTGTTCGTGCATAAATCTTAACATTTCACATGGTGTTTTAGAATTACCAAGGAGTTGCATGTCACTATAAATAACAGCTAATTCATTCTTTAATTGAATTTGATCAAAAAATTTATATTGTTCAAACAAATTATTTAAGAGCCTCTGAGGAAATGCCTTCGAATATTCTTCAAATTTACTTTCTGTTAATAAATCAAAAAAAGCAAGTTTTTCTAAATCAATAAATCTAATTTCAATTTGACTAATAAACGTATCTAGAATTTCGAAAAATAATTTTCTATAATTTTGTTTAGTATCTGGAACGTCATCAATTCTACGCCTTTTATGTGCAACAGATTCGTCAGACATCGAATTTTCGTATACAGTACTGAAATATGTATCACACTCCCGAAATTCTCTAAACTTATCAAGCAAAAAACGTAATTATTATTATTATTATTGAAATTTCAGTTAGACTTTCCGTGTATTGTAAGAGATTTTGATAAACCAGGGTTTGGTCTTGGAAGGTTTTTGACATATAATTGATCTTCTAAAGATAGAACAACGAACGTATTTCTTATTAAAAAATCTACAATGTCTTGTGTATTTCTTACATTTTCTAAATCCATATTCACAATTTTTAAATCGCTGAAAATATCACTAAACAAATATTAAAATATTTAACCTAACTTTGTTATTCCCCCAAGCTGTAATTTGCGATTCAGGCCGAGAATGTCAGCCTCGAGTATATTCGGTAGTTCGGCGATTGTGATTCGATGAGAGGCTCAGTTTAAATTGGCTTCAGATTGATATCTAAATAATATCTACTTGAAACAATAAAAATACTCCTGTTAAAACTTAAAACATATTATTTGCGTGGAGGAAATATTGAGAAACTGTACAAGAAGAATGTAAACCTTTAGACATCTTTATATCATTAAATAAATACTTAATTTATCCTATTAATAATGCTTTCTATATTATTAAAAAATTCAAAAATCTCACAATAAAGTTAGAAAAATCTATTAACTTTTTGAATATTTTTTCTTCTTTGTTATCTTAAATATGTAGCTAATACTTTACTGTAATTTCCATAGAAATTGAGAATTTTTTTGACTGCTGTAGTGCGTTATAAATTTTCAATGAGAGGCAATGAGTGGCCGGGCCTCAAATATTCGTGTTTAGTAGGGATATACATAGATCAAGCATGAAGTTGGTCGGGGCAAGTATACGCGCTCGTACATTCGCACGGAATTAAAATGAAATGATAAATTTGTACTTTGCTTGTAATGCCGGTTTATTTAAAACTATTTTCTTATTGTTTATAAGATAAATTCTGAATAAAAGATGATAATTAATTTATAAAGAATTTTAAAAGTATACATATTATTCTTGTTATAATTCCAAGATTTAGATGGTGAGGCACTGCCTCACCTGCCTCACCTGACCAGCCGCCACTGTTGAGTTTGTATTTGGTTGATTGGAAACTTCGTGCGGATTTTAAGACAAAATCGTTTGGTTGCTTAGTTTCTTTAATCTACTATATATTAGCCACTTCGATTAATTACTTTTTTCCATCTTTCAGGATTTTTCTCTCAAAAAAAATAAAACTTAGGTTTTTTTCAATATAAAAACGGTCCGAGTGATTTGACCGAAGTTCCAAAGAAGCGAAATTCTTACCATTAAGGGACTTCTGTAAAGGCCGAAATAATTTCTAGTCACGCGGGGTAATGTCAGGGAAATATGATGAATGAGGCGAAATATCCATCCCAGCTTGAGTAACTTTTGACGTCTTTGTAAAGAAATAAATGGTCCAGCATCGACGTATTAAAACATTCCTTTCTGACTTGATAATTCTGAACGCTTTCCAATTAATTCTGCTTTGAGTTTTGTCAATTAAGAGCAATACTTATTTGAATTTATATTTTGCTTATTTGGTAATAAATACAAAATACTTTTCCAGTTCCAACAAACGCAAAGCGTAACCTATTTAGACAATGACTTTGTGTTGATTAATGTGGTTCGTCCACCTTGCTACAGTATTTTTTCCGTTCCACATTATTATAAACGATCTGTTTCCTGTCAGCGATTTCTAATTGCCTCAAAAATAGATCGTTTTCGTAGCGTTTGCTTATTAAACCGCTAGATGTAAGGTCCATTCGATTTTTTGGACAGATCATGTGGAACCCAAATATGGAGTTTTACACCATACCAAGTTTCCGTAAGAGGTCAGTCGATTGGCACTAGGAATTAGTCGACCAAAGCGAGAAATATCTTCGATATCTGTTTCTTCCAAATTAAATTTAGCAAACCATTTTTAACATACATGCATTTTTTCCATATACAGCGAAAATTTTTCTTTACCCCTCTTGTATTTCTGTCTTTGGGGAAATATAATAATATAATTGTGCTAGAAAAAATGCTACTTCGATCCATTTCGAAATATAATTGCTTATGCTACGAATTTATTACTTTTACTATGATAGGTAATTTTGATGGAGCCTGTGGTTGATTAACTTAATCACTGTAGGTTAATAAATAACCCCTTTCCGCTAATTTATTCTGTATACATATTTAGACAACAAAGTTGTCATCATCAGCAGATAATTAAACAGTATTGCACCTAGAAAACCACGGCGAAATACCCATACGAAACAAATTCCGCACGCGATCTGTACCGTTGAAAGCCAAAACGCACAGTGTACGTTTTGGTTTCCAACCAAGTGTGATGTGCGCGATTTGTTTCTTACGGGTATTTTGCCGTACTTTTCCAGGTGCAACTTTATGGAGTCGAGGACCACAACCAATACACATGTATTCTAGGAAATATTGTGAAGATTACGAAGAGTCGTACAAAACAAACGAAGCATGATGTCTTGTTTCAAATCAAGTTTGACTCATTGTGCTACGTCAATTCAAGAACTTCTTGAAAAATCAGCGCCGAGTAACTTCCGTCTTTTCGCTTTCACTCCAATGTGGACACTCAGAACACTATGTAGCATCTGCCCAGTGAAATTTAAAAGATTATATGGCGGAACAGCAGATGTCTCGATTATGTTAATCTTATGTATCTGTTACTAATATCAAATGTGTATGATCTCACTGTAAAAGTTGTTTATTTTAATTTTGTTCTCTTGACGATGCTGTGGGGCGAAACGTGTATAGAAATGTATTTAAAAAATATATTTTGTGAAACTGTACAAATTGTTTTAATTTTAATTATATTTATTAGGTAAAAATGTTTCATCAAGAGCCCACAGTACGGTCAATCAATACATTAGCTTATTATTATTACAAAACAATTACGAATATCATATTTTCCTTTTGCCTTACCAAAATCAAATATATCAGGCTGGAGACAAAATCATATTTAGAATTGTTTAATGTATTCATTGTTACTTATGCATTATTTAATTATTATTAGTTAAAATATTTTTAAGTAATGTCAATATGAGACGTAAGATTGTACTTATTTAAATAATTTTTAAAAACTTTAATATTTTAAATCTTCAAAGCGCATTTACAACAGATTCGGCAATGAAAACATAAGATATTTTCATTATCTTAGTAGGTAAAAAAAAAACATACGATAACTTAGATTTGCTTTATTCAAGTACAAGAATTAAAGTCAGGAGTTTACTCTCAGCTCCATTTATTTTTAACTAATCTTCTACATCTTTTAATACTTTAAAAGTTTGACCCAAATTGAACAATATATTTATGCCAAATTATTTGAGATTCATTAAACGACATTGCAAAATTTATTCCATAATTGTAAGCACGTTCCATTGTTAACGGTAAGCACACCTCTTCCATAACTTACCTATCCTTTGCGTGACCAAAGGCACGTAGCAACAATTTCTATTCACAAATCTATTCAATTATTCAACGAACGTAACTCCTTAGAAGTGTTTAGCATATGTAAGTTCAGAATTTTTGCAGCCGCCATCATCTTCAAGAAGTCTTTGCGAATTCCCTTCATCCGGCCGCACTTTCCGCAAGTCAAACGTTAAGTAACTTTCCATAACCAATACTTTATTACTTCCTGAATGAACTTATGCAATACATTTCGTTATTAGATGGACACATCAAGGTGATCGAATACGTAAAGCATTAGGTAATGTGCGTAGATTATCGTTGTTATTAATTGTTGTTAAAACGATTCACGTTAGTGCTGACACACCTAATTTACATCCACTATGAGGCGTTTTACCTTTTTGTATTCTGACTGCGACTTCGATAGATCCTCGTTTGCTAAGTACATTTCAAATGCAGTATCGTCGCGTCATTGTGATTGTATGCCTAACAGGAACGCATGGTAGACAGCCAAATCATAAATTTACCGTGTTGTCAACCCTACTGTTACTGGCGACAATTTAGTTAATATATTGTGCACATTAGTATGCTATATGCACATCAATATACACATATTTGAGAATATTAGAGACGATAGAATGCACCTTCATGTACAAGATCCCTCGTTACTATATCCTCAATATATCCCATATAACAAAACGTCTTCCCTTATTAACTTACAAGAAAGTATCCTCATTAATTCAAATGAAATTTGTTTGTCGAGCTTATCAAGTACGTATTGTAACACATCGTTCTCAATCGAGCACTATAGTTGATAGTAATATATATATATATATATATATATAAATATATATAAACTGGAAAAAATGTCAAATTTTGTCAATTTTTAGATCTGGTATAATTGTACTATTAATAAAAACAACAAAACTTTAAATCACACATCTCATTAATTCAAATGAAATTTGTTTGTCCAATTTAAACATCGGTAAATCTATTTTGAAGAGAAACAAGGAACAACAATGGACAAGTTGAATTTAAAAAGGATAAATATTTTGTATGAGTATAGATTAGGTATGTCGATGATATTTTCATGATTTTTGACATACACATACATATATAGCAGATTATTCAATAAGTTTTGTCGTTCGGTAAGAAAGCATGAATTTATGGTTCGAAATATATTTTATTATTCAATATAATATCCCTGAAGTGAAAATAAGGAAGCTGAAAAACCCTTCCACGGCTACTATTTTCCACGCATGAATTCTTTGAGATGTGTGAACAGTTAAAAAGTCAGAGGGTGCTATATGTGACGAATAGCGTGGGTGTTTCAACAATTCGTACTTAAAGTCACTACCTTTTGAGATGGCTTTTTGATCTGTGTGAAAGGGTGAGTTATCTTGATGAAAAATGATATTTTTTTGTAAATCAAGCCTTTTCTCACAAATTTGTACATACAGCTAGTAGAAAAGGTTACAATAATAATCCGAGTTTATTGTTTTACCAGTTTGGAGGTAATCTACGAACAAAATTCCTTTTTCATCCCTAAAAACTGAAGCTAACACCTTCTTGGTCAATTTCTCTACCCTAACTCACTTCGAAGCTAATGTACCGGGTCCACACCACTCCTTAGCCTCATGTTTTGACTGAAGATCATGATAGTAGACCCAAGTCTCATCCATAATGATGAAACGATGCACAAAATCGTTTTTACTCTTTCGAAAAGCTTTAAATGTTGCTGAGAATGTCGCATTCGAATGTGTTTTTATTAACTAATACAGCACCCATTTTCAATGCAGCTTTTTGAAGCCCAAAACTTGAGCCAAAATATTGCTCACACTGTCTAATGAGATGCCTAGGACTTCTACTAAATCTCTCTTGGTTAATCTACGATCTTCCAAAACCATATCCTGTATTTTTGCTGCGATTTCTGGTGTTGATGCACTGGACGTCCTTTACGTGAATCGTCTTCAAGACTTGTACGACCATGTATTGTAAAAAATACAACTTTGAATATCTGTAAATATACGAATGAGAAAATATAAAATGAGAAAACTTCACAGGTGTTCATAAAAAATTAGTAAAATTTTTGAAAAAAAAAACAACAAAACTTATTGAACGACCTAGTAAGTATAACTTTGACCATTTTGTTAAGCAATTAATTTCAAAATTTCCGACGATTAAATTTGCAGTAGAAAAAGAAACCAATGGCACCTTAGCTTCCTTATATGCCCTAGTAATTAGAAACAATCATAAAACAGAAAATGTTTTCTGAAAAGAAATTAATGTTAATATGTTTACCATGATTAATAGAGGGCTTCTCTCAATTTTTTTAACAATAATTTGGTTAATTTTCCATTAGAGAATTACATTTTCTTAAGAACATTGCGAGATACAACGGTTTTGATTCGGAATAATCATTAGATTACTTAGTAAAGTTGATTTAAAACAGACAATCGGGGTTATCGTTTATTTGTCACCTCGAAATAATCGAAACAAGCAATTTGTATGGTTCGTGGCCTTCCCGGCCTCTCATCATCCTCCACAGTTAAATTTCCCCTTTGGAATTCTCTATACCAGCTGAATATCGTTGTGCGATTTGGGCAAATATCACCTAGTGCAAGAATCATTTCTTCGAAGCACTGGTCTATGTTTACACCACGCACGAAATTATAACGCAAAACTGCCCTTATCTCATTTCGTGACCACGATGCCATCGCAAGCACTTTACACTCTCACTGCTAATGAATAACTGAGCCCATCGACATGGCGCGGCGGCTACTATGCACGTATGAACATGTCTCAACATGCAGCAACAAGCAGCTTCCTACGATTCATTGTTGCGTCATATTGCAAAACTTTCCTAGTACCCTTTGTATGTTACTATGCTTTTCTTACCTTTCCCTTCAATGTTTTTTTGGGTCATCCTTTTCTACCTTCTTCTAATTTCCCTTTATATCTTTCGTGACTAATCGTTCATTGTTTATCCTCGTGTTAATTGTTTTTCTTTTATAAGATTGTTACTACTGATGGTATGCCTAGTCTTTCTCTGGATACCTGACTTGTCTTTCCCTCTGGTTCTGTTAAAAGCTTGCTTCTAAATTTTTTTCCGCTACTCTGTTTCAACTTTTGTATTTTCTTCTTTTCTTCATCTAAAATGCTACTATTGGGTTATTGGGAAACTAGTGATGTGTTTTTTCTATTTTGCGTAGGTTATGTATTAATACGAAAAAAGTTAATCAATTAATATTGCCCATTTTCTTCGATAACCTTTTGCCATCTTTTGATAGCTTCGTAATTTCTCGTTCGTAAAAGGACTTATCTCAATCTACGAAAAACAACAAAGTACTGATATTTATCCCAAACTCATTATTTAGGAAACTAAACAACCTCCTTCCGACTTTTGTTACAGGTTCGTTCACTTTACCATTTATATTTTTTCCTTAACTTTAACGTTTATAAATTATTTAATATTACTTTTTATCTTTATTTGAATTATTGCAGTCAATTAATATTTATTTACATTATGTCTTACAGTTCACAGTTTTTTCAATATAAATCATCATCTTATCTCTTATAATGTGGCGCTTTGCAATTTCCATATAAATAATAATTAACTTTTATTTTTAGATGCGTTGCTAAAGTCGATAATTTATGAAATGTGTGATTTACGGTATTGCGTCAACATTTCTCGAACCGATAAGACGTTTATTTAATGTCTTTTGTTATTGTTGACCCATATCGTTGGTGTTCTATGGTTTTTCACGCGAGATTCTAGACAATATATGTCGTTCCTAATTTGTATAATTGATGTTCGTTCGCAAAGAGAAACAACAAACATAATTATCGGTTTCGATGAAATTGGTTGTCACAACAAACCTAATTTGTTTGTGTTTCGTACAATTAGTTAAAACTTGTTAGGAAATTAATGAGAGAAAGAGAGAGGGAAGATAAGAAGAGAGAGAGAGTAACTAGAACTTTAAAGTTACTCAAATTCCATTATAATTAGCTCTTTACTTCGAAATATAATGGTATTCATACATATGCATGTATGCCATGAAACAAATATTGCTTTATGACTTAATGGTGTTAGGCTATCAATCTCTTTTGAATAAAATATTTGCGAGATTAATATAATTAGTTACTAATATACAGGCCGTTTCAAAAAGAATATACGTATTATCAAGTATTATTATATTAACCGCTGCGCCTCGGTTCGGTTATTGGAGAAACGAATACA
Organism: Dermolepida albohirtum; assembly: GCA_031893035.1. Taxonomy (NCBI): domain Eukaryota; kingdom Metazoa; phylum Arthropoda; class Insecta; order Coleoptera; family Scarabaeidae; genus Dermolepida; species Dermolepida albohirtum. The sequence continues at coordinate 280,691 of JAVIWB010002465.1, read as the reverse complement.
TAGTCTAGTTTATTTAATAGCTGCTAGATGTCAGTTGTCTTCTGTTTTTCTTGGTAACCGTCATATGTTTAAAATGGCTACTCCGCAGCAGATATCATTTCGTGTTCTCGAGTTTGCGTTTTTCTCGAGGTGGAACATTCGCAGATGGTATCGACAGTTTGTAGATTCAGGATGTGTATGTAAAGGAAAGAGTCCTGGCCGCCCTCGTGTTTCTGAAGAAAATGTTGCACGAATTCAAACTGCTTTCCAATGTAATCCTTCAAAATCAACTTGTCGTGCCAGTCGGGAGTTACAACTGCCTACAACAACAATTTGGCGTATTTTGAGACGTCGGTTTGGTTATGAAGCCGTAGAAGTTACAGTTGCTACAAGCTCTGCGTCCTGATGACAAACGGAAACGTGTGGCATTTTGTAACGAGATTCATGACGCTATTAACAATGATAACACGTTGACCGTCACAGTTTTATGTATCTTTACCTAGGTAGATGTCCTTAGTTTATTTCTGCCTTCCTGGTTTAGTTTGCCTACGGAAGCTCATTCTTTTGCAGGTTTCCGATCTTTCACATGATAAGTTTCGCTTTATACTTGTCCCAATGAACATCATAGAAAATAATAGCTCCCCGATCAGAGCCACGTAAACATATGAACAGTAAGTGCCAAATATAACTGGCTTGCTTCAATTCCAAAGCTCTACAATGATTTTAGTAACTGCGAATTCTGATATTTCATTCCAGTATTTGCTTGAAAATTGAGAAGTATGTAGTTCTTATCTGCTATTAGTTTTCAAGTAAAAGTATTCGGTGAATACAATTATTGGTGTATGTTCAGGGTTTCGATAATTATCATGTTTCTCTTTTAATTCTTTAGGTAGATGCAAGACTCTAAGTTATGGTTCTTGAGTTTATGTTTAATTGATCTCTGTTCGTATTGCTTCATTGCATAACACCACATGACTACGCTATGACTTGATTTCAACTATGTACATAATGATGTCTTTGTATATGTTTTTGTTATTTATAGTTTAGATGTCAGCATTGGTTTCGTTTTTTTTCCATATTTTTTTACTTAAACTGCTTTGTTGTTATTGTTATTATCTTCTTCTATGTACGGTTTTCCTGCGGTCACATAGTAAGCGGACTGTATCAATTCTGTATGCATAGATATACAAAGGGTACTAGGAAAGTTTTGCAATACAGCTTTGTTTATTTAATTTTTTCAAAGTAATTTCCTCTACAGTCAATACACCTCTCCATCCTCCGAAACCAATCTTTAAACCAGTTCTGTCAAGTTTCACTAGGGAGTAAAGCACACTCGTTGTCCCAAGTCCGCAGAAGGTCCTCATCACTGGAAAACCGCCTACCTTTTAGCTTCATTTTCACATGCGGGAACAGTGCAAAGTCGCATGGAGCAAGATCTGGACTGTACGGAGGGTGCTCGAGAAGTTTCAATCCTGTTGTGGTCAAATATTCGGTGCAGGCTTTGGCGCGGTGAGCTGGAGCGTTATCGTGACGGAGGAACCAGGTGTCCATTCTTGACTTTGGCCGCAGGTTCTTCACCGATCCAATGACTTTAGGCAGGCACTGTTCAGTATACCATTTAGCTGTGACTGTCTTCTGTGTGTCCAAAACGACGCGTTCCACAATTCCACTCGATTTGAAAAATACAGCTGTCATTTCTTCTTTACAGATCGGGATTTTCGGCATGTAAAAACATGCTTTATATATATATATATATATGCTTTATATATATATATATATATATATATATATATATATATATATATATATATGTATATATAATGCACGAAAATAGCAGTCCTAAATTAATACTTATCAATAACTTTGCGACGAACAATTCTGATGCAGCTATATTAAAATTATTTAAAATCCCTGATTGTAAATGGTTTCCGGTAAAGTACCGAATACAGGGAATTACTGAGTTTTTATAACTTATGCGACGAAGACGTTCATAAGTTCAACTTCAATTAAAAGTGAGTTACACCTTTGTATAAGCACCTCTACTATTAGACGAAGATTGATTCATGGAAAGTTTCATGTAAGAAGGCCTAGTAAGGTACCATTATTAAATAAATACAATAATAAATAAATACAAAGTAAATTGTCGTTTGCTCATGAACACGTAAATTGGAACGAAAGAAGATTCGTAATGTACTGTGGTCCGATGAATCGAAAATAGTTTTATTTAATTTCGATGCACTCCAACAACACGTACGAAGATCACCATTGACACCATTTCAACCCCAGTACACCGAAAAGACAGTAAAATTCAGAGACTCAAGCATCATGCTGTGGGGGTGTTTTTCGTGGTATGGCGTCGACCCTTTACTCAAGATAGAAGGCATAATGAATGCTGATGTTTATGTGAACATATTACAAACTGTGTTTCTACAATATGCAGAGGAAAAAATGCCACTGAGATGGTTGTATATGCAGGCATGTATCTCGTAAAGCGAAAACATGGTTTCGAGATAGTAACGTTCGTGTTTAGGTTGGCCGGCAAAATCGCCAGACTTAAATCCCATTGAAAATATATGGGTGTAGTTGAAAAAGACTGTATCTATTAAGCCGCAACATATTGACGATCTTTGGAGAATATGCCAAGCCGAATGGCAATCAATTTTAACAGAGACATGTAGGCAACTGGTGAACTCGTTGCCCTACAGCTGTCAAGGGGTGATAAACAGTAAAGGTCAAGCAACAAAATCTTAAGTGTTTCAATACAATGAACTAAGTAAAAATAACATTTGGTTAGTATTTTGGCAAGATTGCTAATGCACAAATATTATAGTTTGTCCTAGAATATAAACAGTTTCATTTTTCTCTTCGATATTAAGAAACCTATTTGTTTATCGTTATAGTTATGTAACATGTTGGAATAAAGAGTTCGATAAATTTGAGTTTATTTTATTTAACGTATAAATTACCAGCAAATTTAAGACCACTGCTATTTTCGTGCACATGACTGTATATATATGTATATATATAATTTCTATATGATTACGAAATTATCTAAAAAACTATATATATCATGTTATAGATGGTTTATAAAATTATATAATAGATAGACTATAATTGCAAGGAAGCTAAAAACTTAAAACCGACAAATTTCTAAAAATCTTTTCCGTAGAATCAGGAACAAAGAACTTAATCACGACCAGCTGTTCAAAATCGTAATAAAAAAAATACCATTGTGCAATACCAATGGTCCTAAAACTGTCAGCCTTTCATCACCACATGCACATAACTGTTCCAGCTTATATATTTTATCACCAATTCCATTGTCGGTATTCTCTTACCAATCTATTCAGGTCGAAATTCCCTCGTCCTCTACTCCCTCTTCGAAGTCGTAGACGCTCGAAGTCGTTATGAGACCTTTTTTCTTTCCTCCTTTTTTTTTTGTTCAATCGCTTACCACAAAATAATATCTCAATAAGGCGGTTTCGAACGTTCGGCTTTGATCTCGGCATGGGCAACGTGATTATTCCGTGACGGAATCGATATCTAAAGAAGCTGATGTTAAATCATCACCGGTTAAGACGCCCGACTATCAACCGTAAACATAATAATTACTATGTTATAGAATATTTTTCGTACACCGAAAAAGAGAGGGAAAATGTTCTGAAATAATTGCGATAAAGCATGACGAAAATATCTCATTTGTGTGTAGGTGTTTTTGAAAATGTAATTGGTTTTGTTAGAGTGACGGAGATGAAGAAACGAATCCAATTGACGACAGTAATACTTGTAATTATTAAGCATTTATTTTTGAAACTAATTGTGTTTTAATTAAGTAACAGATACATATAAATGTAACAAAATTAATGTTTGCAAAACTCAGTTCACGATAAGATAACACATGCCTTTTCAGAGAGAAGTAAAATAATAAATAAAAAAGTTGGAAAAACAAATTATCGCAGTATGTTTTAGTACTGCTTAGTGTTGTTAATTCTTGATAGAGTATCATAATCGCCAGCAGTCGGTGTACGTCTAGTTAAGTGAATTTAGTACATAGCATCAGCTCGGCGAGAACAGCTGTGGTGTATGTTATAATGCTATCGTATACAGAGTAATAATGTCAGGAAGTTGTGATAGTGCTGCAATTAGTAGAAAACGTAATGTAAGCAAGTTCATAAAAATTTTCAGACTCAAAGTACGATGGTGAAAAAATAAGGTACAGTTTGCGATATATCTTCGTTCCCCCGGGCAAAATTTGCACGTAAAAAATACAATAAAACATAATATAACAACATAAATATAAGCGTAAATACTTATAGTAACATTATTATTGATTTAATTTTGATATTTACTGTTTGTAATATACCATTTACTTATTAAAACAATTTCGTAAATTCTGGATTATATACAATCCCAAATGGAAATTACAATCACAAAATTATGTACGCTTTGTACGCGATAAAATTGAAAACAATATTAGAATTTTAACTACTTAAATTCTGTGGTTATATATGGACGAGACTGTAAAAAAAATTTGTTATCAATATTGTAGTAGGAACACTGGAATCATCTAAACCGTCGGTGTCATTGGTACTAGCTAGTAAAAGCTGATACTGCAACCATGTTGGGTCATTCTATTAAAAATAGAAGTAATAGTTTTATGCATAACGTGTAAACTTAACGCTTTGAATCTTACAGTAAAAACTATTGGAAAGTATTAGTCAAAAGTAAATGATTTAATTGTTGGACCAAAGCCATTTTTTTTAAATCTCCTAACGAAACCGAGAATTTCACAGCTAATTCTTACACGTTGGGGTACATATCCAACAAATACTATACCTGACTTTTCTGCCTGATTGAATTTTATGTGCGCAATATGTTCTTTATACCGGACTTCGATCGATTGTTTTGTTTGTCCGATGTATTGTTTACTGCAATCTAGATATTTAATTCTGTAGATTTCCGATTTTTTATTATCCTCGATTTTGTCTTTTGCATTTCCTAAAAGGGTTTTGATGGAATTGGTGGACCGAAATGTGACACTATCATGTTGTGAATCAGAGAATGCTCGGACTACCACATTTTGTTTATAATGTGTAAATACCATTTTACATAAATTCGGTAGGTATTTTTTCGAGTACATCGTAACCTTTTCTGTGGCACCTACTGTGCATTCAAATATTCTTAAAAGACCTTAAATTAAATTTAGAAAGTGACCTGCCCGAGCATTTTTTATAATCTTCTAAAATAACGTCGAAAATAATTTAATTGTGTACGTACTATCCTCACTGCGTAAAAATATTATAACTGAAGATTTCCTCTTTGTATATCAGATGTACAGATGATAACTATCACAAAGGTACTAGACTGGGTGCGATCATCGTTGCAAAGGTATTCAAATATTATCACTCGAAGATTAGCAACTAACATAAAACAAGTCAGTGCAGATATGTATAAGAAAATATTAAAGGATATTTTAGCAATTTAGAAGAGTCAATCAAATATGTGCCTCTTTTTTATTTGTTTAATTATAATGAAGCGAACCTAATTGATGATACCAGACGTAGTAATCTTGTACATAGGCATTGTATTAAATATCAACGAAACAGTATTAATCATGTTATGATTAATATTGTTTCATTCATTCATTCAACATTGCAATTGTGAGATTCTTGGCGTTCTACCACAACCTATTGTAAAAGCAATGAAAGATGGCCTAAACACATAAGCGGTTTTGTATAAAAGAATATTTTAGACTATTATAACCTAGAGTCCTGTCTGTTATTCAATACGCATGAATTTATTTATATTTTTCTAGTTTATGAAGCATGATAGGATCAAGTATAATATAATACTGACAGTATGTATATATTATCAGTATTTATAGTAGTTATCAAAGTCCTTAAAGTTTTAAAAAGGAGATATTTAGACATGATGCATCAGTGGCGACAAAAGGTGGTACGGATGTCTCCGGCTAGTTAAGACCGTTACCAACGCGTAACGGACGTGTTGTAGATTGTAGTAAGTTTAGTTATGCAAGGATTTTTATTGCGTTGATAACGATCGATATATGGTACGAGGATAGTTTGACAATTTTAGTCCCGTTACCAAAGCATGAACATACGAGGATAGTTTGACAAGTAGTGAGAGTGACACATAGGTGGCGCTCTAATTGGTAAAACAAATGCACTGTAATTTAGGTTGCCTATTTATATGTTTACATTCCGATATTTAGATAAATCGGTTGATTAGTTTATTTTTGACAACTGATTGAATAAGAAGCAACACGTCGTTTTGTTAAAATGGAAAAAGCAGAGTATCGTGCGGTGATTAAATACTTCGTAATTAAGGGTATGAAAGCCACCGAAATAAAAGATGAGTTACGGGAAACATTAGGTGAATCTGCTCCATCATCCGCCGCAATAAATAGATGGGTAAATGAATTTAAACGTGGTAGAACAAGCTGTGCTCTGGAGCACCCAAAATCGTGACTTCTAAGGAAATTACTATAAAAATCCGTAATATTATTACGCAAGATCGACGACTCAAAGTGAGAGAGATAGCAAACATGGTAAACATTTCAGCAGAACGCCTACACCACATTTTAACGAAAGAATTGGGCCTTTCCAAGCTTTCGGCAAGATGGGTGCCGCGATTGCTTACGACTAATCAAAAGGTCACTCGTTTGCGCATTTCCAATGAGTGTTTGGACCTTTATAAGCGGAATCCGGTTGATTTTTGTAGGCGATTTGTTACTTGCGATGAAACTTGGATAAACTACAGTACACCCGAAACTAAACAACAATCGAAACAATGGTTAGAACGTGGTTCTGCGCCCCCAAAGAAAGCGAAAACCACTTTATCGGAAAACGAGGTGATAACATCAATTTTTTAGGGTTCATTTTGCTCATTGATTACCTTCTACAAAAATTAAATGTTGAGATTCGTGCTAAATGGCCAGGAATGGCAAAGAAAAAGATTCTCTTTCACCAAGACAACGCTCCCTCGCATACCAGCCCAGTTGCGATGTCCAAAATCCACGAGTTGCATTTCCAATTAGTACCGCATGCGTCTTATTCGCCGGATCTAGCCCCTTCCGACTTCCACCTTTTTCCAAAATTGAAAACGGCACTAGGTGGAAAGAAATTTTCGTCTAACGACGAGCTTATCATCTTCGTAAATGAATATTTTGCAAGCTTTCCGGAATCGCATTTTAGAGATGGCATAAGGGCATTGGAGCACCGTTGGAATAAATGTATTGCTCTTTTAGGAGAATATATTGAAAAATAAAAATTATTTTGTATTTAAAAAATTCGTTTTTCTTTTCCATTCTCACTACTTATCAAACTACTCTCGGATTGCATTGTAGCGTCCCTATGAGTGCAAAACGAAGTATTAACAGGCTGCTGTTCGTGGACAGTAAATTCCCAGACCTAAAACAAAATGGTGCTAAAGTAATTTGTTTTGTGTGTTATATATTGATCCTCTGTTGGAGGAAAATGGACTGCTTTAAGCAAATAAACACACAAAAACACAAACATATAAAATATTGTCCGATATCTTAGGTGTTTGTATAATATATAATTTGTATGTTGACGGCTTGTAATCTATCATTTAGGATAGTGGAGAAGGAATAGTCCCATCAGTTTTGTAGTACATACAATGCAGACTACGTATTACCAAGCGTTCGAACGTTATCTTCGAGCGCGGCAAAATGGAGGTCAGCATTAAATTTGCTTTAAAAAAAACTGAGACTTCAGATTGTAAAAAAATTCTATTCCGTACATCATTGTATGTATACTGGAACAACTTCACCATCCATCTTCACTTTTATTAGCTATTAAAAGGTTACCAAACTATACCGGAGAAGTTATTCACAGTATGATACTGAGTACACTACAACATTTTGAATTGACAATAAACCAAGTAGTGATGTTTGTTACTGCCGGCTCGTCAATATTTTCTGCCAGATATTTCCTTAAACATGAGTGTTTCACTTCACTACTAACGTGCTTGTTACATGCAGCAAGCAGCACCAAAAAAGTTTTCCTGAAACTTCAGAAACGGATACGTGAATTTCACAAACACTTTTCTGGCATACAAGAGCCACCCCAATCAAATCATACATGGTGGGTCACATGACTAGAAGCAGTTTCCTATTATTCAACAAATTTTCGCATAATAAAATCCTTAGTATTACAGATCAACTCAAAAGAATTAATAGCCGTCAAAGAAAGCTAGATAAAATTTAATAGTGCTGGTGTTCACATGGATTTACATACTATTCATACAAATTACTTTGTGCTAATAGATGCCATAGAAGCCTCAAAAAATAAAATATTAACATTAGTGGATCAAATGAAAGTAATGGATGAAGAATAAACTGTGCTATGTAGGATAAAATATGACGAAATAAGTGTTTCGTAGTGTATTGGGAAAAACTTGATCAATAAGGTTGATATATAACCCCTTTCCACATTAACTTTTGTAAATTCTGTATACGCATTTCGACAACCAAGTTGTCATCATCAGCAGATAATTTCAAAGTGTCGCACCTGGTAAAACACGGCGAAAAAATTGTACGAAAATCAAACTCCGTACGCGATCCACACCGCTCAAAACCAAGATGTACACTGTGTCTGTTTCACAAGATTTTTAAAAATTACTTTTACTTAAACTAACATGCACTACATTGAAAAAGGTTATTATGGTCAAGCAAGTGTCTATCTGTGTGATTTATGTGTGTTTTATGATATTGTTCCTCCTGTCTTTCAGTAGAGAGAAATTGGGAAAAAATTGAGATTTTTGCCAGATTAAGAGAAATTTGCGGTAATGCTTCTTTCATAGAGAAGTAAACTCAGTTCAGAGAACATTTTAACTACGTGAATATTACATCAGTAGATAGCGAACATTTATTCACTTTATACAAGAATATTTTTACAACGCGACCAATATCATTTAACAAGAAAGCTCTGGGGGGTTACGCTATGTTGCAGATGTTTAATACAGCAAGTTCTTTTCTCATAGGTAAGTATTTAACAACAATAAAAACAGCAACTATATTACTTATTACTATTTATTCATAGTGTATTGCGATACTGATTGCACGCTTTTCGTATGTCTCACGATGTACGAGCTTTTGACATCACAACATGCGATATACGTCGGCGACGGCTTAAACTGCCACAGAGATCCGTACCAGCTTCGATTGCCCCCCATGCATGGTGACTAAGTATCCCCGCTTTATTGATAACATGTTTCTTGTCGTCCCTATCGATTATTAGAAAAAAAAACAAAGTTCCTCATGTTCAATTTTAAATCTAACGCTTAATATTTGAATGTAGGATATTAATTTCTATTGATTTATTCCTCTATTAAGAAGATATTTGCTAAAGAGATGAAAAAATTATCAATGTCGTTCTAACTGGAGGTATCTACTTTAAAATTAACCTAATAAAGTTATTTTTCCTCGTCTGTTGAATTAAAAAAGGAATTACTGTCAAAACGTATAAAGCGAAATATACACGAAGGAGCATATGGTATTTTCGCACATTATTTGCGCTAAATGCATTGAGCAGAACCCTTGGTCCATGACAGGTCATAAATTACCCATGAAATATGCCGAAACTGGAATTATTGACAACTGGAGAAGTCTCAGCGTGCATTTACGACACGCAACAATGATAGAAAAGGTGAGACGAACATGAAAAGATTCCTATCGCTACCTCTCGTGTGTACCTGAATCTACCTGGTATTAAAAGAAATCAATGCTTCCTCCTCTAACCATTACTTGCCGGGGAAGCGGGTGGAGCGCACAAGGTGCCATTTACTGAAAGGAAAAATAGAAAACCTAAAAGTATAAAACTCGACGGTATAATTAAGACATTAGCGGACGATGAGGTCGCTTCTTCGGACGAGGATGGACGTGTCTTGATGGAATTTACATTTGTGAGGAGATAAGGTATGTCGGTCGGTTTAAATATGTTGATGAGTTCTCAACATTAATATTTAACAAAAAATATTATATATATATATATATATATATATGCACACATATATATATATATTGTATATATATATGTATGTATGTATATATATAAGGTATGTTTGTAACAATTCGATTTTTGAAACACAATTTACAAAAGCTTAACACATTTAGTATACCGATTACCAGACAACAGCTTTTGGAAAAATTCCTTTGTTCTTGTGTCCCTAACCCACTTACCAGGTGTACCGAAAGTTATTACCGGTTTTTTCGTAAATAAAACTACATAATTTTCAAGAAAATGAAAAAATTTTTCTATTCAAAGTATTGGCCATTTGATTCTACACATCTTGCCCATCTCTCAGGTAATTTATGGATGCCATCCCAAAAAAACTGTGCACCCTTTGACCAAAACAATTCATCGAGTCATTTTCTAACTTCTTCGAAATTGGCGAAGTGCTGCTCTGCAAGTGCGTATCCCATTGATGCCAAAAGGTGATAGTCGGACGGGGCAAGGTCTGGAGAGTACGGCGGGCGCAATATTATGCTCCACGAAGATCGTGCAGTGACAAAATTCTTATTTTTGAAAGGTGTGGCACCAAACGGAATTCATGAATGATTGTTAAAACTGTTTAAGGACTCTTCACCTTCAATGAACAGTGGAAAGATGTATTGCTGAATTTAAATGTGGTCGTACATGTCTTGAAGACAATCCGCGCCACCAAAAATCGTAGCCAAAATAAAAAATATGGTTTTGTTAGATCGTCGATTAACCGAGAGAGATTTAGTAAAGACGTTAGGCATCTTATTAGTCAGTGTAAACAGTATTTTGGCTGAAGTCTTGAATTTCAGAAAGCTATGCGCAAAATGGCTGCCGCATTCGTTAACAATGGGATAAAAACAAATTCGACTTTCTCAGCAACATTTTAAGCGCTTTAGGAAAAATAGACAAAATTTTGTGCGTAATTTCATCCCTATGGATGAGACTTGGGTCTACCACCACGATTCTCAACAAAAGAAGAGGCTAAGGAGTGATGTGAACCCAGTACTTTGGCTCCAAAGCGAATTAGGGTCCAGGAATCGCCCAAGAAGATGTTAGCATTAGTTTTGTGAGATGCAAAAGAAATTTTGTTGGTGGATTATCTCCAATCTGATAAAATATTAAACTCAGATTATTATTCTAATCTTTTGGGCTGACTGGATGTAAAAATTCGTGAGAAAACATCTGGTTTATAGTAGAAAAAAATTATTTTTCATCAAGACAACGCACCCTCCCACAGCTCAAAAAAACATCGAAAAATTAGTAAATTCAAGTACGAATTGTTGCGACATCGACCCTATTCGCTAGATTTAGTTCCCTCTGACTTCTGACTGTTCTCACATCTCAAAAAATTCATGCGTGGAAAACGATTTTCATCGAACAAAGAGGTAATAGTAGCCTTGGAACCGTATTGCGACAGTCTTCCGGATTCTCACATCAGGGATGGAATCCATAAATTAGAAGATAACTAGAACAAATGTATTGAAGTTTGGGGAGGTTATATTGAATAATAAAATATATTTCAAACCTAAAATCGTGTTTCTCTTATCGAACGACAAAACTTATTTTACAGCCTGGTAGAAGTAACCGCCAATAATTATGAAGACTTTTGCGTGATTTATAAAATATCATATCCCTAGAAAACGACCCGAGTGAATTGGAAAATAAAAGCCTTGCAGGATAAGGGTTCCAAATAGAATCTTTGAATGCTGATTAAGTTCGAAAGGTAATTTTAAAGAATCGAAGAATGTCATTGTTAGAGACATAAATTTGTTTATTTGTTTAACTGTTTATGTCTTATAAGATATAATAATAAGACATATAACAAACAATAGTTTGTTATATGTAGAGTGAAACTAAAATAGAGAAATGGAAATAAATGTCGTCCCATCCAATTAGAAGAGCAATTTTACCTTACCGGAGTATTTCGACTTTTATGTTCAGTAACTCTCTAATAACAAAATAGAAACATAAACTTTACACATACACTTCCGGTCATATTTATTTGCCCACCCCAATTTTATGTGTTTCCTGAAATACGGATTATCTTTCGAAAAATCTGTATTATAATTATTCAACAATATTATTAGTGGAAGTAATTCCATATGAATTTCTACGAAAATCTCAAATTGTTTATGATATATCATATATAGGTGTTATAAATTGGAAAAATACCATAAATATTATATAGGCTAATCCCTACAGTATTAACAGTTTTACCTGCATTTCCGAAAGGTATTACCAATATTGTGTTATTGTACTAACTAATTACAATATTAGGATGTGTTATTCAAAAAGGAAAATAAATTTTATGTCAGTCATCGTTCATCTTTTGTTGCGAAAACAGTGAAATAGAGAGTTATTGTGAATATTTTAATGCAATGCCGAAGACGAAGGAATTATCTGTTGAAGTGCGTGCTATGATAATTGCTTATCATCGTACGGGTAAAAGTAATCGCGAAATTGCAAAACAATTACGATTAAATCGCAGAATTGTTGACTATAACATTAAAAAATTTGAAGAAAGTGGTACATTTTCCAACAAAAGAAGATCTGGACGACGCAAAGCGACGACATCTGCAGATGACCGGCATCTAATACGGATAAGTAGACGTGATAGACGAAAAACAACACCAGAAATTGCTGCTGAAATGAATAGAGCGCGTGCTAAACCAATTAGTGTGTCCACGGTACAGAGAAGGTTAAGGCAAGGGGGGTTTATACGGAAGAATTGCTCTGCGAAAACCACTACTACGAAAGCAAAACAAGATAAAACGACTAAATTGGGCTAAAGAACATAAGAATTGGACGATTGATCAGTGGAATAATGTGTTGTGGACAGACGAATCGAAGTTTGAATTTTTCGGTAGTAAAAGGCGAATATTCGTAAGAAGATCCGCAGGAGAAAGAGTACTGCCAGAATGTATTGCGCCTACCGTAAAACATGAAGAAGGTTCAGTAATGATTTGGGGGTGTTTTGGTGGAAGATCTGTAGGCGATCTCGTCCAAATTGAGGGAATCCCCAGAAAAGAAGGCTACAAGGAAATTTTAGAAAATAACGCTGTTCCTTCAGGACTAAGGATTCTTGGCGAAAATTTTGTATTTCAACAGGACAACGATCCGAAACACACTTCTAGATTGTGTGGCGATTACTTGCGTCAACTAGAAGAGCAAGGGCAAATCTCTATAATGGTATGGCCAGCTTAAAGTCCTGATCTGAACCCAATAGAGATTCTTTGGGAAGAATTGGACCGGAAGGTTCGAGAACGTGCTCTATCATCCACCACTGTACTGTGGGAACAACTTCAAGAGCACAAATTACAGAAGATACACTGCAAAAATTAATTGAAAGGATGCCCCGGTTATGTGCCGCAATTATCAAAAATGAAGGTGGGCACATTGATGAGAGCAAAATTTATTAATAATTAATGATAAAGTTTTTATATAAGAAAAATGTAACTATTTTATGTTTATTTTACACTATTGTATTGGTACAATAAATAAATTTTCAGTACACATTTGATAGTTTAATAATTTTGGCTAAAACTAAGGGTGGGCAAATAAATATGGCCGGTAGTGTACATACATAAACTTACATTAGCTACCTCATAAATTATAATTAGAAAATCTCTTATTTGAAATTATAATTTAATTAGAAATGCATTAATTAAAAAAGACATTAAAAACTGTTAATTAATTTGCTCGGCATATTTTTTCGTTTTCTTTTTTTTTTCTAGCTAGTAATCATCGTCCTTTACGTGTATCCAAATAATCGGTGTCAATATTTGTCGTTACGGCATGGTCTACTGATGTTGATGGCCATAATCGTGAGCTTCTCGTTATGTTTGCTTTTCAAAGTGGTTGGCGCGCTTACTTGATCCGGACGTAGAGCAAGCAAACTGCCTGACGCTACTATTAACGTGCTCAATACCTCTGGCTACTGCCAGGCACTTTCGGTATTCGTGTCTTCGAAAAACAAACAAACCACTGAAAATATTTAAATTGATATATCATCCTGTTTAGTTTCACTTCGTCAGTTCACGACGCCTTAAAATTAGGTTTCTTTAATTAAATATTTTAATAAACTGCTATTATAATATTTCGATACTGATTTTGTGTAATTGACGCAATATTCTTCGTAAATGTAAACAAAGTTGTTCATAATTAACAGGGACATTTAAATTCTCATATAAAGACAGTTTTAAATAGAAATAAATAAGGTTCAATCATAATGCTTGTTGAAATATGCATAACAATTGTTTCGCTGTTTTATTATTTTGATTGATATACGAGGTGTGGTAATAAATAATGAGACTGGTGTGAGAAAAGTAATTTATTGTAAATAAACTGATATATAATTTATACGTGTCTCCCACGGTTCAAAACACGCTGTAGTTCGTCAGTTATCAGCCTCTTCAACAACTCTGCCGTTTTTGCTTTTACGTGTTCAACAGACTGAAAATGTGTTCGCTTTAATGCACTTTTCACTTTTGGAAACAAGTAGAAGTTACATGGTGCGAGATCTGGCGAACACGGAGGATGATTAAACGCAGCAATGTATTTGTCCGCTAAAAATTGTTTCACAAATAGGGCATTGTGAGCACAAACTTTTATCATGTTTAATTCATCATGCAAAATGTGTCTTACTGTTTCTTTGTTAATGTTTGCCATGTCGGCAATCGTCCGAATGTTCAGACGTTGGTTTTTCCACACAATTTCATTAATTTTCTGAACGTTCCCTTCAGTTCTTGCAGTCACGGGTTAACCAGGACGTTCATCATCTTCGACCTCTTCAAAACCGTTTGTGCCATTCAAATATCTCCTTTAACGTTTATAAACATTTTGTTGGTGATTTTTAAAAATTTATCAAGGAGTTAATTCGCTGCTCGATTTTTATGTTAACCATTATCACGGCACTAATAAGTAACAGCGTCCTCTACAATTAAAGCTCGAAAGTAAATTAAAGCACACAGAAAGCCGAAACTTCGGGTTTTTACTTGGGAAATACTAAAGTCAATGATATTCCAATTACAGCCTCGTCCGATGTGGCTGTGCGATGGAAGGAGCGTAGTTTCGATATATAAATCCCATACAATGAAAAGTTCTGTGCATTTTGTGTGAAACGGCTCATCGTAATCAAAATTCTTTGATATGACTTCAAGCACGATATGACAATTAATATCTTCCCGAAACTTCTTTAAATATTCATTCGGGCAATTGTTCATTTTGAATACATAATTCTTCGATTCATAAAAAGACTGGAGGGATGACTATATCCTGAGCATAAGACTTTAATAGATAAATCAACATAAGAACCATATTTATTTTATATGATTATTAGTAAAGTTACTTTTTTTAATTTAAATTGATACTTTTATAATTCTTATTTGTCTATCGAACATTATCATTAATAATATTATAAATCCACCATATTTTAACAATTTGGCAAACGAAGGCTTAAATATTGACACCCCAAACTTACATATTCATATCATTATAACATAATGGTATACGAGGCGTGTTTTTTAAGTAAGAACCGTTTGAAAATAAAAACCAAACGAAAAAAAATTTTCAAAAGCCGCCAAGTTTGTTTAAACATTTATCAAACCTTACAACTCGATTTTGAATATCCTCTTCATAGAAACTTGCTGCCTGCTCCGATAACCAAGAGGTCACGGCCATTTTCACGTCTTCGTCATCGTTGTAATGCAGGAGATAGCGGAAAGATGGAAATCGCTCGACGTAAGGTCTGGGTCGTTGGGGTGGTGGTCTAAAACTTTCCAGCCAAAAGAGTCCAATACACCTCGGAATTGAGCTGCGGTATGAGACTCTGCGTTGTCATGGAATAGCAAAATTCCCTCTATCAGCAGCTGCAATTGAGCACAGTTGTTCCCAAGGAATGGTGGGACACGCCGCAAGCACCCGTTGCGGCGCGCGCACCGTCTATTAGTGTATACAACAAAACACCCCTTATTTAAAAAACATGCCGTGTATATATATATGTATATATTAGCCACAAAGTAATAGTAGTCATAATAATTGGTACATAAAATACATACATACTATAATATTAAATACTGATTCACAAATATAAATACACCTTAAAATATTCCTGTTTAATACTGTTGAAAGATTTTGTTTAAAAAAATCATTTACTGTATATAGGTACGGGTAACATCTTCAATTTATGGGATAGATGATTAAAAGTTGTTCAACAATTGTACTCATTCGCACTTTTGATATGTTGGTCTTTGGCTGTCTAGGATATGAATATATTTTCCTCGAGTGTTATACATAGGTTGCTTTAAAAGATTTACGGTTCAGCTACTTTCCGCAAGATGTCATTGTCGGAAATATTTTTGTCGTAATTTTTTTTAGTCCGAATAGCATTTGATAACAAACTGTACCGCTTTTAAAAAAAGAAAGTGAAAAATTTTGTCGCGAGGTATTTCACTACAGCTTGTTAGGTTATAAACCTTCTTTTCAAAAAAAAAAAAAACGAAATTGTATACATTAGTAATAAATAATACGTAAGTTGTATTAAATATTTTACGGCTCAGCTACATCCCGTACTTACAAATTGCTAGTATAAGCTGCTGTGTCCTTTTAGTAATTTTTTTAAATAAAGTGAGTTTTGTGAAAAACACGCGAAAATATTCGAGCCATGATTTTCTACGATTTAGCCACGGTCTCACAAAAAATCAAACGATTGTTTGGTGATGAAGCACCATCCTTGGTATCTGTTAAACGGTGGTAAACAAATTCCATCGTGAACGTGTTTCATTCAAGGACGAGCATCGTGAGGGACGGCGTACCTCTGCAGTCAGTCCAGGGAACATGGACCCTGTGTACATGTTAAAGACAGACAGCCACTGCACATACATAGATACTCGGATATCATTAGGCATAGGTATAACCCAAATCAGAACTATCCTGAATGATCATCTTGTCATCAGAAAGCTTTGCGCTCTATTGATACCACACGATTTAACGGAAGCTCAGAAAAATCGCGTATAGATCTCTGCAAAGAAATATTTAAAAAATTCAACCCAAGTCGAGCAAAATCAGTGTACGACATCGTTATAGCTAACGAAAGTTAAATTTATTGTTACGGGAAAACAAGCGGCAATCGGCTTAATGAGTCTTCAAAGACAAGGAGAAACCCACGAGAGTGAGAGGCGAACAAAGCTCTGGTAAGGAAATGCTGACTGAATGGTATACAACTATTTATTTGCCAACCGAAATTTAATAGCCCGCAAACGACTGTGGAAACTTACGAAAACTTCGTATCTAAGGTGACTAAAGAACAATGGGCCCAACATTTTGAGAACTGATTCCATCGAATGCAAAAATACGTAGACCATAAGAGCAAGTATTTTGAAAAAAATGTTTGAAAAATTGATTAAAATAATTGATTTTTTCTGTATCATTCGCAAAATTTTTAAAGCGGCCTACGTAATTATTAAAATTGAACAATCCTCTGGGTAACCAAAGACAGGAACCGATAGGAAGAACGATGAACATATGTAGGTATTGCCGATAGCTTGCATCATGTCAATAACGTGAAGATGCCTCCCAAAAAAAATGGATTGCTAACTGCGACGAGTGGAAATACATTTCTAAATCATTTTCCTACGTTAGAATATATAGAAACTACAAGCCAGCTCTTCCGGCGAAGCTGTACACCACTGCGAATCCAGGGTTTTTTCAATATCAATAATCATATACCATTTCATATCTCTCGAACTAATCCAAGTAAATAATCTTCACAAATATTGTACCCGCTAATATAAACATTGATGGAAAGGTAAGTATTTTAAAGTCTCTAAACACGTTTTTGCAGATATTTCACTTGGTTTAAAATTGTCTTTAAACATGCTTTCTGAGTCACAAAAACACGTAGAATTCCCACTGTGATACTCTAAAATATCATATTATGCTGAAGTCTAGATTGTGCATCCTCGTAATATGCATTAGTTACAGTATTCACACCAATCATTGTTGAAATCACTCTTAAAGCATAGCAGTAGCTAGTCAACTTTATAAACAGGTAGTCTGTATGATTCACCCAGGACAATTTCGCATCCATCCAGGGCCCCAGAAGTGTGCTTCTCTCATATGGAATGTTTAAATTCAGTGTATTGAACAGCATGATCTTATTTTATAATCAGAAACATTAAATCGTCATATATTCCAGATAAATCATTAACTATAGCGGGAACAAGAGTGGTCCTGAAATGAACCCCACTCGATATATAGTGCTTTTCCAATCAGATCTTATTTTAGATCCATTGGTGTCATGAGGAAGAGGCACTCCGTATATAAATTAGATGAGTGCCCTTTGGTGTCATGAACAAGAGTACATTACTTTCTGTTACTTAAAAATTCAGAACCGGAACATGAAATCACACTCTGCCATTTTTGCCTGCAAAATTTGATTGTTAACACTATTCACTACTCTAGACAAGTCCCTTATGACATTGGCAGTAATTTCTCTGATATTTAAGCCACTATCTCTTTCAGCAGGGAATATAACGCGTATTGTTGATCTACCTCGTACATACATAGTTGTTTAAAATTTCGTTTTCATCATTCTATCGAACACTATTCTTCCTAAACTAAAACTGATATCTTCAGCACGCTATTTTCATGTAATTTTATAATAAATGAAATTATATAGAACATTATTGTTAAATAAATTTTATTGAAACTAGGAAAACTGTTGCTTGTTTTACATTACGTTGCTAATAGAAAATTATCAAATATTATGTTGTGTATTGACTTGCTATTCTATCGCTGAGGTTTTTATCCTGCTGATTGGCATCATGGATAAATAACAATACATATTGTAAAAATTTACAAATGTAATCGCATTCTCTTTCTTATAAGCCTAGCTTTTGTATCGTTTCAATTATCTCTTATTAAATCGAATTTATCTTCTGTTGTACCTCATTTAGGAAAATTTAAAATTAAGAATACTTTAATGAACTAATGACACAAGTTACACATTTCCATTGACTATCAAATAGAACTTTGACAACGAGAAAGGAAGAAATTCCGTTCTTTATTATAGTTGTTGTTGTTGTTAATGATGTTTGTTGGCCTCTAGTGAGTGCGTGTGCGTGTATCAGTGTAAACGTACATATACGCGGACTATACAGGGTCGGGGTCACTGTACCAACTCAAACGAAGTAGATGCTCGATTCCTATACAGATCACAAACTCTCCTCGTCCTAACGTTTTAAAGACTGCATCCCCATCTGGCATCAGCGCTATATTACTACCGCTGCAGCGGAAAAAGAGACGACACACAAGAAGGTACGGAGACAAGAAAGGAAAAAGACGTGTTGAATAAAGAACGGACACATCGTAAACATGGTTAGGTTCGACCTTTCGATGCACTAGAAAAGGACAGATGCGGACTGTATTGGTTCATTCGGGCGTTTTGCAGGAACAAAAAACGAAGACGGAGAATTCTCTCAAGCTCACTGTCAGCCTTCCTCCGGCACAACTTAATCCAAAAGCAACATTCTCGGGTCCGCGTCCGAGGTGAGAAGACGTGTTTTGTTTGGTGGTTTTAAAGAAAACTCCGTACGGTTCTCGTGGTGCATCTTAGATCCCCGGCTGAAGGATTATTAGTTAGTAAAGAGCGTTCTCAGTATACGAAGACGAAGAAGAACTACGCACAGACAAATCGTCTGTTTAGACCCTCCAAGACGTTTTTTTAAAGTCGTGTCCTGTTTTATTATATTTTCTGCGTTTTGTTTGCCGCTTAATATCGAAAATATAAGTTTTGTTTCTGATTATTATTAGTCTGATCGTTCATTATTTCCTTATGACTTATGTAATTTTGTATTTAACATTTGAAATATAGGCGAGATGTGTTAATTTTTTTGAAACTATTGTGATTAGTTGCAGCTGTTGAGAACAATGTGATTAGATTACGCGAAACAAAATCACGGTAAGTTTAATTTATATTATTATTGCATGGAAAGAGTAAACTGGAGATTATTAAAGGTTCTTCATCACTATAAGATAATGACAAGCCGGCATATTTTGCGATATACGTAATTGTCAAAAGGATTCCATAAAATGTTTTTCCTTTATTGACGAAAGGACATTTGTACATCTGCAAATTAATGTTTTAGTTCCGCCGGAAAAAATTAGATATCCTTTTTCACAATTTTAACGACATCAATAAGACAAACAAATGTTTTGTTATAAACGAAAAATAGGCTTTTTAAGTTACGCCAAATCGTTGATAATTCATGGAAGAGCTTGCTATAGTCTTGTACGTTAGTAATAAGAGTATCATAGTTTTCTTAAGATTTAAAACATGCGAAAATATAAATGATAAAATTTTGTTTGTTTAATAAAATGTAATCAAAACTCAATAATAAGATTATGATCTATTTAATGCCAAGATCTATTTGCATTAACTCTTACGTGCGCAGCAAAAGAAAACATTACTATTGCACTGCAAAGTACCCGGGTAGCTATATGGAAATTACGTAGAAAACAGGCATTTTCCCACTAAATATCTAGTTAAAACGTTGTAAAATATATATGGGATTGACAATAGATCTAATATATATTTTCTCTTTATACCTGAAGGTATGCACACATCTTATTACAAATTTTAGATACATATTTCAATTTTCACGTAAGATAAATTTTAAATTTGACAGCTTCTTTCCTGTAGGTATGTAAAAGCGAACTTTTGTTATACATATTTAGTACGAATATAAAGTTTGTGAATCCTCTTTGATAATAAATAGAAAATTGTATGTAGTTTTGTGCTTATTATTTTTAGTTTGTCATATTTTCTGACCGGATAAGGTAATATTTTTTACGTAAAACAAACAAAATGAATTCAAACGCAAGGGTTCGTTCTAAAAGACTTAATTCTAGTGACACAAATAATATATTAAGTGAATTAGAAAACATTGAAGAAGATTGCGATGAAGAATACATTCCACCGTTAAACGAAATAACATTGGAAGCTTCAGATACTGAATTGGCAGGTACTGCAGAAGTTGACGAAGATTTGTTTGACTTGGCAGAAAGCGATGATTATGAAAAATGATGAAGTTCAGACAAGAAGTTAACTTCGTAGTAAAAATGGAACTTGCTGGCAACTTAGCCCATTTCAAGAATCCCAGACTGTAAAAAAAAATATTTTAGGACAACGTGCGGGTGCAGCACAAAAATTTAAATTGTGTACAGCCAAAGAAATATTTAAAAGTATTTGTCAAGTGAAATGTGTGACATAATTCTTAGAGAAACAAATCGTAAAGGACAGAAAATTACAACAGAATATAATACCAAAAAACAAAAAAAAATATTCGAGTCTTTTAGAGAAGAAGAACTCAACGCTTTTCTTGGTATTTTGATTTACTCTGGTCTTCACAAATTAAACAGAGAACACGTATTTGAATTGTGGAAACCCACTAATTTGCCATTGCTTCGGGCAGCAATGTCATATAACAGATTCAGAATGCTATTACGGTGTATACGTTTTGATAATAATGAAACTCGGGATATACGTGCAAAGTCTCGAAGGATATGCAATAAAACATTATTTGAAACTTTTTCTTATGTTTTTATTATTTATTGAATTTTTGATTTTGTTTTTGTTTATGTTTCTGTTTTCCTATTTCATGAAATAAATTGTTTACGTTTATATTTTATATAGACTTTTATTAATTTATGCAAAGCTACTAACAACTTCAAAAAGTATACTTATAATGACCGCATTCTCATATAAAACACGTACAGGTACCCGGGTATTTTGCTGCGCAGTTAAGGGTGTTAAGAATAAATTGACATCTCACGCAAATTTAAAAAAAAATTTAGGTGTACGGCTGCAAAAATACTAAATTTTTTGAAAGTTAGTAGTTCTCAAGAAGATTCAGACATGCACATCATCGATTTCAATGAAAAAATTTTAGTTGAAAACGCCAAAAGTACCCGGGTACCTACGTGCGCACATAAGGGTTAATAAAAGAGTGTTTGTGAAATTTAAATATTGAAATTTTTTAAAAATCCGATTGTCGTTAATTGTGGACGATAGAATCATTGTGTTTGTAGACCGTTCATTATACCAGGAAATCAATTAAATTTATAATTATAGGTAAGCTATAAGTATTACAACTTAATTAGGGACACTGTTTTTTAACAACCAATGAAAATCATTCATTTTTAACAAATATTATAAAGCAACATAATCAATCGGTCGATATTACTTCTTAAAAACTTTATGACAAAACACAAAGTCTGCGCCAATTACAAATTCAGTTGCTCTGATAATATAACGTGAAACTTTTCAGTGGTCTGTTATTTATTAAAAAGGCAATATTATCTCTACACATTACATGACTTCTTTTAAAGCAACTCTCGCCGACGGAAAGTCTTGTCAAATATGAAGTTAATCACTGAAGGTTGTTATATAACTCCTTTCCACATAAATTTTCGTATTCTGTATACGTATTTCGACAACTAAGTTGTCATCATCAGCAGATAATTAAACAGTGTCGCACCTGGAAAACTACGGCAAAATACCCGTACGAAACAAATTCCGCACCGTTGAAAGCCAAGGCACACTGTGCCCGTTTTGGTTTTCATGCGCAATTTGCGAATAAGTTTGTACACTTTGAAGCCGGTACTTTGAAAACTAGTGTTCGAAATTTTAACAGTTGCTTAAGACGACGAAAATCTCACACCATGTATTTCGTTTTCGAGTTTGGGGAATAAAAAGAAATTTCTTAGTTCGTCCATGATAAATTGTGCTATACCAAACAGCGTTCACTATTCATCGATGCTCTAAGTTTTTATCCCATGTCATGAAAAATCGAAAAATAGCCGATCATTTTCTTCGTCTCACTGTGTGAGCAAACAACCTGTATTGGTTTTTGGCTCATAGTAAAATACTCAAACCAAACATTGGATTGTTGTTTACTTTCAACTTCATGCGAATATTAGCAAGACGTAAATTAAATTTGAACCACCGCGGTTGAATCTTTGCAGCATTTTTGTAGCCCATTCAACAAAAACTTCTTTTCAAAATTTTCTTAAATTATATGAGATCCAACGACTTCATTCAAATATTTATTGAAAATCACATGTATTGTTTCAACCCAATATAGCATTACGAAATGTTTCAATCTCACGATATGTGACAAGTCGATCTCGTTCAATCATTTGAGGTACAGCATCAATATCACAACAGACGTACATGGATAGTTTTCACGAAATTCACCTCTAAGAATGGCGCTTCTACGTTGACATCCTAAAACCCAATTCTAAACATTGTTCATGGATGGTGCTTTATCTTGAAAAATCAAATATAGACTATTTATCTATTGTGTCGGTTTTAAACTACATTTGGAATCTTAAAAAACATGGATTGAAAGTTTTGAAACGAAAGTTTCAATTTTACTCAAAATGCTAAGCAAATAAGTATGAATTGTCAACTGCATTATAGGTTAGAAATGTAAAATTTTACAAATAGGACAGATTACTAGACTCCATAAATATTCCCAGAATAATTTAATGTTATATGGTGGTAATTTTGATAGAACCTGCGGTTGATTAACTTAATCACTTAAGGTTGATATATAACCCCTTTCGACATTAATTTTCGTATTCCGTATACGTATTTCGGCAACTAAGTTATCATCATCAGCAGATAATTAAACAGTGTCGCACTTATACCGTCGAAAGCAAAAACACACACTGTTTAATGTTATCTGTTGATGACTGTAACTGTAACCATTTTACATATCTTCGGTTATCGAAGCCTAAAAACATAAATTTGCAGTTATATTATTTGTTTATATTTGATTTTATAAAGAGATATTTGTAATCATGTCTTAATAATTTCTTTAGAAAATATTTTTATGTCTTCTTAAGATTGATCGTATATCATTTGACTTAATAAGGCTATAAAACATAATTTCTAATCAAGAATGGGCACGCTTCATTAAATAAACTAACGTATTGCAAAGAAAATGGATGTATAAATTCCAATAAATATGTTAACGGTCTCGACTTGCCTAGAATGTTAATTAGGAGTTGAAGATTTTCCGCGTAAATTTTTAACCTTTAAAAAGTCTCCTATAATTAATTCTTGGTAACGTTTTGCTTTACTACTTAATATAAAGAAAATATTGATAATAAACTTTAAAAAATTATTAATAAATTTTTATAAAAGGACCTATGATTTTTGCTAATTATTTTTTACTGTATAATTATAATTAGAGCACGGAATTATATGCATTAAAAACCCTGAAAATATGCGTTAAATTATGCAACAGTTTTTTAAAAATTATGCAACAATTTAGTTAAATATGCACTGATTGTATTTTTAAAAAAATTGACGTACAAAAACACAATAGAATTGCAAAATTTATTTAAACAAGTTGTTTGTATTACAAAAGATAAATTGATAAATTAATGTAAAGTACAAACTATAAAATATTACAATTTATTTTTTATAATATTGCAAATATTGATAATCATATATTTCTCTAAATTTTCCACAAGAAACGATTCTCTTCGGTCAGATAACAAATTTTTATATATAGAAAAACTTCTTTCTACATCAACAGGAGTGATTGGTGAAAACTTAAATTCGCATATAGTGGTGGCATCCATTGTTATAGAAGGTTCATAATTTCCATTAAAAATATTTGAAATTTTAGTAAGTTCATCAAACCCTGTATTTTTTGTTAATACGTCTTGCATCTTCGTTTTTATAGAATCGCCAATTTTACCATCAACTTGACCTTATTTTTGAAATCTATTATTAATATCACAGAATCTGTAAGTTCCACGCCCTGCATCTCTAATGTAGTTAACGTTTCCGTAATAAAGCTAAAATTTTCGTGTCTGCTATCTCTCTCACTTTGAGTTGTCGATCTTGCGTAATAATATTATGGATTTTTATAATCATTTCCTTAGAAGTCACGATTTTGGGTGCTCCAGAGCGCGCTTCATCAACACAGCTTGTTCTATCACGTTTAGATTCATTTACCCATCTACTTATTGTGGCGGATGATGGAGCAGATTCACCTAATGTTTCCCGTAACTCATCCTTTATTTCGGTAGCTTTCATACCCTTAATTACGAAGCATTTAATCACCGCACGATACTCTGCTTTTTCCATTTTAACAAAACGACTTGTTGCTTCGTTTTCAATCAGCTGTCAAAAATAAACTAATCAACGGATTTATCTAAATATCGAAATATAAACATATAAAAAGGCAACCTAAATTACAGTGCATTTGTTTTACCAATTAGAGCGCCACCTATGTGTCATTCTCACTACTTGTCAAACTATCCTCGTATGTTCATGCTTTGGTAACGGGACTAAAATTGATTCCTACAGTATACCTATGTAGATGAATATAGTTCTCGTTTTTCGACTTTCTCTAAAATTCGTCTTAGTTATTTATAACATATTTTATTATGTCTCAATTCTTGTTAATCACTATACTTGATCGATATACGGTAGGACTATTTACACGAACAGTAGCACTGTAATACGTATTCATTTCTTTAAAACATTAATTTTATTTATTTTCCTTGTTTTCACAAACATTACATTTGTATTATAGATTTAATATGATTGAACTCCATTGTGACTGCTACACAAATCTATTAAATTCAAAAGTCGTCTTCTGCATCGGATATCTAAAGAGAGTAGAACGATAGCGAGGAAGTTTGGTACGAACATATGCGCAGGGGTTCGTGTTAGGCAATAAAATCAACACCTCAAATTATGTTTACCGATTTCGTAAACAGAGCTTTCGTAATGGCATCATAATTTGAAACAAGTTGAGGAAACAAAAGTAAACAACTGAACGTGTATAAGTTTCTTGCGATGGCATATTTAGACAAGCTGAATACTAAAAGAAAAGAGGACGGAAAAAAGTAGTGAAGAAAGAAGGAAGTGTGCTGGAAATGCATTCCCTGTTTTGAACTTTTATTAGCCAGATGGAATTGTCGAGTTGTGTATACATGTACCGTACATTAGATCTGTGTTTCTCATCTTAGGAACAGTTAAGTCATAAAATATTTATACAAATAAATGAATGTTCTTTAGAAGTTTTGCCTTAAAATTTTTTCTAATTGGGGTTATACTAATTGCATTATTTATTTAAAGAAAGTCAAGATTTCGCATAAAAGAAGCTACATGCACTGTATACCAGGTGTACCGGAAAGTCATTACCGGTTTTTCTAACAGATGTTGCTAGGCTAAGGAATGCAATGTTATGATTTGATGTATATGTCGTTTTATTCTACTAACATCAAGCTTCAAAGCCATACACGTTATGTTTTGCGAAAGTAACACCGTCATAGATTTATACCTTCGAAAATGTTAAGTTTCGTGCCTGACAAAGTGTATTTGCGGCACGAGTTACTTTTCCTATTTACTCAAAAGAAAAAAGCTGTTGAAAGTCATCGTTTTCTAGTAAAAACTTGCGGTGAACATGCTCCAACTATAAAAACATGTGCGGTGTGGAGATTTCGATGTGCAAGACAAAGAACGTTCTGGTAGACCGAAAAGGCTTGAAGATGCGAGACTGTAGGAGTTATTGGATAAAGGACCCTACCCAAACTCAAAAACAATTTGCAGAAGCGTTAAATGTGTCATAAAATAAAACGTTGAAAGATTCTCGTCCTCTTCTATAAAACTGTGGAATTCAGCTCGTTCTGGCGTATTACTCATTGTAATTAATTTATAAGATTGAAGGTAATTTTGATGGAGCCTGTAGTTAATTAAATTAATCATTTAAGGTTGATATATAACCCCTTTCCACATTAATTTTCGTATTATGTGTATGTATTTCGACAACTAAGCAGATAATTAAACAGCGTCGCACCTGGAAAACTACGGCAAAAGCCCGCACGAAACAAAATTCCGTACTCGATCTATACCGTCGAAAGCCAAAACGCACACTATATGCTGATGATAACAACTTATGTGTCGAAATACGTATACAGTATACGAAAATTAATGTGAAAAGGGAATATATATCAACCTTAACTGATTATCAACTTGTCGTTATCGGATTTCTCAATTCGAAGTGATTTTTGCAACATGGACAATACCATCTTTTTCGTTCGACAAGAGCTGCAATCCTTATCCAAACAATTTTTTACTATTCGTGGTGTAATACAAGTATTCCAGACTTTCAAGATTTTCTCTGCGCAATCAACCAACATCAATTTTATAATCTTATTTACCTTCAGTTGTGTTATAGTTTTTGCTCAAATTCGCCGGTCCCATTTTAGTGCACTGATACGGGGTTTGTTCAAAAGAAGAGGTGAATTTTGATTTTTTTTGAAAAGTATTTATTTATTCATCAATATCCATTTTGTCCCCTTCAAAGTAATTCCGCTCAGATAAAAATGCACTGATGCCAGCGCTTCTTCCAATCCTCGAAGCACTTCTGAAATGCGCTTTTCGGTATGGCCATCAGCTCGTTCTTCGATTCTGACATTATCTCATCAATTGTGGCAAAACGCTTTCCTTTCACTGGTCTCCTCAGTTTTGGGAATGGGAAAAAGTCGCAGGAAGCCAAATCTGGTGAAGAAGGTGGTTGAGGCATGATTAGGGTGTTGTTTTTGGCCAAAAAATCACAAACAAGCATTGATGTGTGAGCTGGTGCATTATCGTGATGCAGAATCCATGATTTTTTTTCCACAATTCCGATCGTTTGAGCCGTATTGCTTCACGCAAACGTTGCATAACTAACTTGTAGTATTCATTATTAATCGTACGACCTGTTGGCAAGAACTCATGATGCACCACGCCATTGTAATCGAAGAAAATAGTGAGTAAAACCTTCACATTTGATCGAAATTGGCGTGCATTTTCTCGGCCTTCTGTAAAGCGCTTGTACCACTTATAAACACTTTTTTGAGACAAAGTGGAGTCGCCGAATGCTACAGTCAACATTTCAAGTGCCTTGGAGCACTTTATTCCATTTTTAACGCAAAATTTAATACATATTCGTTGATCCATTTTTTTCAAAAGTCAAAAATCGAAGAACACACAAACGTGACTAAGCTTTTTAGTTGTCAACAACAAACTACTAAGCCAAATTGGCTGATAATGCCAACATATGACTAACACATGTGTACCAACATAGCAAAAAAAAAATTTGAATAATCGAATGTACAGGGCGCGCGAAAATTCAAAATTCACCTTTCCTTTTGAACAAACCTCGTATTTAGAGAGAAAAATACCAAACGAATGCTTATTTGTCCAAGATATAGTCTCCAACCACGGAAAAGTGTGAGTCTGTCAAGTAACAATAATCGAGAAATAAAAAGATTTCTCTTCAAGTTCTAAACCGGCATCATGTGTTGCGATTAATTATTTCTAAATTGATAAGTGTACTTCATTTGTCCTCTAAATAATTTTTTTGTAATTAGGTGTTATGAAGATTATATGAAAACATACTTCGTAAATTGTTTTTCAATTCCTGTGGAATAATTATATGTATACGTGAAAATAAACGTTATAATTACTATTACTGATATATTACGTGCAAAACAAGTTTTGAAAATACCAAAGAAACAAATAGTTAACTATTAATTATCTATTTACGTTGTCTACTTATGAAAGTTGAAAAACTAGGTAAATTCAATAATATTATTTAAATTTGCATACACGTTTTAGAATTTTGATTTAAAAAAGGACCAAAAAAAAAGAGAAAAATCATTAATCATTTGTTGCTTTTCCAGTTGCAACTACATTAATGTAAATAATGTGTATGAAGATTAGCTGTTTAAGTCACAGATATTTGCTAAAAAAAGGGATTTATCAAAAGTTTCAATGTTTTACCTAAAGTTCTACCTTGACTTCATTTATGCGAATCATTTCTAAAACTAATTTTTACGATACGTGGGTTGTCATTTAAGTTTTGCATATAAAACTGGAATAAAGCAGTAGATAGATTCTAAAAACTTCATTATTATTCGAAGTATTCTCCACGAAGATTAATGCACTTTTGCATGCTCTCAAATCAACTCTAGAAGCAATTGTTCTACTCGTTCGTTGGTACAGTCAAAATTGCCTTTTCGTAGGCATCTACTGCTACTTCTGACGACTAGAATCTTTGCCCACGCAGTCCATTCTTGATTTTCGGAAAAGTAGAGAAATCGTTAGGACAATGGTGGTCCGGACAATGTGGAAGATAGTCCAACAATTCGACGTTTTGTTGCGTTAAAAATTCAATTGTCTAGCGGGCTATGTTTGAACTTACATTGCTTTGGTGGAGGATGAGTCGTCATTCGAGGTTGGTTTTTGGGAGCCCAGTGATGACTTGCGGCAAACAAATGGTTGTATACCAATCGGCAGTAACAGTTCTTTAATCTTGTAGAGATATTGTTGCTACATGACCTGTTTTTGAGACAAATGTCGTGACCATCTTTTTTTGACACCAATTCACCTAACTGCTTTCGATCAAAAGATGCGGTATCCAACGGGAAACTAATTTTTTTACACACAATTCTTTATTCAAAATTTTTTGAATTGAGGTTTTTGAAATACCTAATAATGCTTTAATCTAGCGATATGTCAACATGTCAACCTTCATTGTTGATCTTGCGCACAGCATCGACGTTTTCCTAAGTACCTTCTGTTTTTTGGTGAACTTGCTCTTGGATTGTCGCTGAGGCTAATTCGTCTAGGTTTGGATTCTCTCCAACGAGAAATTGTTGACTGTAGTGGTGCTTCATTGCCAAAAAACAGAAACCAACTCGACAAGATATTCTTGTTGAGATAATTGTCTTCGAAAATTATAAAATATTATTCCGCGAAAATGTTCCAGTTTAAATCTATTTTTCAACTAACTGGACAACTTTGAGAGTTCGTTGTAGTTACAACACTACACGTATAGCAATGAAACATGGATTTAGGTTAACTAAAGATCGAAGTTAATTTTTAATACTGACATATGATTAGTGCTACCTCTGTGTTCCGAAATGTAAAACTTAAAAGACATTCAACATAATTAGCAACTCTCAGTTGGTATATCTTCTGTTTTTTTAATCAAGTATTATTTCTATGTAAGCTAAAGAGTCATTACTGCATACAAACATATTAGGATTATTATAAGCAATATATATATATAGAAAAACCTCATAGTTAAAAATCGTACGAAGTGAGATTATACAATCTTGATGTCCAATTCTGGTTATCACTGCATGAAAGACAACTGTATTATTTCTTGTGCTGTAGTATTTTGTCCTACTGGAAGCACATGTCGACCAGATTCGTACCGACCACTGCACCTCACAGAAATTCTATTAGCATGCAATAACTGTCACTATTATCTCAATAACTCCGCCATCCCGAAACACACACCAAACAGTCACTTTCTCACGAATTTACCCATGCTTCTCAGGAATCCAAACACGACAGTTGTGTTCACGTATCGCTAAACATGATTTTTATTGAAAAATCACCGTCCATTTTTTGATTTTACAATACCAGTCGACAAATTCAGGTTGCTTCGCAAGATCTAACAGCTTAATTTCCCAAATTAACTGGACCTTATAAGAATAAAGAGGAGGACTATTGTTTAGAATCCGATGCTATGTGGTTTTTGCCAACTCCTGTGAACATTGACGGGTCGAACTTGTTGGATTTTCAGCAACATTTTCGATGGACCATCCTAACAAACGACGAATCGATGTTTTTTATTGACAACTGAACCAATATTCTCAAATTTTGCATTCAATCGCTTAACCGTCAAACGATTTTGTGCGTTTTCTTTACCGAAAATTGTATGTAGCCTATGAACTGTTTCCACGAAATCTTCTCTGTATTTAAAAACAAGTTTCACCAATTTAAGTGCGTTGTTCATTCGCATAAGGTATTTTTGAAAATCAGGTTATGCCTACTTGACATTTATAATATTTTGATCACTACAGAGAAAATGCTATGAAAAATCTAATGTCGCGGTCTTATTGGGTCACCTTTTATATGTTGCACTTCTGAATTGCCGTTACCAATATTTTAAAGTATCTAATTTATTACATTTACATCTTCGTCGTCAAAACCATTTTCTATTTTCTTGGGTAGTTTTTTAAAATCATCATTTTGTGTCTTCGTATCTGTTCATTCTTCATGTTTATATTTTTCATGAAATTTTTCTTTCTTATTTCCTGAATTCTTTTATGTTTTCAAATAGAATCTGTGTTCTGCGATCACAAAAAATTATGAACCCAATAAAAGTGCAACGTAAATTTTTTGAACTTAATTTCATTTCAAAATTATTATTATTTCAAATTTTCTCTTGCTAATTTATTTCACGTTTCACTAATTCAATTTTGAAGAACCTATTGTACTTCGATTTAATTATTAACTATTACTTTCGCATTTATTATTTTTTATTATCATATATACATACGTATTGCATGCTAGGTTCGGTTACAAAGCAAATTCGTTTAAGCTTAGTTTTAGATATTTATTACATCATTTGCGGCTAATATAAACGCTGTTATTATGTCTTCCAGTTTAGTAGTTGGACAAATACACGCGGCATATTGATACCTGTGGTTACAAAGTAATTCATTTGTAACAGTGTGGTTAATCTTAGGTATATTTCAGAAGAGTTTAAAATTACTTCTTTTAACAAGTGCTCACAACTTGTTTTCACCTATATTATTTTCACTAATCTTAGTATTTTTCTTAGCTTGTCGAAACTATTCATAATGTGTTGTAAGCTTTCTTAGTCTTCGACTAAGTAGGAACTAGAGAGAAGATTACTACATTCACAAAAACAATTTTATTTCATAGTTTTATTTTTGCCAAAGGCTTTGCCATTTCCTCTTTTATGTCTTTCTTGCTGTTATTTAATGTTTCTTTAATAAACATTGCGAAAGGTTATACTTCGGTGAATATAATAAGATGTTTACCACTCTAATACACTTTCTTATGGATGGCGTAATTTTAAATCAATTTAAGTTTTAAATAAAATTGGGGACGAGTCAAAATATGAATATGTAATAGTAAATTTGAAGAGAAAGATTAAATAATTTAGTGTTTAGCTTAATTTTCCTAATTTATGCAGAGGCATTTTTTGGGCGATTGTATTGGGTTGGCAACTAAGTACTTTCGGTTTTGTAGTATAAAATAAAACACTTTTTGTTTAAACAATAGTTTTTAGCAATTATATATTTTCCATTTTGCTCAAGGACCTTTTGCCATCTTTCTTTCAGCTGCATGATTCCGCACTCATAAAATTTCTGATCCTTATCAGCAAAAAACTGAACTAGGTGCGAGTGAAGGTCATCGTCATTTGTGAAAGTTTTATCATTCAAAGAATTCTGCAAACTTCGAAATAAATGGTAATCAGGTGGTGCTAGATCAGGGCTGTATAGGGGATATGGCATCACTTCCCAGCCAAGCTCCAATAGTTTCCCACGAGTTGCCAAAGATGTGTGAGGCCTTGCATTATCTTGGTAGAAAACTACACCTTTCCGATTTGACAATTCTGGCCGTTTTTCTTTGATTGCTTCATCCAGTTTTATTAATTGTTGACAGTAAACATCAGAATTGATCGTTTGGTTCCTTGGAAGCAGCTCAAAAAACACAACACCTTTGTAATCCCACCAAACAGACAGCATGATCTTTTTTGGGTGCAATTCAGCTTTCGATGTGGTTTAAGCTGGTTTATCGTGTTTGCTCCATGATCGTTTTCGAACTATGTTACTGTACAGGACCCAGTGATGATTCTTTTTAAGAAAGGGTCGGTTTCATTTCGTCTAAGGTGCATATCGCAAAAGTTGATTCTTCATGTTAAATGAATTTCTTTCAATTCGTGAGGTACCCAAATATCAAGCTTCTTAACTAGCCCAAGGCATTTTAAATGTTTTTCAATTGTTGTGTGCGATACATGTAGCCTCTCCGCAACCTCTCGAACAGTTATAGGACGATCCTCTTCAATTATGACTTTGATTTGGTCATCATCAACTTCAGTAGGCCGACTAGAACGTTGCTCATCTTTGAGGGAAAAATCTCCAGAACGGAATTTTTTATATCAATTCT
Source organism: Dermolepida albohirtum (assembly GCA_031893035.1). Classification (NCBI taxonomy): domain Eukaryota; kingdom Metazoa; phylum Arthropoda; class Insecta; order Coleoptera; family Scarabaeidae; genus Dermolepida; species Dermolepida albohirtum. The sequence goes on along the minus strand of JAVIWB010002465.1, from coordinate 247,622 downwards.
GACACATGCGCTCTGTTAAGCAATTAGCACCATAAACTTCACATATCATTTTGTGAGCCGCAGCAGCTTTCTTTCCTTTACGGAAATAAAATAGTAAAATATGTCGAAAATGTTCGTTTCTGCACTCCATTTAAAATTAACCCACAACTAATAGCTTTAATAAAAATCACGCACTACTTGCTTCTTAAGTTACATCAATGTGACTAGCATCACGCGACAAACGGTAATGTACAGCACTAACATACGTTATACAAAAAATAAAGCAACGCTCTCTATCAGTAAAAACCGAATGTACTTAGTTGTCAATCCAATAATTTGGGCCAATGGTCATTATTTAATTCTCGAAGATTAGTCAGGTAACATTCTTAGTATTATTAATTAATTAAAATTCACATGAATAGGGTCTCCATTACTTATTTGTTTCTAGAAATTTAGGATTTTATTTACCTAATTGTTGATTTAATGTTTAAAGAAACTCCCCTCCATTTATATAAATATGTATATACGGACAGTAGTCAGTTCATACTGTGAGTTCAAAGAGTTACAATATTTAGTTCACAAAATGTAAATATCATGAGTCAATTACGAGAAATCCTTAGTGTGCGTGGTCAAGTTCTTTTGATTTTTCAAACTTATACTTTTTGTAAATCAGATTTGCTGAAGTGTGGTGAAAGGATATTAGCCCTACATTAAGTACTCTTAAGTACTCTTAATGTAGGGCCAATATTTTTACCGTTGGCGAAGAAAGTGATAGAATTATAGTAAGGCAAAATTCTGAACATAACTGTCCATCAAAAGAAACTGAAATTGATAAGAAAATTTTTAATAGTGCTTGCAAAAGAAAAGCGACAGAAGATATTTCACAAAGGCACTCAAAACTTTGTCGACAAGTTCTTCAGAATATGAGTGAGGTAAACATATCTGTGTCAGACTTAAAATGTGTTAGACGAAATGTACACAACGCCCGCGGAAAAAAATATCCACCTTTTCCTCAATGTGCAATGGATGTACATGCAGCCCTGGATTGTACCAATTCGAAAACAACGCAAGAAGAGAACTTTATAGTCATGAACGATAGTACAAACATTTGGTACGTAGACTTCCGCGGTCGTGGTCCATGCTATCTGCTTCTGTGTTTCCGGGCTGGAACCGCGTCACTTGTATATCTGCTGACGTTTCGTACCCATTTGTATGGGACATCTTCAGGGCTGAACTACTGCACTAAAACTGAAGATGTCCCATACATGTGTGACAACGCCATCTTGCTGGAAAAACATATTGCTGAGACTTATATCTTCCAGTAAAAGCATAGAAAATTGGTTAGTACCATTAACGGTTACCAGTTTCGCATTTTCGGTTTCGAGAAAAAGGTTCAAGTACAGCTTGAAGTAAAAATTCACACCAAATAGTCACCCGAATAGAATGAAAAGATTTCTCCACAGCATTTCGGGGAGTTTTGTTTCTTAACGTAACCACCAAGTTGAAAATAGATTTCCTTATTGAAAATGATTTTATTGCAAAATTAGCTATCTATTACAGAATGTTCCAAGATCCAATTAACAAACACACGGTGGTGACTTTAATTCTTATGTTGATTGAATTTTGTACGCATGTAGACGTTCTTTTGTCAATATTCAGAGCATAGATGATTTTGAAAACCCCAGCTGCTGGTCGATGCCTAATTGAAGTCTCTGAACTTTCTACCACATTTTCATTTATCCTAGTGATATTTTCAGATGAACGATAGTGATAAGTACACAGAACTGAACCAGTCCGATCAAACTCTTTGGATTAGGTTCACAATTGCAGTATCATTGTTTTGATAAAAACCACCACAAAATTTACGAATTTTGTTTGTTCGTAACGGAACGCGCATTTTCGTAATAAGTTTATACAATTTTTATGCGTCCTTCGTGAGCGAAATGCTGGACTATAAAATTGATAGGTCTTCGAATGGTGTCTGTCAAATACAATATAAACCTCAGAAATTGCAGTATTTAAAAATAATTGAAAATAAAAATTCCTTGGTTCATGTCGGGACATTTTTAAATTAACTAATTGCTTAATTTTAGCTCACACAATTTGATAATTTTTCCTAGACTATGATTAATTTTAAAACCAACTTAGGTTGTTCATCGCCATGTTATAAATTGTTGATTGCGCACTTCGTGTTTGTTATAGATATAATTTAGGGAATTTATTTTAGAATTTAATATACAATTCCAATTTTAGTTTCAGCATAATACTTGTTTTTAATAAGTAAGTTAAAAATCCTGAAATTCCATTATGCTTTTATGGATTGTCATCAAAGATATTTGTGTGGTAGGGATTTTATTTTAAACTCCAATCGTCATAAAGATATCGGTGCCAATATATTGTACATTCTACTTTCTCTTATCACATTATGCCCGCAAAATTAATATATAAAGCAATGAATATAGGGTTTAATTTTAATAGAAATTAAATGACCCGAAATTATGTTATTGGAAAAGACATAAAATTTCTGTTGCTTTTCCTGTAATTAATTAATATTTTCATCTGTATATTACCTCATTAATTTAAGTGATATTACCATGCCATATATTTGAAAATTTTATTGACGATAATTAAAGGAATGATTCCTATAACTTTCTAGTCAACGAACTCATAATTAATATCATTACGTTGCTTTTATATAGTCATATATTGTACATAGTTAATTTCGAATACGTGTCGATATCAATATATTCGAAAAACTTTTGCGTGAAGTGAAAGGATATGGAGCCAGCTTCAATAATCTTGCGATGCATATCTTAGTTTATATGTAATGAGTATCATAAGCTGTCGAAATGAAAAGATTTGTTCAAAACCAGATCCTGCGTACGAGTTGTTTTCGATCGTTTTGTAGTTATACAAAACAATATAAATTTATTTTCAATCTGTTGGTTATGAAGTTATATATTAGTTTCTTAAAGAATCCAAGAAAATAAATAATTGAATTGATTACAAATCATTGCCGACTCATAGTTTTATAATTTGAAGCCTAGCTTAAGAATCACTTAAGGTTGATATGTACATAACCCCTTTCCACATTAATTTTCGTGGAAAACTATGGCAAAATACCTGTACGAAAACAAATTCGGCACATGAACCGTACCGCCGAAAGCCAAAACTGTATATTCGTTTCACGTGATTTTTAAAAACTGTTTTCTCATCTAAAATAAGACAAATAGAAAAAGGGCGTGACAGGGAAAGAAAGGACAAATACCTACATGTGATTTATTGCACTGTCTCTTGTACGTCATTTAAGAGACTAAAAAGAGCTGAGTTTAATTAAACCCCAGGTCAGTGTTCAACACATGGCCTTTGTTCTTCAAAATGCACATGCTGTCATACGTATCTAATTCGCGATAATTACACACGTTCTTTATCAAATGCAAACAACCCGCGTTAACACTATGACTACTTTCCAACACATGTTTTGCTACACCGGATTTTTCTGGCCGATTGAATCTTATCTGCGCAATATGTTCTATATAGCGTGTTTCTATCGATCGTTTTGTTTGGCGGCCGATGTATTGTGTACTGCAATCTAGACATTTAATGCCGTACATTCCCGATTTTCTGTTGCCCTCGATTTGATGGAGTTAGTGGACCGAAATGTGACTTGAAAACCGCGCTCTTGCGTTTTGGCTTTCGGCGGTACGGTTCGTGTGCGGAATTTTGGTTTCGTACAGGTATTTTGCCGTAGTTTTCTAGGTGCGACACTGTTTAATTATCTGCTGATGATGACAACTTAGTTGTCGAAATACGTATACAGAATACAAAAATTAATGTAGAAAGAGGTTATATATCAACCTTCAGTGAATAAGTTAATCAACCACAAGCTCCATCAAAATTACCTTCATAGAGTTATTGAGTCAAACAGTGAAGGGCAGTATTGAATTAAATTGAGCTAAATTCGATTGGGTAGCTAAGAAAGTTACCGTTGCCCTTACACTAGGTCGGTGTATTAATCGACAAAATTTCTTTTAAATTGGTAAGTGACAGTTATCTGTGTTCCCTTGTGAATAGATACACTCTGGTTCCCTAAACGTAAATGTGTATGTATACATATGTAATTAATGTGGAAAAAGAAAAGATTTATTGGCGGATTATAAGAAGTTGTTCAAAATTAGTTGTTTATATTTGCGAGATACATATATTTGGAATAAAGAAGAAAAGTATTTAGAAATATTTAAAAATAATGAAAACATTTTATTAAGTTATTGAATATTGTAATTATGACATTAGAGTGTGATTAGAATTAAATCTAAATGTCCACGAATTCGTGAAAAAGTGTCAAGACACCATCTGATTGAACATTTCTCTCCTAACATCTACTACCTGAACCTAAACAAAAACGTCATCTCTAAACTTTGTTATATCGAAAAACTCGGGACAGCTGCTCGCCGAATGCTTACGAAATAAAGGAAGGAAGAATCGGTCTCTGCATTCGTTCCTCTTCCTTCTATCTCTCTCTTCGTTCTACGCTTCTTGTGAGTGAAAACACGTGAAGTCGAATTCAAGGTCATACGGTGAACGTTTAACGGCTGCACTTGTTTTTTTCTTGCCATTGCTTTTGCTGTAGATCGGGCCCTGATGCCTTACATTCGTCCGGCGCAAATTTTGGACTCGCGAATTTATTATTCTTGTCTCAATTAAGTTTGTGCTTTTGTTATCATTATGTGTAAAAAAGTAAATATTTACGGTGTGTCGATCTTCTATATCAAAGTTAATTTATTATTTTATTAGCCCGACTCTTCCCGGTTACTGATGAATTTGATTGACCATCTTAAAAAATATTTATTTATTTATCTTAATATCATTTTCTGATAATGTTTTCATATAACTTCTATATACATATATCGACTGAATAAAGTTAATAAAATAAACCAGAGTGTGTTTAGCAAAGTGAGTTGTTTAAAATATTTACAAAACTAAAATAACATGTCTAGTGGATTTTTTTAAAAATATATCTGATCATAATGATTTATATACAGCCTGTCGCAGAGAAAACCGAACTTTTCTAAAATCAAAATAAAAGCTTACTATTTTGGTAAAATTCATTTATATTATTCCAAGTAGTCGCCTTGGGTTTCAATACATATAACGCTTTGCATGGTCAATTAACATGTCTAATGAATTTTTAAGTTCATCTTTAGAGATGTCCTACAAGATCGCTGTCGACATCTTTTTAATGGCATCGACGTCGGCATTACGCTGTCCTTTCATCGGCAAATGTAGTTTGGAGATTAGATAGAAATCACAGGGATCCAAATGGTTGATGGTTAAACTGCCATTTGTAGTTAGAAAATCAATGATAAAGGTCAAACGATGAGATGGTGCATTATCATGTAACAAACGCCATTTTTACAATATTGAGGACACACACGACGAATACGCGCCAAGAGGCGCTTCATAACACCAAGATAATATACAGTAATGACTGTTCGTCAAGTTGGTATAAACTTTTTGTGCACTATGCCTTTCGAATCATAAAAACAAATCAACTTTGTCTTCATTTTTGATTTTTCCAAACGGCTTTTTTTCGGTCTTTCTTCGCTTGGATGCTTCCATTCAGAGCTGGATCATATTGAAAACACCACGTCTCATCACCAGTTACAATGGAATACCTTAAGTTTTCGACCTTTTTTGAGTCTTTAATCAAATGTGTTGAATCTTTGGAAATATTTAATTTCATTTCTCATTTCTGAAAAATTCGCGCACTAGTTCGATGTTACTTTCCGTGGCCACAGATTTTTTTGCACCAGATTGTTTGTCGTCATTTATGTCTGTACGACTGTCTTTAAATCGTTTATATTCATATATACTCGTACGTGATAAACACGAATCACCCTACACATGCCTCATCAAATTAAACGTTTCAGTAAACGATTTACCGAGTTTAAAACATAACTTGATATTTGCTCTTTGTTCAAAATCCATTTTTTGACCAATGCCAAATGCACTCTGTTACTTGATGCGCAATTTTTCTGCTCCTAATGATGCAAATGTCATGATATTTTGACATAACATTGGTTAAAGGTTTACCTTATCGATGCATATTTCTTTTAATATATAGCGTTACTGAAAATTACTATTTTAAAAAAGTTCGGTTGCCTCTACGACAGACTGTGTAAAAGCAAAAAAAAAATTGAAATTTAAATGAATATTACTTGACAATTGGCAAGGCATTGCTTAATAAATCTGCAATTAATAGTTATTTAGTTGGCTACCTTGTAGTTGCAGTTTTTGATAAAAGAACGACACAAGTTTTTGGTTTAATACTATACTAGTAATTATTTATAAACAAAAACTACTTTTTAAGCTATATCAAAATGAAATTTAAGTAAATGAACTCGTACTCATCTCATTTATTCCTTGTTCTATAAAGATTAAAAGGTTATTTCATTTAGAATTAACAATAAACACAATCATGAAATAAAGAATTAAAAAATCGTCTTGTTTTCGATCTCCCTCTTTTAATATTAATATTTAATACTTAAATGTTAATATTTAATTTACGAAAATCAATGCCACATCTCATCATCACCTGAAGCAGAAAAGGACTCTTGTCAACAAATGGTGTAAATGTGTTACTTACTGGTTATAGTGTGTTATATTTTCCACTGAATATGACAACTTAGTTGTCAAATTAGGTATTTAAGATACAAATATTGTTATCGTAAACATTTTCTTTTTATTATTCTGTAACATTATTCGTACGCCATGTACCATTTGTAGAAATGTGACCAAACTATAATCGTATATATAAGAGTTTTACTGGTAACTAGTGCGAATATGGTGCGAACGTCCTTTTTAAATTTGCGAGCATCGCATTATCAGACGCAGAACGCTCATTTTCCAAATACCCCAACATATTTTCACCTCGCCGTAGGATTATGAGTGAGTCAGCATTGGAAGGCATACTAATAACATAATACTACAGCGAATTTTTGCGTCATTCTACATCGACAACACAAAAATAAACTAAAATAGTAAGTAATTACATTTATCATTTTTAATATTGATAGTAGCTGAGCCGTACGCCACTGCGAAAGCACTCGTTTCTGTAGCCTTATTTATTACACCGAATGGAATTTCCTCGGTCCTAATTTTATTGCATACCTAATACATATGTAAGTGCAGCTGCATGAAATTATGTATAATAAAAGCAGTATATAATGGGACTCTCACAAAGATTTCATTTTTGCCCTCTTTTATTGATTAGAAATATAAAATTCCAACACCAACTAACGTCAATCAACTTTGTGATATCCTTTTGGAAGAATGATTTAACATTCCACAAATTTTCTGACAAACCTGTTCAATAATTTCGAGTAAGAAGTGTAATATCTGCTAAAAGTAATATTAAATACTGGTATTATTACGAGGGTAACCGTTTATATTTCGGGAATAGCAAACAACAAAAAATTTTTTATTATCGAAAATAGTTTTATTGCTTCTTAAAAGTTGAATTTGATGGAGCCTGTGGTTGATTGACTTGATCAATAAGGTTGATATATAACCCCTTTCCACAATTAACACTATTTGTAAATTCTGTATACGCATTTCGACAACCAAGTTGTCATCATCAGCAGATAATTTCAAAGTGTCGCACCTGGTAAAACACGGCGAAAAAATTGTACGAAAAAACAAACTCCGTACGCGATCCGCACCGTTGAAAACCAAGATTTTTCGTACAATTTTTTCGCCGTGTTTTACCAGGTGCGACACTTTGAAATTATCTGCTGATGATGACAACTTGGTTGTCGAAATGCGTATACAGAATTTACAAATAGTTAATTGTGGAAAGGGGTTATATATCAACCTTATTGATCAAATGCTTCTTAAAAGATTCTCCTTGAAAATCAGTGCACTTTTCCATTCGCTTGAAACAATCCGAAAAGCATTGCTGCCACTGTGACGGCGGAATCTCCAAAATATGAGTTTTGAATGCCTGAACTGCCTCTTCTGGCATACAAAACCGTTGGCTACGAAGTTTATTCTTCACGTGTGGAAACAAAAAGAAATCATAGGGTGCTAGATCAGGGCTGTGCGAAGGATGGCTCGTCTATTCAGTGTTTTACACGGTCAAATATTCGCTTGTTTGAACCGACCTGTGAGAGCTCGCATTGTCAATGGTAGAGAATGATCTGTCGTTTTTGGTTTGGTCTCCTTATTTCTTCAAAAACTTTTGGCAAACAAATAGTTGTGTACCATTCAGAATTTACCATTCTACAACTCTTTAAAGGCACGGTTACAACGTGACCGATTGTGCCGAAAAAAACAGGCTACCATTTGTTTTGATGTACTTCGAGCGTGAACAACTTTTGTTGGTTTTGGCCCATCTTGGAATACTCACACAGTCGACTGCTGTTTACTATCGGGTTCGTACGTATAGATCCAAGATTCATCACCTGTGACGCCTTTAGAAATGTTCTTTGAAGCACCGCCATTGTATTTTTTGTGCATTTCTTGGCACCAACCGACGCGAGTCCCTTTTTGAGCGATTGTCAAATTATGTGGTACCAAACGTGAACATAGCTTCTTAACGGCTAAATGTTCATGCAGGATCTTATGCACGCTGGTGCTACTAACACCTAGAGATGCCTCGACCTCACGGCATGTCACATGATGGTCTTGCATTATCAATTCAGACACTGCACTAATGTTTTCCGACACGACAACATTTGTGGGACGACCTTCACGAAATTCATCGTCCAAAGAACGCCGTCCAAGTTTGAATTCACCATACCAACGATATGCTGTAGTTTTTGATGGTGCTTCATCACCATATAAAAAATTCAGCTCGTCGATATATTCTTGTTGGGATAATCCACCGTAAAAGTTATGAAAAATAATTGCACGAAAATGTTCGCGAGTTAATTCCAGGTTTTCGCTGGCATAAAATTTTCAAGTTACTGTCAACAATAAAGATAGCGACCGAATAATAAAACTGTCAAGGTAAATATATTGTCAAAAATGACAAACTTCACGATGTCATCATCAGATCGGAGGCAACACTAACAGTGTTGCCAGTTCCCGAATTATAAACGGCTACCTACCCTCGTATTTTTATTATTTTTCAGATATATACATTCTGCAATTCCTATAGTGATCATTTACTTAGTCATACTATTGTGTGCAAGCATTTATCTACATATTTTTAGCCGATTTAACTGACTTCATTGTACAACTGTTATAATCTATAAATTCAGTTCAAAGTAAAAGGATACTCATTATCTTTATGTTATAGACAAGAAGTTCGGTTATACAACCGTAATTAATATTTTGCTGTGTTACAAATAAGATAATCATTATAGGAATATGAATCATCAATTGCCATTCAATTAAAATGAATATTTAACGAAAGGAGACGATAACAAACGTGACGTCCATCTACATAAATTGCATCTTTAATGTTGTGAAAAGGTTAAGTTGACAAACAAGACCTGTTTATGAATTAGATGTGGCGTAGTTTTCCATACGGACTCGTGCTTATATCTCATGTCTATATAATTTGCTTACATGCACAATTAATATCTCTCTATGTCGTAGAATATAGTGTTAACTTACTTAAACATCGTTCGAGGGCTAGCAATCGACTGGAATTCCTCGGAAGCATTGTTTTTGTAAATACGTCATCTCGAATTTGACCTTTGACAACTGATGAATACTAAGTCGTTTGTATTCCTCACTAAACTATTATCTTGGTTTATGGCGCTACGCACACATACTATGCTTCATTTAATGTAAAGTAAATAAATAACATAGGAACGATTGTTTCAATGGATGCGCTGAAACTTTAAAGTTTAACAAACTTTGAAAGTTTTCTATTTTTAAAGATATGATTTATTTGTAATTTTGTTTGATCAATTATAAAATATAATTTAAAATTCATAACTGCAAAAGGCCGACACTCGAATCTCGCCTTAAATGGTTTTAAAGTTTCGTTAACTAAGCCTGTTGAGCACCCTGGTTTGTCTTCTAACGATGCGTGGACCTCCTAAATTTAATTTGGAAACTCTCCGGTCCGCTATAATTAGAGTGGTCAATTTTTAACGACGCGACAGGATAGAATCTAATTTAGTAAGGGCGTAAGTACGATCATACAATAGGGTTTTCGATCTAAATCGTAATTGTTGCTCTATATTTTTAGGTCGAGTCGTAGCGATATCAAACTATACCGAGAGCTCTTCATTAAAAAAAACGAAAGAGGGGGTGTGCATAGTGTGTAATTCAAATAGCACACGCGTTTATTCCCATTGTCGACCAGACAACAAAAAGCTCCAAACAACTGCATCCTCTCTCTTGCCGTTCGGGCATATTTAAAAAAAAAGTGTATATTAACTTCACTCCTCAAAATAGCGAAATTATGGAATGCGACGTATGAACTTTCACACTGCATTTTGCGTACTATTTTCTATAGAATATTTAATTTTATTAATGTAAATTTAATTTCAAGATTTAATATTTTAAGTAAAAGTTTAAGCGACGAAACTTTCGATTTTTTTAAGTTAATGCCGGTTTAAAATGCTGGGTCAAAATGACGATGAATTTATTAAATTCGTATTAGTTATAGTCAAAATTATTCTAATTACCATCATTACTATATATATGAAATAAATAAAATCAAACAAAGGAATTATTCGTATATTACGCGCATTACTTTATTTACTGGAATACAAATCACTTATGTTATGAATCAGACATACTCGAACTGCCAATATTTTGTTTACATAGTGTAAAGACCATCCTACATGAATTCGGCAGATATACGTTCGTGTACATCGTAAATCTTTTTGTGGTACTTACTGTACATTAAGGGCTGCGATTATACAACTTCATACACTTTCTTAGTAATGGCTTATGTAGTGTGAACATTGACTGCCCCTACATTTCTCTAAGCATGTAATGAAGTAGCATAATATGGTCAAATTAAGGAGCTTTTCATTCATTTAAACTACCGAAATATTTAAATTAATCTTTCCTTTACATAATCCATTGAAATGCTAATAATATTCTATCTAAACCGTCTTCCATGACACTCTAGTCGTACCCTAATTGTTTTCGGGGTTTGTTCAAATCCTCATAAGTAGAGATAGATAGTCGGTTTCGCCGGCGTATAGTAACGTTCCGGGTACTAGTGCGGCTTGCGGTATTATATATCAGAATAAGTTCTCTCACCTTCCTAGTTGAAGTGTGTGTATTCTTATTGTTGAATTTGAGCTAAACTCTTTTTCGTATCTCACTTTTGTTAGTGGGACACTGAGCAAACGATTGATCTTTGACCTCTTATGCGATAGACAAGGGGGTGTAGTAAACGCATGCATAGTTTAAGACCAGAGTACAATTTCTTAAAAATTACATGAAACGAATATAGTGTGCGTTTTGCCTTTCGACAGTACAGATCGTGTTTGAAATTTGTTTCGTGAGGGTTTTTGTGTAGTTTTCAGGTGCGACACCATTTAATTATCTGCTGATGGTGCCAACCTAATTATCGAAATACGCATGCAGAATACGAAAGTTAATGTGGAAAGGGGGTATATGCAGGGTGCTTTTCAAGAGCTTGAGATCTTAAAACGATAATACAAGACAGAAATATTGTTAGAATGAGATTTTTTTTATTTAATCTGGTAGATAATTTCACGGCATTTATTTTTTAAATATGATTTCCGGCATACGTCCGCCGCGGCTACGATGGCCCATTCGATCAGTCCAATTTTTCACTACTTTTTCCAATAAATCTGGCCGTATGGCGTCAATAGTGGCTTGAATATTGGTTTTCAATGCTTCAAGAGTTGCTGGTTTGTCGGCATAAACCAATGACTTAACATAGCCCCATAAAAAGTAATCCAGAGGCGTTAAATCGCACGAACGAGGGGGCCAGTGAACAGAACCACTTCTGAAAATAAAATTGCCACCAAATTGATTTTGCAATAAATTGATTGTTAAGCGGGCTGTATGGCAAGTTGCGCCGTCTTGTTGGAACCAAATGTCGTCAATGTTTAGCTGGTTAATTTTTGGAAACAAAAATTTAGTCAGCATGGCTCGATAGCGCTCGCCATTCACCGTAACATTAGCTTCTTCCTCATTTCGAAAGAAAAAAGGACCGATGATGCCGCCAGCATGTAAAACGCAGCAAAGAGTCAATTTTAATGGATGTAATGGTAATTTTTTGATAAAAATGCTCATTTTCGGCCAGTTTTAAACGAGCCCAAACAGCAAAAATGCGACGCAAACGATGGTTGTTTGGCTTCAATTCTCGCACGAGCTGTATTTTATAGGCACGTAAGCCAAGATCCTTACGTAAAATTTTCCATCTAGTCGAAGGACAAAGGACAACAAGTTGAGAACGACGACGAATCGACATTTCGGCGTCTTCTTCAATACTTCGCGCTACAGCAGCAATATTCTCTTCGGTATGCACATTTCTTTGTCTTGTTGATGGTTTTGAATCGAGAAGAGTAAAATTAATGCGAAAACGATCAATAACTGCACGAATTGCTTGCTCACTAGGCCGATTATGTTGACCGTAAAATGGGCGAAGTGCTCTATGAACTTCGCGAAGAAATTAATTTTTTTCAAAGTAAATTTCCATTATTTGGAAGCGTTGTTCTGGCGTTAAACGATTCATGATGACCTGCCAAACCGTTCTGAACAGAAATGTCAACACAGTTTGACATTATCAGCTGTCAAACCATAGTTATCAATAGCGATAGTTCTCATGCAGCTTAAAAAACACCCATTACATCAACTTTAAGTGATTAAAAAAATATATTGGTGCTTGGAGAAATTGCAAATACGTATCGACTAACAGATTTTTTTATTAATTCGGACAAGATTCTGTGTCTATACTTATCCGATTATCCGATACTTTAATCACAGCAGTGTTTGACCGTTTATAATATATACGTTTACATAATACAATGTCATACTATCGGAGTATTTTATAATTAACGACAACCGCGAAAGCTTACAAGCATGATTTGAAAAAATAAATATAAACGTTCTATACGAAAATTAAGTAAATAATACTCTTTTGAATTGTGTAATAGTTTATTCACAAATTTAATTTGTATAAACTCCCAATTTATTGTATAATAGATATCTTAAATAAATATTTAAATATTTATTGATAATATTAGAAACATAATTATATAATATATTGTCTTTTGATTATATAGCATGTGTTTACTGTTGCTATTAAGATACGTACATTATTTGCATTACATACTACTGCTTCCTTTTTCTTTAATACAAACATTAGGCACATCTGTAAACAAACTTACATAGTTTTTTTTTTATTTATGTACGTATTTAGAGACACACTTCGTGCTAACCTTTATACACACACTGATATTTGTAGAGATTTAAGAGATAAGTGCCAAGAAAAAGGGAGAGATTAAGTTTTAAACAAAAGGCTCATTTTAAATATGTAATAATTATTAATTACACATTCAGACCTGCAATTTCAATGAGACTATCTAAATGCATGCTTACAGTCACGTATACAAGTACACTTTTTTTTCAATTCCATTTGACGCTTGAAAACTGCCTGCCTTGTGATTTTGAACGAACGGTTAGCAATTACATTACATACATGTTATTATACATAACATTACATAAAATACAGTGACGGAGATATCTTGGAGACATCAGATAAGGTAATTTCTTTAGTTCCTTGGCAGACAAGCTAATAGTATTTTGCCGTACGAAATATTACTGATTTTGTGCTTTCAGTAAGTATTTTCTTATTTTTTTTTTCGTTTATCTTCTATTATTATAAGGTCATATACATATATACATTTAGTTCACTAAGAACAAAGGGAACTTATCAGTAAATATATATAAAATTTATAATAGAAAATTGAAAATTATGAAATTATGAATTATCAAGATTGTTATGAACCGAATTTATTTTTTATGTATAGTAAAAATACTAATGTTTATTTTGTAATTTATGACACAATTTTGCATAATTTTCAATAAGTAATATAATACTCTAATTTTAATTTTTAATTTTGTAGGATCACATTAGTTCAAGTCTGTATATATTTTATATTTGTTTTACTAAATATTTTTAATATTTTTAATTTGAATTACAGAATTTAAACATTGCACTTTGACAAAACATAATAAAAAATCGTTGTTGACCGTTGAAAACGTCACAAATGCTTTTACACTATTAAATTGATGTAATTTGTCGTTTTTAATTCTGTTTACATCAGTATATGTTGTAATTTTGTTTTTAAAACAATATTTTGTCAATAGCCACTTAACTTTTATATCTATCAGTTCGGTAAGTCTGTTTCCTCATAAGCAGAGCGCTTTTCATTAAGATTATCTTTTTAATTAATATATTTGCTATTTTCTCTTAAATATTTTCATAGTAAATCGTATTGCTCCGAATTTCTTTTCATTAAAAACGATATTTTCAACATTTCGTCTTAAGATGTAATAAATAATTTATTTTTGTTTTATTGATTTCAATTTTTATACATAAACGACACTTTCTTGAGAGGATTTTGTGTTTTCTATATTTAAAAAAATACAGTAATATCTACATTTATCTAGTAATTGTACAGAAATAAAATAATGAATTGTAAAATAGATCATTATATATTCATCTCACTTAACTCAAATTTTAAAATTGTCAAATCTTATTTTTAATGTCCCATTATATGGATATTTTTGATCGAAAATCATTGTAATTTTTTCGCATAACATTTAATTAACTGACCAACGAAATATGTTTAAAAGCTTTTCTAACATTAATAATTAATTCTTAATGGATTCTTTTGGTGTTGAATCATAACTTCAGTTTTTTCTGTCACCCAGTTGAGTTTTTGTATTCATTCACTAACCACGTTGAAACTAAGACAATTGGTCTCATTGAGTTGAGAACAATTGTCTCAGGGATCAACTCCTCTACTTACTTAATTTCAAAGTGACTAGTGAATGATTACAAAAATTTGCCCGAAAAAATTGAAAGTCTATTAGTTACTGATTCAATAGAATTTATTTAAAGGATTCAAGATTATAAATTGGAAGACGCGGAAATTTTAATATCATTCGATGTTACGTCATTGTTTTCTTCGGTACCGATTTCAGAAACTTTAAATATTTAGAAGAATTTCCTTGTAAAAATAAGATCGAACCACAAAATATAAAGGAATATGTACGATTAACAACCCTTTGCACGTCCCAAAACTGTTTTCAATTCGAAGGTAAGTTCTATGAATAAAAACAGGGAACTGCAATGGGCAATTGTCCATTTATAGCGGACATTCATGATTTTGAAGTTGAATTTAAACATAAACCTAAATAATCTGGTACGTAGACTACTATCTTCTTCTGGGCTTCCAGGCTGGAACCGCGTCACTGGTATAACTGCCGACGTTTCGTACCCACTTGTATGGAACATCTTCAAGGCTCAACTACTGCTACTCTTTGTTGCACTGAAATTGTGAAACGTCGGCAGTTATACCAGTGACGCAGTTCCAGCCCGGAAGTCCAGAAGAAGATAGTATAAGCCTAAATAATTTGCAAGAATTTGGATCAGATGACATTTTCGCGATTTTTAATACACATAAATGTAACTTATACAATTTCGTCAAGGCAATTAAATTCAAAATTCCCGACGATTAAATTTACGGTAGAAAAAGAAAACAACGACACTTTGCCTTTTGTGGACACCCTAGTAATTAGGAATAATCTTAAAATAGAAATTGATATTTTCCGAATAGAAACTAATGTCAATAGATCAATCACGGCGGACTCAAATCATAGCATGCAACAAAAGATGGCTTCTTTCAGTTTTCTTTTCAATCGTTTGCTTAGTTTCCCACTAACAAAAGTGAGATACGATCAAGAGTTGAACTTTATTAAGAACATCGTGAGATACAATGGCTGTGATTAGGAAATAATAAATGGATTAATTAGGAAATTAGACATGTCTGTCATCTCAAATCAGACGAGACAAGCAATTTATATGTTAACCTTTTCACTTCTTGACGAAAAATTTGAATAGTGTTTTCAAAGGCCGCGATTTCCAAGTTACATTTTAGTCCACTAACTCCATCAAATCCCTCTTAGGAAATGCGAAAGACAAAGTCGAGGACAACAAAAAATCGGGAATTTACGGAATTAAATGTCTACATTGCAGTAAACAATACATCGGTCAAACAAAACAATCGATAGAAACCCGACATAAAGAACATATAGCGCACATCAAATTTAACCGGCCAGAAAAATTCATCATGAGATTCATCATGACGATCTCAAATCATAGCATGCAACAAAAGATGGTTTCTTTCGTGTTTTCTTATTAATCGTTTGCTTAGTTTTCCACTAACAAAAGTCAGATACGAAAAAGAGTTGAACTTTATTAAGAATATCGCGAAATACAATGGTTTCGATTCAAAAATAATCAAAGGATTAATTAAGAAGGCTAACATAAGAAAGATAATTCGGTATGCCACATGTCTGTCACCTCGAAGCAATCAAAACAAGCAATTTATGTGTTTACCTTTTCACCCTTTGATGAAAAATTTGAATAGTGTTTTTAAAGAGCGCGGTTTTCAAATTACATTTCGGTCCACTAACTTCATCTAATTCCTTTTACGAAATGCGAAAGACAAAGTTGCCGACAACAAAAAATCGGAAATTTACGAAATTAAATGTCTAGATTGCAGTAAACAATACATCAAATGTACGAATATACAGTGTGCGTTTTGGCTTTAAACCGTACAGATCCTGTACGGAATTCGTTTCGTGCGGATTTTGCCGTGGTTCCAGGTGTGACACTGTTTAATTATGGACTAATGATGACAACTTAGTTGTCGAAATACGTATACAGAATACAAAAATTAATGTGGAAAGGGGTTATATATATCAACCTTAAGTGTTTGTTGTTTCCTAGATTGTTTTATTCTGCTTTTGTAGAGACTTATATATGATCTAGTAAACTGTCTCATGGTAAACCTTTTTCAAACTACAAAAGCGAATTAAAGAATGCAAGTTGAAGGTATATAGCTCCAGCAAACTTTATTTTGTCAGTCATTAATCTTTCTCTTAGTGTTACTAATTTGTAAACAATTAAATTAATTTAAACTTTTTCTAATATAAAGTAAGGTTAACATACAATAAATTACATACAGAAATAAATTCCGTTGATGTATTATCAAAATTTAAAAAGGAATTAAAGAAATATTTGCTCAGTCATGCATTTGATAACTTATAAAAATATACATATGAATACAAGTGTGTAATAGGTGTAATTTTGTATTTCATTGTTGACATTGCTAATCTATTTGTGTATTTATTTTTCTCATCTTCATTAAACTTTCTGTATTTTTATTCCATTATTGTATTTATGTATGACTAAGAGGTTTACTGATCTAAACTTATTTATCACCTTCCGGTTTTTCGTGTGGTTTATCTATTTCATGAATGATACCGAACGTAATTGCTGTAAAACTATCCGGTTTAGTAATTAATATCTGCGTTATAAAAAAACTATTTAAAAGTTAAACAATATTTATATAGTTTATAACGTGTCTTTACTTTTGATTATTTCTGTCGAATGTTTTGGCAGCGATATAATTCTGTTTCAATAAACTTTGGAGGAGGTTCTGATTAGAAAATATTGCTGAGGGCATTTATTAAAACTTCTTTCTATACTTTTGCAAGAAACAAAATAAATTATAGTCTAAATAGACAACATTAGGAGCATACGTAGAGTGTAAAAGAACTTTATACAGTGATTCACGCTATACTACCACGTTGTCTTTAGTTGATTCCCATTGCTTGTCATATAGAATAAAATGGATCTGATGTCCGACGAGGAGATCCGATCAGCTAGGTGACCTAGAATTTCTAAGGCGAAAACACAAAATCTGGCGAACCAAGTCCAAGATTATGTAGGGCTCAAAGAACTGTAATCATGGCCAACCTCAACAGATATTTAACATGCAAAGAAGAAAAGAAATTCCAGAGCGACATGAGAATCATAATAGATCTCAAAAGGTTGCACTAGAATAGGCTTAATGGCCACCTCGAATAATTTTAATCATCATCTACTACAATTACATAGAGACTAAGCTTGAATAAATATTCAAACTGATAATAATTACCCCTTAACACACTTATTTGTATTCCATATATATTTCGATAACTTAATCGTCATCTTCAGTACGAAGAAAACATGGATTCACATTAAATCTATCAGAAAAACCGCGTAATACTCTACTAGACCTAGTTAGAGTGTATTGCAGTTTTTCTGTGAAGCTTTATTGTGACCCATTTCAACATTATTTCCTTCTTACTGGAGATGGCAACTTAGTTGTCGACACAAATACCAGTATTTGGTAGAGGGTCTAAAAAGTGCTTTGCAATTTTTCCGTATAGTTTTACTGCGATCACATATTTCAATACTGTGTTTTCTTGCTATTGAAGATGACAACTTATTGGCGACACAAATACTCAGTGTTTATGTAAAGGTGGTCTAGTTAAGTGGCTTGTATTTTTCAGTGCAGCTATACTATATGCTCATATTTCAACACTCTTTCCTTCCTAGTGAAGATAACAACTTAATTTGAATACAAACACTCAGTATTTGTGTGAAGGTTGTCTAATAGACAACCTACATGCAGGTTTCTGAGTAGCTCTATTGAGAGTCTAATCTATGAATACCGTATTTCCTTCCTACTGAAGATGACCACTTATTGTCAACGACTTATTGTTTGCGCAACTTATTTGAGCTAGTAAAATGTTTTATAGTTTCTCTGTGTGGCTTTACTGACAGCTTACATTTCAACACTGTTTCATTCCTACTGAATGTGACAACTTATTTTAAAAACAGTTACTCAGTTCTTCTGCGCAGTGTTACTGTGTAGCACTGTGTTACCTTCTTACTGAGGACAACAACTTACTTATTGACACAAACCGTCAGTGTTTAAGTGGAGGTCTAGTACAATATTTCACAATTTTTCTTTGTGTAACTTTGCTGTGAGCCTATGCTCTAACTGTATTTCTTTCCTGCCAAAGATGACAACTTAGTTGTTGAAACGCGTCTCTATGGTACAAATAATAGCATGGTAAGAGGTTTTCATTACCTACTTGAATAATTTTATACTATCACTTAAAAGTGTATTTTCTTAGGCTTTTATTAAATGAAACAATATGAAACTTTTAGATTATTTAGGAAGGTCGGTAATAAACAGATCTTCCACCAACATATGGTGACTTCGTTAAAATAGTTATTTTGGTTATTTTTGCGATGAAGGGTGTATATATCGGTCTGTTATTGTTAGGGGTGATTCATTTAGAGGTACCTTTCTCAAAGATTAAAAAGAATGAAAGCTTCAACTCTGCTTTTTAAAATAAAAGTACTAGTAAGGATCAAATTAGAAACTTATTATTATACTCGTAGTTACTTCCAATAATTTTAAAATGAATTAATAATTGGTATAATTAAAAAATTGTCATTCATTTTGTACGGTGACACCTAAAAGGAGATGAAAGTGTTTATATTTATATATATTTACATTTAATTAATGGTTCATTCATTAATTACAATAAAATCTTGACGCAAATTAAAATACAGCTCGCAAATCATATAACACATATTATCATATAATTTCTTTTATATTATTCCAGGTATGTGGTGGATGATGGTGTTTGTAACGACGCTGTTTAGTGGCGTCAATTGTTACGGAAACTATGTCCATCAACAACAATCGCCGATGTCTTGTGTGGATGCCAGGTTCAAGTGCGCCCAGAGGGAAGGCTGCGGTATGGCCTTGGAAAATTACATGACCGGCTGTTCGGCCGTAGACGAGCTAGAATACTGTCCGGAAATATGTCAAAATTCGTTAATTGCCTTGACGTCTACCGACGAGGGCAAAGCCCTTATGACGGTGAGTATTATTGAAGCATATACAAATTAAAATCGATGTATATTATTGTCGCACAACAAACACACCTACAAATTCTATAATTGGTTACGTAGTAAAAAAGTAGGTTATTTTTAATTCGTAGAACGTCTGGAAATAGTGTAATAAGTGTGTTTAAATCGATGTTTTCTTGAAATTAGAAAATAAACCACGCAAAATCTTCTATTTGGAAGGAAAAATACTGCGAACAAAGCCTGAGAATAATTACACAGGCCAACCAATTAATATTTTTTAAAAACTTTTTTCAAAGTTCAACCTGTTTCTTATGTATTTTGGTGTGCTGAATCCAAATTTTCAATCAGTTTCTTTCTACCACGTATCAATTTTTCGCAATCTTTATCTTTTGTTGGGTATGATAGTATTAATATATGTATATAGTTAAGATTTAAAGACACGTAATTTATTATCAGATTATAATTGAAAAATTTAATATTACGATGGTAGTGTAAGTTTGACTATGAACAGTTTTTTACTTATTAATCTAAAGTTTTGTATTTACTCAACCTCTTCATGGTAAAAATTCGAGTGTAGCTTTTCCTTTTATATGATGCTTCTGGAGTTGCTCGTAGAAGGGTCCAACAGAAATCTCCCATTATGTTGACATTCCAACGACCCTGATACCGTTCCTCTATCTCCTTTATATCTTGGTGGAAACGCTCCCCTCGTTCCTCACTTACAGCTCCAAGATTGTTAGGGAAAAAATTTAAATGTGAGTGTAAAAAATGCACCTGCAGATTAGAAAGTATATGCCTTCGTGATTTTCTTTGTATTAGTCACGCAGATACTCAAAAGTGCACTTTGAGCATTTACTACTAATTAAGTGTAGAGACCAAGGTATTATTATACGCTTACAATGCATACATAACGTAAAGTAAACATGCAAGGAAACTTTACGTCCTGTGGTATTTTAAAGTTCATTTTCGGATTCAGCACGTCAGAAAACATAAAGGCGAGCTAAATTTATAAAAAAACATTTTTCATAGTTGGTCTGTGTTATTGAAACATTTTAAAATAATAATTATATATTTTAAGTTTAATAACTATTTGCAATTTTTATTCCGAACGTAATATAAATAAGTAGGCAATAGACAAATTAATTAGCTTCATAGAAAAATCGAGATTGATTTTAAGAATTCTATTTTCATGTTTAATAAAATAGTTTGCTGAAAAAAGCTCTTCAAAACTTGTGAAATATGTAAAAAAACTGTCGCTGTGATGTGATTGTTCATTGAGAGCGTTCCTTAATTTTACTTATGATACAAATGTACTTAACTGTTATTAATACCCACATTTTAAACAATTATGAAATTTTCGAACATCGTTTCTTAAGAAATCTTAATTTAATTCATTATAGTAAGCATATGGTTTCTTAGCACTTACTTTATTCATTTAAAACGTTCTAAATTTTAGATTTCAAATAAGCACAAAGAATGAAATCGTTTGGTGCTAAGTTGTGCGACCGAGGTTATCAAGCTTTCGAACCATACCGTAACGTCCAGCGACTTGAAAACATTGAAGTTTGGGTGAACCCCTTCCACTTGAAGTCATCCGTTAATTATATTAAATTTTTGTAAATAGTATTATTAGATTATAACAGTCTCGTTACAATTTCATAATAAGTAAATAACATTTAACTTAACCTAAAAACAAATTTGAATATAAAAGTATGATATATTCACATTATGTTATATAAATGAAGTTTAGGATAATTCACAACAAACAATCACTTCACAATAAGAACTCACGCTTATATATGTACATATATGTAGTAGTAATAGAAAAAACATATTGAGGAATTCAGCAATTTCGTATTTCTATTTGAAAAATTAAAGATTCATCTATTACGTGGGATATCTTTTAAGTTTTGCATAGCGGAGCATAGAGGGCGCAATCAAATATCAGTACTGTAGTTAACCTAAATCCAAATTTCAGTGCGATACGTGCAGTGTTGTAACTACAACGAACAGTTAAAGTAGATAAGTTAGTTGAAAAATGGAATTAAACCGAGAACATTTTGGCGGAATAATTTTTTATAATTTTCGAAGACAATTATCTCAACAAGAATGCCTCACCGAGTTGGTTTCTCTTTTCGGCAATGAAGCACCACATCAGTCAACAATTTCTCGTTGGTATGGAGAATTCAAACGTGAACGGATTAGTTTTAGCAATGATCCAAGAGCAGGTTCACCAAAAACAGCAGTCACTCAGGAAAACGTCGATGCTGTGCGCAAGATCATCAACGAAGATCGACATGTGACATATCACCAGACTGAAGCATTATTGGGGATTTCAAAGAACTCAATTCAAAAATTGTTCATAAAGAATAGTGTGTAAAAAAATTAGTTTCCCGTTGGATATCGTTTCAGTTGACCGAAGAACAGAAAGCAGCTAGGAGAAATTAATGTCAAAAAACTCCACATCACTTCATCGCCGGAAACTCTGAAAGCGTGTACAACATGGTCAGTGATGATGAATCTTGGATTTACTCATACGACCCAGAAAATAAACGCCAGTCGTCTGTTTGGGTGTTTCAAGGTGAAGAAAAGCCTACAAAAGTTATCCATTCTTGAAGTATCTCCAAAAAGATGGTCGCGACATTTGTTTCGAAAGCAGGTCATGTAGCAACAATTTCTCTACAAAATCAAAGAACTGTTACTGCCTCGATTTCATCGAAAAACCATCCTCGAACGACGAATCATTCTCCACCAAGGTAATGCATGTTCTCATGCAGCACACAAGACTGAATTTTTAAAACAACAAATCGTACAATTGTTGGACCTTCCTCCATAAAATTCGGATCTAAGTCCTAAAGATTTCTTTACCTTTCCAGTCGTAAGAAGGAGCAGTCGATGCTTTCAAAAACGCAATTTTCACTGTACCAATAAACGAGTGTAACAAGTGCTTCCAGAGTTGGTTCGAGTGCATGCAAAAGTGTATTAATCTTCGTAGAGAATACTTCAAAAGACAATGAAGTCTTTCAGAGCTATCTACTGTTTCAATCCAGTTTTATACGCAAAACTTAAAAGGCAACCCACGTATGTTTATAAAATAATCTACATTCACAATATAACACAGTGCAATAAAGCAATTATATTTTTTTATCTTGGAATTACAGATCTGTAAACATAATTTTCTTTTTACTTTCAGTGTACATGTGACGACGAAACATGCGAGCAAACCAAACAAAGGGTAGAGATCTGTCGACCACAAGTGATGATTGCTAATATGAATGAAACCATAGTGAATTGCCACGTGGCACATTTGATATGTTTGGCGGATCCGGCGTGCGCCAAAGCCCTAGAGTATTATGATCATTATTGTAAATCGATGTTTCATGGTAAAAAGTGCACAAATCGCTGTCGAAACTCCATCCACATTCTACGCAGACAAGAAAAATCTGCGAAACTAAGAAATTGTAGGTGCGTTGGTAATGATAGGGCGAATTGCATCAAAATACAGACCAATATGGCAAAGTTGTGCTATCGCAAAAAGGTGCATCCAACAAATGAAATACCAACCGAAGAAATCGAACCTAAATCCAGTGTTGCCACAATAACAGAAGTTAAGGTGTTAAGTTTCTTATTTATACTTTCAATTGCACTATTGACGTGACGAAGAGATATTTTTTTATTTTAGTGAGAATTCGATTTTATGTTTTATCTACCTCAGTACGTTCGACAATATTTGTTTAATGAATTGACTTATTGTTTACCTACCTGTCAAATTTTTAAATGTGTTGCAATTATTTTTTTTTAATTTATATTACCAAAGTGACGGGTTAAAACGAATTGATAGAAAAGCAGGTGTAACTTATAATATCTAAATATTAGTTCCTAGGAAATTTACCATGGATACGATGGGATAATTAGACAAAGTTCAAGTAACACTGGTTAGTATTTCTACTGAAATTTTAAAATTTAAGAGTTTCGATATTACGTCAGTACAGAAATTATGACAATAAATAAAATACTTACATAATATAAATAGATATTACCTTGTTTAAAACAGTACTTACCAAATTTGAAATACTTATTTAATATTATAAAACAATTACCAATAAAAGTCGATAACGCTGGTATTAATTTGTGGTTTTTGAGAGTTTAATATTTCACTATTATATTTTCGTATATATATATATATATATATATATATATATATATATATATATATATATATGATAGTAAATATATAATTTACTACATAGAGTAAATTGTATATTTAGATTATTACTATTGAAAATGTCCAGGTAAAACATTTTCTGATACAATCGGTTTTTTCCTCAAATTTCATAAACCGCTTGTCATACTATCTTCTTCCGGGCTGGAACCGCGGCACTGGTATAACTGCCAACGTTTCGTACCCACTTCCACTCCGGGAGCCCAGAAGAAGATAATATGGACTACGACCGCGGAAGTCTACATACGTAATGTTTGTCATAAATGATATAATATTTAATGGAAAGTAAATTATTTACGATATTTTCAACAACTTCGCTAATTTCAGATGGAATACATGATAAACCCTCATTCATTTTACATTTAATAAAAATATTTAATGAAAATTAACAAATTTAAATTTCAAATTGGCAAATATTATCATGTATTTCCAATTAACACGAAAATTCTTGAATTTTAAATTCACTGTTATTTATCCAAGAAGATAAAACCGACAACAAGAAAAAATAGTCAGTGAAGGTTGATATACACATAACTCTTTTCATCTAGTGTATTTTATTTATTAAGATTAAAAACCGCTACTCACACTCATAAGAAATGGAGGTATCAAAATAGCTAAGAATTTGAAATAAAAAAAAGAGTTCTGCTACGTCTTTTAACCTGGACACTGTTGTTAGCGAGCTTATAGAATAAGCACTTAGAAACCGCAATAGGAGTGGATTCTTATAAATTTACTAAAATTTAGAATTATGTACCTGCAAATACTTAAAATGATTAAAAAATAATTAAATCAATGTTAATGATTTTGAACTCTCACTTCTACAAAAAAATTATTTGATTTATATATTTCAAATTTGGGTGTAATTTATGTGATAAAGAAAGAAATTGAGCTCTGTCTTAAATTACTATCGGATTAAATTAAAAACTTAGAATCATGTTTCTGTAAATAAAATTTAATTTAAGTAGCGAAATTCAATAAATGTACAATTCATTTTTCTGTAAAATAAAAATATGTAAAACGCGATTAAACAAATCTCAAACTGTTTTCTAACCAAAGAGGTGTCAAACAGCTGTATTATGAGCTTTAATTTATTTCCTTGCTTTCGATACAGTTATATACACTTCGAATTTACACATAGTCGTTTAATAAAAATAAATATGTATTGTTTATATTTTTTATTTACAAAGTATGTATTTATTACTTGTTGGTTTATAATTTTCAAGTCAAAAATTATTCGAATAAAATTTTATATTGTATTTGATTTAAATAAAAAAAATACAAAATTTCTTGTGGAATATAAGTTTCGAAAAGATAGTGAATTAGTAATTTTTAATTAATTCCCTAACACATCCACATTTAAGGCATTCATCATATTGAATTTCGATGTTATTGGTAGGCTTTAAGCTGGTAGGTATATGCTTTTTTTCTCTGTAGACTACTTAAGGATTTTTTCCGTAGACACCCGTAACTGCAGAATATTGAATTTTCCTAAACCTATTAACGTTAAATGTGTTTTCTAACTAAACGAAAGAAAATTTTCAAAAATCCAATTTATTTTCAGATTCTACATACGTTTCTCTATTTTTCAATATAGCTGCCAAGTTTGTTTAAACGCTTATCAAACCTTACAATTAGCTTTTGAATACCCTCTTTATAGAAACTTACTGCCTACTCTGTTAACCAAGAGGTCGTTTTCATGTCTTCGTTGTAATGGTAGCCGCGGAGATGATGTTTGAGATAGCGGAAAAGATGGAAATCGCCCGGCGTAAGATGGGGGCTAAAGAGGGGGTCCAAAACTTCTCAGCCAAAAGAGTCCAATAAAGCTCGGATCTGAGCTGTGGTGTTAGCTGTCAGCATGTCGCGTCTTTTGTTTTGAATAGCTTTGCGTTGCTTTCCCAGGGTTTGGTTGTAAGTTACCGCATTTATGATGGTTGCTCGTTGCATGAAGTCAACCAACAAAACACCATGAGCATCCCAAAACACGGACGCCATGATCTTTCGCTAGGACGGAGTCTGTTTGGAGGTCACGGTCTTGACCCTTACAGGGAAGTGTGTGCGTCTCCACTGTATGCTCTGTTGCTTCAATTAGGACGTGACATGTGAAACCCACGTTTCGCCTTCCATTGCGATATAACTCAACATGGCATTACCTTCTTCCTTATAACGAGTCAAAAAATTCAGCGAACACTGAAATCTTTTGTGGTCCTCTGTTAGGAGTTTAGGGACCCAACGGGAGCAGAGTTTCTTAAACTTTAATTTTTCAGAAACAATCTTGTACCGTACTGATCTCGACACTTCAGGAAAGTCGTTTGAAAGAGTTTTATGGTGAAGCGTTTGTTCTGAAGCATTTTCGCTTCAACTGAAGCCAGCTTTGAAGTTTCTGACCCACTTACGCACTTTGTCGTCACAAGTGGCAGTAGCTCCGTAAACTTCACAAATCTGCCGGTGAATGTCTGCAGCTGACATGTTTTTTGCCGACAAAAAAATGTATGACTGACCGTACCTCCTCGCACGGGACGGGCGATTCGTTAATCTTGAACATTTTAAAGACACAGAACAGACCGTAAGGTTACCTACACAGCTGCAACTGAGCACAGTTGTTCCCACGAAATACGGGGACGCGACGCAAGCACTCGTTGCGGCATGCGAACCACCCATTAGTGTATACAACAAAACGCCCCTTACTTAAAAACACACTTCGAATTTCTAGCAGCTATTCACTTTAATAGAGTTTTTGAACAATTTGTAAAAACTTGTACATAACATCTGCAGTATACATACAATCCAGAATCATACATAAACAATTTTGCGAAAAATTAATTTCTATGCCTATTATGAGTGTTATGTACACACAATATGTGCCAGGTGTATTATGTAATTTATAGAACATTCGATTGTTGATCATGACTTGTACTTTATTTGAATCTCATGGACTCCGCCCCGACGAGACTAAATCGACCCCTGGACTCCATATAGACCACTTTTGGATATATAGATTTAGATTATGCAGCTACTATTTATCTTGACGTTATACTTTAATGAATTCAAAATAAAAATTTAATTTACTAAATACTTCCCGTTTTATTTCAATATTGAGTCAATTTAAAATAACTATTATAAAGTAACATGAAACTAATAAGAATGTGTACTTATAAACCAACATGTATAGACATACGATAAAGACCTATTTTCAAAATTTTCTTTCTGTATTCTCGAAAAAAATGAAATTATTGTATAGATTTTGTTATTTCTCTTCTGTTTTGTTTACTCTTTCGTATGTAAATATATTTATATGTAGTTTTTTTTAATTAATAGCATTTATTTTGTTTGTAAATTAGATTTTTGTGTATATTACTAATAAATTGTAAGACTTTTTATTATTATTAAAATATTACAATGAATGCGTGTGTTTTATTCTCACATCTGTAATTTAAAATTACCATTTATTCAAAAGCAATCGATTTTGCTCCTAAGAGTATTTTATATAATTTTTAACAAATGAGCACTGCATAAATGTACAGTTTAATAATTAAATTCAAGTTCATATGTTTTAGCGATCACACTTAAATCCATTTGAGATATAATACGAGGGTAAATTAAAAATCATTCAGCCTAGATGAAAAAACAAACTTTTTGGAAAAAGAAAATTTTATTTTTCAGTGTATTATTTTTGTAACTCACAAAATTATTCTACCAATATTAATTGTTTTTATTCCTTCAGAAAAGTAAGCCCTATCAAAATGTTGGAAATATGCATTAATTTCTGTAAATTTCTGATCATTCGGCCTAAATCTCTTGTTACTCAGTCAAGTTTTCTGTTCGGGAAAAAGAAATAAGTATGAAAGGGCTTAATCTGCCTGGATGTGGAAGCAGATTGAAATATGGTTGATGAATTTTGACAATTAAAATTATTAAAGTACATTACTGTTTTATTCTTTTGAAGAATAATAGATTTTATTAAATTAGAAGAATCCCACTGCCGTGAGTACGATCTTTATCATCTTCGGAGCACTTGTACTATCCTAAGTCAATTTTTTTTTGTTGCTTCCTTCCAGTGTATTTAGTTTTTATCAACCGTTATTATTCAGCATAAAAATCTTTCGGACCAGTCTTAACTTTACTGAATTAAAATCCTAAATGCGTTCTCTTCTTCGTTTATGGTTCACAGTCAAAAACTACGGCACTTATCTTGCATATAATTTGTAGCATCTCTTCTACTTCGCGTAATTTATTCGACGGTCATGCCTACACTTTTACCTCAGATACCAGCCATATTAAGGAACCCCTAATTGTATTTGCTTTTTTAAACATGACTTTTTGTTGAATTTGGAATAACAATATTTAATAACCCATTAGATACTAAATACACGGCAGTTACTTATTCACTTTGCATCAAAATGGTAACGTTTTACAACAAATGGCTTGCAATATTTGGTTTTCATATGCTTTTCCAAATACTTAATATGCAAAAAGCAATATATTAATTTAAAAAAATGATCAGAACTCTTACCAAAACAATATTCGTACTTTGTATACGTGTTTCGACAACTAAGTTGTCATCATCAATAGATTATGAATCACGTCACAGAAAAATCCGCGTAATACTTCTGACAAAACCAAACGTGCAAACGCATAGATTTTTTGCCTTTTTTTGATCAATTCAATTAACCACAATCTTCAACAAAATTTATTAGAAACAATATATTGCTCGAAACCATTAATGGATATTTCATAAAAATTGTAATAAATTGAAAAGAAAAAGTTAATGTAACTGTTTTTGGTTCCAGTATATTTGTATACAAGTATTAGGACACATTGTATTCTAACTTGTTTGAGCACGTTTTAATATGACATTGTTGGAAATGAATAACAGTACGGAAATATTAAATTGTAATCAACTTCAGCTTCATTGCAATGATTTTTACAAAAAAAAAATAGAGATTAATAATATCTATCATCTCTGTGAATATCTAAAAACACTTGCCGTCTAAATGCCATGGGCCGGATTAGCATGTCGAAGATTTATTGGGAAATGAAATCTGATTCCTTCCTGACAGCAAATCGTAATGCCTGAAGCATTGTTGGTGGTATATTTCGTGCTAAAACACGTCTTCTCGCAACATCTCAAACGTGCCCTATTTAATTACCATCTGGACAATAGCTGGCCATTCCATTCCCTCTACACCAATTTCATCAATGTAGTTGTTCACTAATTTAGCTCGCTGGGAACAAGCATTATTGTCCATAATAAAACATAACGGATCGTAGAATCTCATACAAATATGTCTGGGAAGTGAAAGATCCACTTTATATGAAGTTTGGTTCATTATGTTCTTCCTTACTTATTCTGACTTATATACATAATTACATTTGGGTTACTGCTTGTGAAGATTTAACACCAAATCAGTATACGTTTATTTTATTCTTATTCTTATATCTAGTTGAAACGTAAATCTGAATTCACTGCTGAATAATATTCTCTTCAATTTATTAAGATTCCAACTGACATGCTCGTTTCTCGACATTCTTCGGGCTCTTTCATATTTTCAGGTATGACGAATACAGATGAACGGTCTTCGGGCATAATAGATAATAGTGTTGATAATAGTCTTTGAGTAGTAGAAGAAAACTCTTTCTCAATCTGGGCCGTGCAACGTGGTGACGAAACTGGGTTGTATTAAAGCTGCGATTTTCTTATTTATGTTGACAATAGTCTTTGAGTAGTAGAAGCAAACTCTTTTAGAATCTGGGTTGTGTAACATGCTGACGAAACTGGTTTGTATTAAAAATGCGATTTTCACGCGTCAATTGCGACAGATATCGATAACCTCTTGATGATGTTTATGTTGACTGACCGTGCTCACGTCTTCTTCAAGCATCTACAGTTTCCAAAAAGTGATTTTGAAGTTTAGAAATATCATTTTGGCTCATTTCAAACATTTCAAATATATTTTTTTGGGTTCATTTCGAACAACACAAAATGCAAATGTTCATTATTAATCATCCAGGTGAACTTTTGAATGCTGGTCAAAAAGCGTTTTGAAGGGCAATTCAACAACGATCACTTTAACTAAATAGAAATATTTTTATTTGTTATTATTAACCAGCACCACTTTTTATTATCAGTCATATAGAATATCTGTTGATAGCTTCGGGTATGTATAGTTGGTAAAATTTTAATGGAGAATGTGGTTTATTAAATTAATCAATTAAGGCTAATATAACCCCTTTCTAATTCAACGACTAAGTTGTCATCATCAGCAGATAATTAATTACAGTAACTTACACTATCGAAAACCAAACACACACGAAATACGTGTACAGAATACGAAAATCATTGAGGGTTGTTATAAAGAGTGTTTTTCTAAAAGCTTGAGAACTTTAAATGATAATACAAGGCAAAAATATTGTTGGAATGAAATTTTTTTTATTATAATATATAGATATATATTATAGATAATTTCATGGCATTTATTTTTTAAATATGATTTCCGGCATACGTCCGCCGCGGCTACGAATTACATGGTCCATTCGATCAGTCCAATTTTTGACTACTTTTTCCAATAAATCTGGCCGTATGGCGTCGACGGTGGCTTGAATATTGGCTTCCAATGCTTCAAGAGTTGCTGGTTTGTCGACAAAAACCAATGACTTAACATAGCCCCATAAAAAGTAATCCAGAGGCGTTAAATCGCACGAACGAAGGGGCCGGTGAACAGGACCACTTCTGGAAATAAAGTTGTCACAAAATTGATTTTGCAATAAATCGATTGTTAAGCAAGTTGCGCCTTGTTGGAGCCAAATGTCGTCGATGTTTAGCTGATTAATTTGTGGAATCACAAATTCAGTCAGCATGGCTCGATAGCGATCGCCATTCACCGTAACGGCAGCACCTTCCTCATTTCAAAAGAAATAAGGACCCATGATGCCGCCAGCGTGTAAACCGCACCAAACAGTCAATTTTAATGGATGTAGTGGTGATTCTTTAACGGCTTGAGGCTTGCCTTCGATCCAAATACGGCAATTTTGCTTATTAACGTAGCGATTTAACCAGAAATGAGCTTCATCGCTAAACATAAATCTTTAATAAAAATGCTCATCTTCGGTCAGTTTCAAATGAGCCCAATCAGCAAAAATGCGACGCAAACGACGGTCGTTTCACTTCAATTCTTGCATGAGCTGTATTTTATTGGCACGTAAGTCAAGATCCTTACGTAAAATTTTCCACGTAGTCGAAGGACAAAGGCCAACAAATTGAGAACGACGACGAATCAACATTTCGGCGTCTTCTTCAATACTTCGCCCTACAGCAGCAATATTCTCTTAGGTACGCACATTTTTTTGTCTTGTTGATGGTTTTGAATCGGCATCTTCTTCAATATTTCGCGCTACAGCAGCAATATTCTCTTCGGTACGCAAA
Organism: Dermolepida albohirtum; assembly: GCA_031893035.1. NCBI lineage: Eukaryota > Metazoa > Arthropoda > Insecta > Coleoptera > Scarabaeidae > Dermolepida > Dermolepida albohirtum. Next base: position 216,044 of record JAVIWB010002465.1, on the reverse strand, counting down.
TTTCTTTGTCTTGTTGATGGTTTTGAATCGAGAAGAGTAAAATTAGTGCGAAAACGATGAATAACTGCACGAATTACTTGCTCACTAGGCCGATTTTGTTGACTGTAAAATGGACAGATTGCTCTATGAACTTCGCGAACAGATTTATTTTTTTCAAAGTAAATTTCCTCAATTTGGAAGCGATGTTCTAGCGTTAAACGATTCATGATGACTTGCCAAACAATACTGAACAGAAATGTCAACACAGTTTGACAATATCAGCTGTCAAACCATAGTTATCGATATCGATAGTTCTCATGCAGCTTAAAAAAACACCCATTATTAACCTTAATTGACTAGTGAATAGTTAAGTAATATTTAAATTATATCAAATACAAGATTACTTAATTTGTGTCTAATATACATACTCTATACTTGTATACGCTCTAATTGTTTGATATTCCATTCTTATTAAACATAATTAACGATGATTAAAAAGGAAATTGTATTATTAGCTATTAATGATATCTCAATTTACATGGTATTTTAAGATTACTAGAGCTTTTGTTTTCGTTTGGAACGATGTAATTATTCTTTAATTACGTCTAATTGGTATAACGAGAGAAACCAAAAACTCCAATTAGGCACAACAATTATGTATTGAGCAATTAAGGTGCAGTATGTGGAAATATAGTAACTTGGAATATCCGGGAATAAGACAATGTAATTAACTTGAAAACGGAGTATAAAAATGTTAGATGTTTTAAGAAAATATAAAACATGAAAACCTTCAAATAGGCTTGCTATTTCATTTATTTATCGTCCATAAAAATAAATACTTCTCATATGTAAACGAAATCTCTAAATTCGTTCAATACTTGATTGATATACATGTTTAACATTACCGTTCAATCGAAAATAAAAAGAGAGAAGAAAGAGTTTTAATTAATATTTGGTTAATCCAACTTTCGCTTTAATTGTGGCAACGATTCTTTTCAGCGTACTTGACTTGTTGCAAATCTGGATTATTTGTCTAGATATTCATCACATTTCAATATCTAATGTTAAATTTCGAGACGAATAAACAATATGTTTTAGACTACTCCAGACGTTTGCAATTGAGTGTAAGTGAAGAAAATTACTTGACCACGGCAAGACCAAATTTTTCTCGTAAAATGAAGTTATGATAGATTTTAGCATGGTGCCTGCATAAACGCGTAGGCACTGTACTCTCTATAACCTGGCTTTCTTCATTTTTTCTGTCAATTTTGATTTCTTTGCAGATCTCCGAATGTACATCTTTTCTATGTTCGCATTATTCAGTTTCTTATAAAAAAATGTGCGAAACCACCAAAAACTTGCGAAAGACTTTAACAATAATTTGGTGAGCAAACTCTATCAGATATAAGAGTCTATAAAAGTTTTGAAGATGACCGACAATTGTGGAGAAAAAACAACATTCTCAATATACGAGAACATAGACCACAAAATAAATTTTTGAGAGTTAATGTGTTTATTCAGGACAATATTATATTATTAGGAAGAAGAAAGAAGAGTTTCCTTACTATTCCTCTGAAGTCCTTCATGTTTCCTATATGCATGAAAAAGCTAGGAGCAGAACGGCTAAACGAAAGCGAATACAAAGTAAATATGTTCGTACTAAAAACACGAATTTACAGAATCTAGAAATTCATATACGTGGGATGTCTTTTATGTTTTGCATAGAGGGACATAGAGGGCGTCACTAATCAAGTATCAGTTTAAAACAATAACCTCCATCTTTACTTAACCTAAATCCAAAGTTTCAGTGCGATACGTGTAGTGTTGTAGTTACAACGAACTGTCAAAGTTGACTCATGCAAACGTCGATGCTGTGCGTTAGCAAGATCATCAACGAAGATCGACATATGACATTGCAAAATTGTGGATTTCAAGGAATTCAATTCAAAAAATTTTGCATGAAGAATTATGTATAAAAAAATTAGTTTCCCGTTGGATACTGCATCTATTGACCGAAGAACAGAAAGCAGCTAGGGTGAATTGATGTCAAAAATGTCTAAATCACTTCAATGCCGGAAACTCTAAGAACGTGTACAACATTGTCAGTGGTGAAAAATATTGAATTTATTGATACGAGTCAGAAAATAAAAGCCAGTCGTCTGAGTATTCCAAGCTGAAAAGCCGACAAAAGTCATCCATTCTCGAAGAGTCAAAAAATGGTCGCGATATTTATCTCGAAAACAACTTATGTAGCAACAATTTCTCCACAAGAACAAAGAACTATTACTGACAATTGGTAACAATCATTCGTTTGCCACAAATCGTCACTGATCTTTGAAAAACCAACTCCGAATGACGAATCATCCTCCACTAAGACAATGCAAGTTCGCACACAACACGCAAGACAATTGAACTTTTAACGCAACAAATCGTCGAATTGTCGAACCATCCTCCGTACAGCCTGAACCTAAGTCCCAACGATTTCTTTACCTTTCCGAAAATCAAGAACGGACTGCGTGGTCAAAGGTTCCTGTTATCAGAAGGAGCAGTCGATGGCTTAAAAAACGTAATTTTGTCTTGACCAACAAACGAGAGGAGCAACTGCTTCCAGAATTGGTTCGAGAGCATGCAAAAGTGCATTAATCTTCGTGGAGAATACTACGAAAAACAATAAAAAGCTATCTACCATTGTATTCCAGTTTTATATGCAAAAGTTAAAGCACAACCCAACTATTAATGAATTATCAATATACAGCCATAAGAAGACGGCAACGAAGAGATATAGGACAAGCTGAATCTGAAACTGATAAGATTGCACAGCCAATTCCAAAAGAACAAGATCTTTGTGGAGAAGTCTAAGAACGTTTGACATTATTATTGTTAGAAATAAACGATTAATATTGTATACGATAATTTGGTAACTTGGAGGATTTTATTTTTTGGTATATGCATACATTACTAATAATAATGTTTTTCTTTGACCAATGAAAATCGTTTAGTATGTTTTGTAGTTTAGTATGTCTTTACACATATGTACATATCTATGTGTGTATATAAATAATCACTTACTACAATCTCTTATTGTATTAAATAGGTTTTTCAGTTTTAAAAGAAGAAAAATTTACACCTATATCCGTCACTTAATCACACATTAGCAAATCAAAAGTTACATAAAATTATATAAATCTTTACATTACAATTAGTAATATAACGACAGACAGTTTCAACATCAAAACGTGCTTCATTTCGCCTACCAACTCGTGTTCTAAGAGAGAACCAGCGATGTAAATCAAATTGCATAGCAGCCCACACCCATCAACCCGCTCGTTCAACCAAAAATGGTCTCCCCTTCGTATCTAGTATCTGTATCGCATTCTGCACATTGTTAAAGTGAACGTGTGAACTGATTTATGTGTATTTTTCTTATAGAAATACAGTAACGCGGCCTCATTTTACAGTTATTTCGTTAGAAATGTACTGCACACGAAGTCATTACGAAATCACAGAGCACGAAAACGTAACGTATACTGGAGAGGAAATGTTAGACCTCACAGGGTCTCGTGAAACATGGAAAAAAACAATTATTATCAATTATTATTACGCCAGTTATGCCTGCGTTTATTTTGTTCCGCACACGTGCAAAGAGAAAGGTCACGACACAAAACTACCTTTATCCATTCCCTTCTTGGCATTTCGTTTTTCTACTTGGTGGAATTACATAACATCCGAAAATATTTTTTTTTAGTTGAAAATTGAAAAACATTGATTTCGTTAAAACACTGTCACATATCGCAATTTATTTTTAATTTTATTTTAATTTGCAAATGTTACATTTTTTCGAGCATTTAACCTAAGGAAATATTTTTCAATAATTACTAGAATACGTTTTATTTCTCTCGTTTCTTTAAGAAGTTTTAACATCTACCTACAGCACTCAGCTGTGACACATATGTATTACATGTGACAAAAAAAGACGAATCATTCAGTAAAAGTAATATTTTTAAACCAAATTTTGTACAAATGTGTTGAGGGTAATTTTGATGGAGCTTGCGGTTGATTTACTTGATCACTGAAGGTCGATATATAACTCCTTTGCACATTAATTTTCGTATTCTGTATACGTATTTCGACAACTAAGTTGTTATCATCAGCAGATAATTAAAAACTGTCGCACCTGGAAAACTACGGCCAAAAATACCCTTACGAAAACAAACTCCGTGTCGAAATACGTATACAGAATACGAAAATTAATGTGGCAGGGGTTATATATTAACCTTCAGTGATCAAATGTGCTGAGAATAATTGATTAAATTTTCATTGAAAAATTTGAATCCTTTATAGAGAAAATTGCCGTTTCACGAAAACGAATATATTCTGCTATGTTGTGAAGACGTGTATTAAAATCCCAAGTGTTTGAAGACAACCAAATTATTGCCAGCTAAGTAATTTTGAAAGAGGTTATATCAGTGGACTACATAAGACGGGTATTGCATTTCGTGAAATTGCTAAACGGATGTGAAGAAATATTGCTACAGCTATTCTTTGTTGAAGCTCTTGAGGAGGTAGGTAGTATCGTAGAAGAAGATCTGTATGATCTAGAAAAGCCACAAAACTGGAAGACAGGAAAATAAGATTGCTTGCCCTTGCCGATCGACATATTACTCTAAGGTCTGTGGGAAATTTTTTCTTTCTTTTTAGCAGAGATACATAATGCTGTAGTCCTACTGCTTCTCGCTAGTTTAGAAATGAAGAGTGAAGCAATATCATTTATTCAAAAGAATCTCGTATTCGTTTGATGATGGTCGTAGATGATTCCGAAGTCGAAGAGGAAAAAGGCAGTTTTATTTTTTTAATAAAACGTGACAGTACACTTACAGGGTGGAATTAGCATAAGATATAGGACTCCTTTAGTATTCCTTAGAGGAAACTTAAATCCTCAAAAGTATATTTACGTGTCTGGAATAATTCTCTTTGTCATATATCCACGGGCTAAATAATACCATATGCTTACAGCAGCTTCATGATGCGCTACAAAGTACTTAGAACGAGCTTCCACAGAAATTCATAGAATATAAGAATTATTAGAAGCATTCTCAAACAGACGGCAAAATGTGTTATCGTGGATGTAACAGAATCCCGTTTACCGTTTAAAACACAGTTTTTTGAAAATTCGTTATTCAACATAGTAGGGTGATATACCGATTATAGCGTTCTTCCAACTTTTCGATACCATTTTTGTAATACGAATTGTCTTTAGCCTCGTTTTATTTTTTTAATAAAACGCTGAATTTCTTCCTGGCGAGCATTCTCTTGTACACTACATCTGGAAGGAATAATTATTCACTTAATTTGGAATTCTTCATAAGATATTTTTGCGATTTCGTTCTTCAAACGGTCCAATAACGCTGTAGTATTCCTGTTGATGGACTGGCCCTTTTTAGGAAACTTGAAAATTATTCCATGCCTCAAAAGTATATTTACGTGTCGATTGGACTCTGGAGTGTAGTGATGAATCCATGTTTCTGTCACATATCGAATAAACTTCTATTTAACAGCTTCAAACACAGCTGTCATAACTATTGTTGTTTTTGACGGTGAGCTAAATAATACCATATTCATGCTGTAACACGTTCCATTGCTTCTTGATGCGCTACATCAACTTTACTTACGGTCATTTAAAATGATTTTGCGAACTTTTTTGATGTTTTCGTCGGTGACAGCCTCTTTTGGTCGTTTAAACTTAGCATATCAATCAATTATTATTTTCCTGGCGCAAGTATTCTTCAACGATTTTTTCCCTTCAAAAAGCAGACATCAGCACACGAAATTCTTTTTTTTCCATTTCTTTAAATAACAAAAGTATTACTCTTAACGCAATATCTCAGTAACTAATGGTCGGATTGCGTCAAATTTTGTTTCGTTTGAAATCTGGATTTAATAACAGTAACGCCATCTATGTGTCAGACCGGGGACTTTTCAGCCAACCTGGTATGTTCGTCAAGTATGGAACGGCAACTCATTCTCTCTATAAAAGGTGCACATTTTTAAATCAAAATTAATTATTATTATCGTCAACACAGTAAATGTTTGTTCAAAATTTAATTTAAAAACATACTTTGTATTGGGTATTTCGTTCATTTGTCATATAGTAAGTAAAGCCCTTATTTTCACTTTTTCTTTAAACGTCTGCATATTCTTTTAGTCCAAATCTCTCTTAACATACTTAGCAGATGGATAAATCATCTTAAATCTTTTCTAATCATTCAATCACTATTTTTCAATTTTTTTTCTTTATACTTCCATCAGTTCTTTTTTAGAATTGAGATTTTTTGGCATTGCATATTAAGTAGTGTATCTTTATTACTTCTAATTTTGCTATTAATTCTGCATTCACAGTTCATGCTTCCAAGTTTCCAAGTCATACGACACGGCTTGTTCGACCACAACTCGTTCAACTTTATTTTCGATCTCAATGACTTTCTCTCTAGATTTAGTTTCGCTTAAGTATTTTATTAATGTAATCTCCTTAATATTTCTATAGTCATTAACTTGTTTATTATCTTCATCGTTGCTTGTGAATACTAATATTACTTCTTCTTCCTGAAACATTTTTTTTAATAGAAAACATTAAAGATTATTGGAGATCAATACACTTTTAAAATATTCAAATATAAATATTTTATTTTATAACACTGTAATAAAAAGTAACATAATCGCTATTTACATGGTTTTTCTTCTACACAAATAATTAAAATAATTATCAAATCGATTATATTTCAGTCATAAAATATACCCATTTGTAACTACATAATTATAAATTTCTCTTAATATGTTCTTCCATGTAAGAAAATTATGACAGTTCGATGAGACAGATATTGCTGAAATTAAAATAATAAATAGATATCGTACCTAATAAAGAGAAAGAATGAGATGGAAAAGAGATTTTCCCTATAGAAAGCAGTTTGCGATACCTGTAGCAGCTAAATTTATATTCTCATAAAAAAATTGTCTCCACATAAAAGTTGTAAATATTAATAAGCTACGACTATTTAAATTTATGTGTGTTGTTGCAATAAAATATGATTATATAATAAAGCCTAAAATTTATAGTTACAATGACAGAATAAACGACTTATTATTTATGCACGTAATTGACGCAACGAATTTTTGATAAAACATATATAAAGAGTGTTTCCAATTTCGCGGTTTTTTTAAAGAATAAATAAAACACATAATTTGCATTCACTTTCAAAAACTTTTTATTGGTAATTGAAGTATCAGTTATGACATTTGTATACGAAAAATAATACCTGCCAAATGGCCTCCTCTTGCAACTCCACAGACGTCCACTCTTTTGTTAAAATTTTCAATGACATTTTGATGTAATTGAGGCTCTATCTCACCAATGAAACGAATAATTTCATCTTTCAAAGCAGAAATTGATTGTGGATTGTTTTCATAAACCTGACTTTTCACATAACCCCAAAGAAAATAGTCTAACGGTGTCAAATCACATGATCTTGGTGCCCAATTAACATTACTGTTTCTTGAGATTACACGTTCAGGAAATTTTTCTCTCATTAAATCAATTGATTCGTGTGCAAAGTGAGGTGTAGCACCATCCTGTTGAAATCACATATGCTCTAGATCAATATTCATTAATTCAGGCCACAAAAGTTCGGTTTTCATCCGACGATATCGATCACCATTGACAGTTACAGCTGCACCAGTAGCATTTTCTAAGAAGTAATGTCCAACTACACCACCTGACCATAATGCGCGCTAAACGGTAACTCGTTTAGGATGCATAGGTTTCTCATGAATAATTCGTGGATTTTCCACGCCCCAGATATGGCAATTTTGTCTATTAACAGCCACCAAGTTGAAAATGTGCCTAATCGGAAAACATTATCTTTTGAGAAAAATCAGCTGGTTGGTCATTGATGAAATTGACAAATGAACGACGTTTTAAATGATCTAGTGGCTTCAGTTCCTGTGTTATTTGAACCTTATATGCCTTCAAAGCTAAATCCCTGTGTAAAATACGCCATGTTGTTGATTCACTAAGTCCAAGTTGTTGTGAACGTCGTCTAATGGACATTTCAGAATCTTCAGCAACGTTAATATTTTCTTGTGAACGACCACTGCGACTGTATTTTTTACTTTTTTTATCTTCCACGGAACCGGTCTCTTGAAATTTTTTAATAATTCGACCAATAGTGCTTTCAGATGGACGATTATGTAAACATAAAATTCACGTAATTTTCTAAAAGCTCTTTTCACAGAACGCCGATTTTCATAAAATAATTCAACAATTTGAACACTTTGTTGTACCGTGTACGAAGCCATTTTTATAAATGTCGTACATCACACTTTTTAAATGCCCTCATAACCAGACAAATTCAATGCGCCATCTATATTTTATTTATTCTTAAAAAAACCGCCTTTATCTATGTATGTATGTACACAAATAAAAATTTTTTAAAACAAACAATATTCAATTTTTGAATTGTAATTTTATTTTTGTATTTAGTAATTTTAAATTTTATCACTTATAAGCGTCATATATAATAAAATTTTATAGATTATTTAGGAAGCTTAATACTTTATAAACCAATCTTTTATTAACAAGTGGCACCATTAATTTAGTTAAAATTCGGCCATTCATATTATTTCAATAACAGGGAATTTATTCCGTTAATTCATATTTTTAAAATCATACGCAGTGGTGAAATGCGAAAGGCGAAAGTAGTCTTATGAAACAAAAACGCATAAAAAGATAACCGTAATTATCGTTTCCAGAAACTAATTTCCAAATGTTCACAACGCCCTTTACTCCTTAATTAAAATATAATTTGTTTGTTCAAGGGCGAGATTTAAAATTAATTACCAAAAGGAATCATGATATTTATAGTTCTTCATTATCTATTAATGTAAAGTAAATAATATTCATATTTGAAAACAAGAAATCTAACTTTTATACATAATTCTTTAGTACACAGGGTACAAGGAAAGTTTTGCAATACAGCTTTGTTTATTTAATTTTTTCAAAGTAATTTCCTCTACTCTCAATACACCTCTCCATCCTCCGAAACCGATCTTTAACCAGAAATTTTTCAGCATCTCCCGGCATCAAGTCACACGTCGTGTCATCTGCTCTTCAGTCTTCAAGATCCAATGACTTTAGGTAGGCACTGTTCAATACCACTTAGCTGTGACTGTCTTTTGTGTGTCCAAAACGACGCGTTCACAATTCCACTCGTTTCTATCATTTTCTTGCAAATGATCGTATGGGCAGAAAACTTTGTTTTGAGCGAACATCGAATTACAGCCAAGTGTCATGATGCATTTAGGCCTGAAGTACCGTCTCTATCTGGTTTCTTCACGTGCAAATGATCGTACAGAATCGAACGAATTACTGGTGCATTTAGGCCTGAAGTACCCTCTATCTGTTGATAGGTCACTCGCCAAGCATTTTTCTCACAATAGTAACGTTTTCCTCCGTAACTGACGTTCGTAGCCTTCCCGGCCTCTCAACATCCTCGACAGTTAAATTTCCCCTTTGTAATTCTCTATACCACTTGAATATCGTTGTGCGATGTGGACAAACATGTGCACACCTAGTGCAAGAGTCATTTCTTCGAAGCACTGGTCTATGCTTAAACCACGCACGAAATTATAACGCAAAACTGCCCTTAACTCATTTCGTGACCACGATGCCATCGCAAGCACTTTACGCTGTCACTGCTAATGAATAACTGATCCCATCGACATGGCGCGGCGGCTACTATGCACGTATGACCATGTCTCAAGATGCAGCATCAAGCACCTTCCTACGATTCATTGTTGCGTCATATTGAAAAACTTTTCTAGTACCCTTTGTAATTTAATGGTTTCAAAATAAATTTAGCTTTAATTTTGAAAATAAATTGCATATTCATATTCCACGTTATTAAGGTAGTAAGTATTACGTAACTTTTATATTATAAAATTATTTTTTTGTATTATTGTACCTTAAAAGTACAAAATTCGACTTGTAAAAATAATGTTATCGAAGATCTTATTATTTCCTATTTTATTCAAAGCGCTCTTTATTGGTTAATTAAAATATAATTTGTTTGGTCAGGGTCAAGATTTAAAATTAATTATCAAAAGAATTCATATTTATAATTCTTCACTATCTATTAACGTGAAGTAAATATTATTCATATTCGGAAACAAGAAATTAACTCTTATACATTTTCGAAATTAAATCGAATATCTAGCAATTCAAACATGAAACCATAACTTTAGTTCGTGTTAGCGCACTTTCTACTTTGATCTAGTTTCCTTAATTAGATGAAAATACACCGGACAATAAATTTCTCGTTTAGTGACATTTACAATAGATGCTATCAGTGTATTTGGAAAATTAGCGAGGATTTATTATCTTTCCCATGTCCTCCTTATTCTAGTATTCACCATAATCGGAATCAACGGTAAGAAAACGGATGTCGCAATATTACTCCATTACTGTATCTAGTTCAATTAAATGATTCTGGTAAGAAAAACGTATGTCTTCATTACATATAAAAATGTAATGAAGAAGAAGGTGATGTTACCGTCTTATTTATCAAATGATTAATAAAATAAAAAAAATTAATTAAGAGAATTTATTCTCGAATAAAATCTGAAATTTACAATGCATGGAATAGAACTGATCGACCAGTAAGATTTGCATAAATAAAGATTTTTCAAACATTGCAAAATTAGAAGTAAAGTTGAATTTGATGGAGCCTGTAGTAGATTGACTTAATCACTAAAGGTTGATATATAACCCCTTTCCACATTAACTTTTGTAATTCTGTATACGCATTTCGACAACCAAGTTGTCATCAGTGCAGATAACTGCAAAGTATCGCATCTGGTAAACCACGGCGAAAAGTACCTGTACGAAAACACACTCCGTACGCGGTACACACCGTTGAGAAACCTAAACGTACACTAAATGTTCGTTTCACAAGATTTTTAAAAATTGTTTTGCTTAAACTAAGATGAATGACATTGGAAAAAAGGGAACACGAACACGACCGATAAGTACCTGCATGTGATTTATTACTGTGTTTCTCTTCTTCGGACATTAAGCAGACCGTAAAGGGTTGTCTGCATAGGTCCATTGTCACTATTCACCACGTGGCTTTTATTCTTTAAGATGTGCATGCTTTCATACGTGTCTAAGTCACGATAATTATACACGTTCTTTATCAAATGTAAACAATCCATGTTAACACTGTAGTTATTTTCTAACACGTGCCTTGCTATACCTGATTTTTCTGGTCGGTTGAATTTTATGTGCGCAAGGTGTTCTTTATACCGGATTTCGATCGATCGTTTAGTTTGGCCGATGTATTGTTTATTGCAATCTAAACATTCAATTCGGTAGATTCCCGACTTTTTATTATCTTCGATTTTGTCTTTTGTATTTCCTAAAAGAGTTTTAATTGAATTATTGGAGCGAAGACAAACTTGAAAACCGCGCTCTTTGAAAATACTATTTAAATTTTTTGTCATACGAGATGATAGGGTAAACAAACAAACTGCTTTTCCCGATTGCTCTGTGGTGATAGACATGTGGTATCACGGATTGTTTTTCTTATGTTAGCCTTTCTAATTAATCCATTGATTATTTCCGAATCAAAACCTTTGTTTCTCGCGATATTCTTAATGAAATTCAATTCTCTTTCATATCTTACATTTGTTAGTGGGAAATTAATCAGACGATTAATAAGAAAGTTGAATGAAGCCATCTTTTGTTGCATGCTATGATTTGAGTCCGCCGTGATGAATCTATTGACATAGGTTTCTTTTCGGAAAATATCAATTTCTATTTTGAGATTATTCCTAATAACTAAGGTATCCAAAAAAGACAACTTGTCATTGTTTTCTTTTTCTACTGTAAATTTAATTGTCGGAAATTTTGAATTTAACTGTTTAACGAAATCATCCAAGTTCCATTTATGTGTATTGAAAATATGGAAAGGGGTTATATATCAACCTTAGTGATTAGAAGTAAAATCTTTTTAAAAGAATCAACGTGAAGTTCCTCGCATATTTATATTAAACATTTCACTTAATATTATTTAATCGATTGCTCTTGATCACCTTTACAATTGTAAATCAATTGCTTACAATTAGCTACAAAATTCTACTCTGTCTGTACAAACTTGATTGGACAAATTTTTTTATTTCGAAAGGTTTGGACAACCCAATACAAATTGATTCCATTCACATGATTTTAGTAAGATGTTATTAGCATAAATTATACTATTTTGACCAGAAAATGACTGTGTATGGCGAATTATTTAGGTGACTTATTTTTTACATTTTCAACACAATCTAGACAATTTATAAAAGCGATTTTTAGTCAAATTATGTTCAAATAACTTCTGGAGTGCCACAGAATTCCCACTTGAGTCCACGTTTATTCTTAATTTATATAACTCCATATTTTCATGTACATATTTACTTACTACTTCAGCACGATTTCGATTAATGAACCACGTATGCTGAACAATGTAAAATTTCTTCTTAATTTAATTAATATTACTTTTTTCGAAGCATAATCAAATTTACTTTAACTTAATTCCAAATAGTTCCTAACGAGTATATATTATATTTTATATAAGGTTTTCCAATAGGGATGATATGATTTTGAAGTGATATTTCTGCCATTTGTAATATGTCATGATCTGTCTTTTGTTTTTCATTGTATTCAGTAGTGTTTACAATTTAATCATGGAGAGATATACGCAAGAACAACGTTTACAAATTATTCAGTTCTATTATCAAAATAATCGTTCTCAAATTGCAACTTTTCGTGCGCTTTTGCCATTTTATGTTCGTAATAATCGTCCAAGTGTGCTCGCTATTCGTCGAATTGTTAAAAATTTTGAGGTTACATTTTCTTTAAATAATTTTCAAATGCCAATAAGACAAAGAACCGCTCGAAGTAATGCAAATATTGCTGCCGTTCAGGCAAGTGTTACCGTAATTTGTCGATTCCAAGACGTTCTCAACAATTGCGACTGTCTCAAACCACAACCTGGCAGATTTTGAGAAAGGATTTGGGTTTGCATCCCTATAAAATTGTTCTCACTCAAGAACTGAAGCCATTGGACCACCGCAAATGTCGTGAATTTGCTGATTTTGCCTTGGAACAACTTGAAAACGATAACGATCTTTTTAAGAAAATCATCTTCTCTGATGAGGCTCACTTTCATCTGGATGGTGTGGTAAATAAACAAAACTGTCGATTCTGGTGCGAACAAAATCCACAAATTATTTATAAAAAACCATTACATTCACCTAAATTGACAATTTGGTGTGGTTTTTGGTATGGTGGAATCATCGGTCCGTCCTTCTTTCGAAATGAAGATGGTAACACCGTGATGGAGAGCGGTATAGATTGACGATAACCAACTTTTTATGGCCCACATTAGAAGAAGTTGATTTTGACAACATTTGGTTCCAACAAGACGGGGCTACGTGCCACACAGTAAATGCAACAATAGAATTATTGCGAGAAAAGTTTGGAGATTCGATTATTTCAAGAAATTGTGATATTGAATGGCCTCCAAAAAGTTGTGATTTAACACCATTAGACTATTTCTTGTGGGGTTATTTGAAGCCATTGGTCTATCGAAATAAACCGGACTCTGTTCAAGCTTTACATGTCAATATTGAACGTGCCATTCATGACATACGACTAGATTTAGTGGAAAAAGTGCTCGAAAATTGGGTTCATCGAATTCGTTCCTGCAGAAGAAGTCGTGGAGGCCATTTGAATGACGTTTTATTTAGAACTGTGTTTTTTTTAAGAAATCATATCACTCTTATTGGAAAACCTTATATTACCCGAAAATTATGCAATAAGCAAACCGTGAAATATATTAGCTATTAAAAAGAGATGAAGAAGCAAATATAATGAAGAAGAAAATGCTGAAACGGTTTTACGAGCTTAGAAATGAGATAGCAGACTTTATGCAAATAAAAGATAAACCACTATCTGAATTGAGTGACCCAAAATGGATATGCTACATTTCTGGTCGACCTTACAGGCTATTTGAATGATTTAAATTTGAAACTTCAAAAACAAGGACAGTTAGTAAATGATTTTTACAGCCATTTGAAAGCGTTTCAGATTAAACCCGCTTGTGGGAGGCACAGATGCTGTCTGGTAACAGTTACCATTCTACCACTCTCTCTGCGCATGAAAATATTGCTTATGCTCAATATGCTGAAGGACTCAAATTACTGTCGGAGCAATTTTCGGACAGATTTAGCGATTTCAAAAACATGGAAGACTGTTTCCATTTATTTGCTACTGCAAGAAAAAGTAATGTACAAAATGCTGCAATCACTTGCAAATGGAGTTGATTGAGATTCAAGAAAACTCACTCCTAAAATCTAAATTTGAAGACGTGGAGTTGTGCGATTTCTACAAAAAATACCTCGAAGAAGACCATTTTCCGCAGCTTAGAAAATTCGCAAGAAGATTGATTTGTGCGTTTGGCAGTACTTATAAATGTGAACAGTTCTTTTCAACGATGAAAGTTAATAAATCAAAATATCGTACAAGGCTGACTGACGATAATTTGGAAAATTCTTTACGTCGTTGTATCAGTGGAATTGATCCAAACATCGATGGATTAGTTTCCCGAATTCAAGCTCAAGTGTCTCATTGATTTCGGTGTCGCTATTTAACTTTCCAAATTTAACGATTTAATTATAATGTTGTACCTATTTTTTTCATTTCATTTTATCATTTTAAAAAATTGTATTATAATAACATTGTCGTATTATTTCATGTCTGATATCTATCGCTAAAATTTATGAACACTACTTTAAAATGGACTACTTTTAAACGCGCCTCGTAAACGTATTTGCACATTAAAGTTTGGTCCACAATATGTGAAAGCAAAATCTGTGAAAGAGAACTTGAATATAGTAAACCCAATAGTTATTGGATTGGTCTCCCAACATAAAACCTATTTTTAATGTATGGAATACATTAAAAATAGCTTCGCAAAACTACTCGAGAAAAAAAGATTTGATAAAAAACCTTGAAGACATTTGGAGAAATAGTGATCGATTTTAAAACAATACCATTATAGCAATTGAGAATGTATGCCAAAGGAATTGCTTCTCTTATTAAATCAATAGGAGAAGATCCGAAATATTAAATAGAAATGAAGATACTTTCTATATCTTTGTTTTTTAATAAAATAGCATATCGAACTCAATAATTTTCCCTGTGGTTCTAATTCGACGGCTTGTTTAAAATAAAATATGAAAATAAATGTTACGCTCTTATTGGTCTACCATTTAATACAAAAAATATAAGGGTGTTAAAGGTGGTCTCTGAGAGAGAACTTGATGAAATGATTTAATTATCGACAGAACTTGTATCGTATCCTTTATTTATCAAAGATAAATTGTTGCTTCAGTAAATTCAAATTTTTTAATTTAAATGATTTCTCAATACCTGCACCTATAAGTAATGTTCGAAGTTAATAGAATCGAGGTTATTCTTCTTTTATTTTTCACAAAACAACGTAACAGCATATAAAAGAAAATAGCAATTTTATAATAAATTATTGACTCGATAAATAAAATAATGGTTTATTTATGCAATAAATTGATTAAACTGTAACAAATATAGTCCAGATTTTGCTATAAAAAACATTTTACATAATCTAAAAGAACTTTAGCTGATTTTTTCGAGACCAGGAAATTAACAATAGGAAGTTCTTATTGTTTCGTGCGCGTATAAGGTAAAAACGACAAAGAGAAACAAGGAAAGAGCAATCTAAATTTTCTAATATACAGTGCTCAACTCGCGGTTAGAGGGCGACCAGGACGCGAAGAATAGGATAGTATAGAATCAACCGTGCGGACTATTTCTCCTCGTCTTCGATAAAAAGACCCCGATGATGGTAGGAGTAACGGCTAGAGGAAGTCCGGGGTGGCGAGAGGGGCAAAGTGGGATCGCCACACACGTCGGTGGCCACACCGAGGACCACCCAGCGAGGCACATAGGTCCCCGCGGGGCTCAAGCACTCGATCCACTCTGTACTACGTCTGAGGCGCCCTGGCCTCATAACCTAACTTCTCTCTCTCGACGTTTTGGAACTGAAAAACACCAAACAACGGACAATCGAATAGACACGGGCTCCGAAAAAAAAGAAATTCAAAGGAATTACTTGTGTATACATAATATACAAAGTGTTCAGAAGTGCGGGTAAAATATTTTCCTTATAAAACGAGTGACTTGATTTATTTAAAAGTAAAATAAAATGAGAAATTGGACGTGAAACCGTAAATAGAAATAAAGTCTATTTAGAAATTTCTCGAGCGTGTTTATACTAGTGCGAAACAATCTTTTTTTGCTTGCCATTAACAAATTTTTTCTTATAATTTTTAACGTAAAAGGCGTTTACGTAGTCGAAATTTGTTTCAAGGAAGCAGTTATTATTGAATTTCGAAGGGTGTGGTGAATTATCTTCTGACCTGTTATTATATATAAGGTCATACTAGATGGTATTTATTGCTTTAGCATAACATGAAGGTACAATAACATCACTATTACTCTACCGTTTTGAATGTAAGCTCAATATTTTTGTCAGTAGTAACCGTCTTTGAAGCTAATCTGAAGATTTATGAGTTGAGTTGCCACATCATGCGACGCGCCATAGCCGTCCGCATCATAAGAAATAATAGGCAACAGGTTATATGTAATAATTGAAATTTTGATTTAAATCTAGTACAATATTTGTTCGTTTCAATATATTATTGAGTAAATAACTGCTTAAATAAGTTATATAACTGATAAACATCTGAATCACATATATTGGCAGTATAAATTCCCAGCGAAAAGGTACCTTTCTGCGAAACATTTTCAATTTCAATGAACTCCGTAATACATCTACAACATCTTCTGTTTCCAATAGCATTTCACTCAGAAATATAGACTGCCTTGAAAAAATGTTCAATGGTTTCAAATCTAATGATGTAATATTTACATAGTTAAAATATTGTTAGAAGCACTTCCACTATCATTATATATTTGTCTTAATCTGACAAAATCTGAACTGTGAGTGTACATCGTTTAGTATTTGCTATTCCATTAATAAATACTTGAGCATCTTGAAATTTTGTCCGACTTTCTTTAATAGCTGGAGCTTCTTTCGTATCAAATTGTAAAATTAAATTCCTTATTTATTCAAAATGTTTAAAACAATAAATTACCCCCTGTAACTATGTTCCCTAACGTGGAAGAATTGGTTGTAATTGTTGATGTACACAGGTACACTGTCTCTAAAATTTTCGAATCCATTTAGGAGAAAAAATCTCTTTTCTTTGAGCATTTAAATTATCTACTTCTAGACAACAGTTTTTAATAGTTTCTGCTATAAGATGTAAAGCATGAATCTTACACGTTACATATATTAAAATACTACACTTATTTTTGAAGGTAACGAATACTGTGGTTGATTGAATTAATCGAAAAATGTAAATATAACCCCTTTCCACAATAATTTTCGTATTCTGTATACGTATTTCGACAACTAAGTTCTCATTATCAGTAGATAATCGCAGTGTCACACCTGGATCCGCAGTAAAACTCTCACAGAAAAAAATCCGTGCCAGTCTTTAACCGTCAAAAGCCAAACACATACAGTGGTTGTTTGACTTCACACAGTGTCGCATCTGGATCCATGGTATAATTCGCACGAAAGCAAGTCTGTACCAGACTTTAACCGTCAAAAGCACACGTACAATGTGTGTTCGACTTCTGACGGTTAAATTCTGGTATGGATTGTTGTGTGCCAGTTTTATTACGGATCTAAGTGTGACACTGCGATTAATTATATGCTGATGATGATAGCTTGGTTGTCGAAATGCTGATATAGAATATGAACATTTTTATGGAAAAATTGCGGCAAAATCGGTCATTAATATTAACACTTGTACTGTTGAAAACTGAAACTTGCTCAGTGTATTTAGTGCTATCCTCAAAATTGCTTCCCTAGTACATTTCTCCAATCTTTTACTAGGTAGTAGCAATAGCACTGGCAGTCCAGTGTTCATACCACAATTTTGCAACAGAATTTTTATACAGTTTATAGTCTTGTCCGCACATAGCCGCTTTGTATTATTTAAATCGGATTTAATGTTGTTTTCAGTTTTATCGCTCACAAAACCGACATGATTTTGTAATGTTACTCAAGATAGCAATTTCCATTTGGGGTTATACGTAATCCGGAATTTACGAAATTATTTTTTAGTAAGTAAAGAAAATGGTAAATTACAAACAGTAAACATCAAAATTGAATCAAAAATAAAGTCATTATAAGCAGTTACGCCATTTTTTGCATGTTCATATTGCTCAGTTTTAATGTGATTTTTACACGCAAGTTTGTCCCGGGTGAACAAAGATTTATCACAAACTGTACCTATTATTTTTGCGCCATCGTACATTGAGTCTGGAAATTCATTTATCATAACTTCCTGACATTAACTACGCTGTATACGAAAGCAATATAACAAACACCACAGCTGTTCTCACCGAACCGATGCTATATACTAAATTCACTTAAGTAGACGCACACATCCCGCCTCCTGGCGATTATGACCCGCCACCAAGAATTAACAGCTCTAAACATTACTAAAACATACTCCGATAATTTGTTTTACAATAACTTTTTTATTTATTATTTTACTTTTCTTTGAAATGGCATGTGTTATCTTATCATGGACTGTGTTTTGTAAACAAAGATTTATCCCAGACTGTAAGTTACTTTTGCGCCAGTATATTTTAAGTTTAGAATTCTTTTATAAACTTTCTTATTCTGCGTTTTCTACTAATTATACCACTATCACAACATTCTGACGTTGTTACACTACACACGAAAAAAGCAATATAGCAAGTACCACAACTATTCTCATTGAACTGATGCAATGTACTAAATTCCATAATATCATCAAATTAGCCACAGATGTAAAGTGTGTTTTTTGCCTACTTTGATATCCATCCGGGGAGTCATTGTAATAATAAACCTATGTTCCTTTAGTATAATATAACAGGTGGCGCAAAAGTAATGTCATAATTTGAATTGGCTGCCATTTTTGCAGATGGCGCCAAATGTCACCGTGCTTCGACATTTACGACGTAGATATATAGAGAAATAGTTGTTAACAAGCCATGCAGCGATACACACCTCAAGAACGTGGAATTATTATTACCGCTTATCTAACAAATTTTCAGTCCTTTGTTTTAGCGCAGCGTGAATTTCGTCGTCGTTTTCCACGTCGTCGTGTTCCATGTGCTCGAACAATTAAGCATTTGACTGAGCGCCTAGTGGGTACTGGGTCCACTACAGATGTCGAGAACATCACTGCTGTTGCTGACGACGTCAGAGAGAATCCACAAACATCAACGAGATGCGCAAATATATCCAGTGACAGATGTCACCTAACGCATTTCGATCTAATGAACATATTGACAAAGTTTGAATATTTGTACAGGTGTTAATACACCTAAAATTTAATATATTTATATTACATATAAATCGATATATTGTGGTGAATATAGACCATACAATACATCGAACAGAAACTATACTTCCATCTTTCAAACAGAAATGAAAAATCCGAAAAAAAATACGGTGAGCTAACTCTTCCCGTAAAATACAAAACTAAGCTTGATTGTAACACAAACACAGAGAATTGTCTTGCGACCAATACGATTTGGCCATGGAGTCGATGGGCCGGCTTTGCCAGGTGATAACCACGATTTTTCCGCTTAGAGTTTTCGAAATAAATCCATTTTTCATCACCCACCACTATTCGATGCAGAAATGACTTCCTATTATAACTTTGAAGCAGCGTTTCGCAGACGATTTTTCGACTT
Source organism: Dermolepida albohirtum (assembly GCA_031893035.1). NCBI lineage: Eukaryota > Metazoa > Arthropoda > Insecta > Coleoptera > Scarabaeidae > Dermolepida > Dermolepida albohirtum. The sequence goes on along the minus strand of JAVIWB010002465.1, from coordinate 196,114 downwards.
TCCATTTGGCTGTCATTCAATTGATGTCGCACCCATTTTCCCATCTTTTGGATTTTTCCCATTGCTCGTAATAGCTCGCTAATCGTTTCTTGGGCCACATTTAACGCTTCTGCCAATTGTTTTTGAATTTGAGTTGGGTCTTCATCCAATAACTCCTGCAGTTAGGTATCTTCAAACTTTTTCAGTCTACCAGATCGTCTTTATATTGCACATCGAAATCGCCACTTTTGAATTGTAGCCTCCCATGTTTTTATAGTTGGAGCATGCTCCCCGTAAGTTTCTACCAGCAAACGATGACTTTCAGCGGCTTCCTTCTTTTAATTAAATAAGAAAAGTAATGCGTGTCGCAAACGTACTTTTTCAGGCACGAAACTTGACATTTTCAAAGAGGTATAAATCTATGACAGTGTCACTTTCGCAAAATATAACATGTATGGCTTTATGTGTCAAATCATAACATTTCATACTTAAGCTTAGCGATATCTGTTAGAAAAACCGGTAGTGACTTTCCGGTACACCTGGTATACTCTTGTCGAAGTAAATCTAGAAAACAAACGAACCATGACATATCGTGTCCCAGAATCACACATAATTTGTTCATCTATAATACACTTAAAGACTGCAAATATGGAAAAATCACGGATGTCTTTGTTAATGAATGTAAACGTCTTATTTAAATAATGCTTCCACGTTTAGTTCTTACATTCGGAAAGCTCTATTCCAATACAAAGCTTTACCATGAATCTGTGGTTTAGTAAGGTAGAATTTAATACGCCTGCGGCGTCGTATTCACTCAGTCTAGTTCTGGTTGGACACATTAAGGAATGTAATCCTTGTTTGTACAAGTAAAAGAAATTAATTCAATTAAACTCATTCGAAAAGGATTTTGCATTAATTTAACTGTTCTAACGATGCGAAAGCTTAAAAAAGCTTTCAAACGAGTTACATTTTTTCATTTAATTCTCTCTCTTTTCGCTTCTTCAAGAAGAAGATACGTTTCTTAGTATTAATCTATTTTTATACACTATTTTCATCTAATAAATAACGAATGAAAATGGTAGTAATAGGTAAATCGAATATTATAGCATAGTGCGCTGTTTTAAAATTGTTTTATAATTTTTCTTTAACAGTTTCCCATGTACGAGGGAAACTAGAAAAGTTTTCTACCTAACAATGAAACGGAAGATTTTTCTTAATTTTATTTTTACATGTAATCATTCTTAACTTCGCAACCTATCCTGAAACTATTTTATTCCATTGGAAAAAAATATTTATGTCGATCTTCAAAACAGGCGTTAATCTCCTCTTTCAAATGGTTATAGTTTCTAAAATGAGATTCGTTTCTAAATTTCTAAATAAAAGAGAGTTAGACAAAGCAAAATCCGGTGTATATAGCGGGTAGTCCGGCTCAAAGAAGTTACATTCGCGAAGAACATATTGGACTTTGGCTGGGTGAATTCTCGAATTATCATGAAGAAGGGGGACTCGTTCTAATGTAAACGTGGATGTTTTTTAAACAATAGCCATGCGGAATTTTGTTAACATATTACTGTAGGAACCTGTTGTTATTATAGGCCCAAGAATAACTCCTACTTGATCCGAAAGATGGTTAGTCGCCTTCAATGGACTCACTAGTTCACCGAAACCATTTTGAACCATATTTCACTTTCAAATATGTTGCAGTCCCATAGTCATACACTGCAATGATTCGTTCGAAAATAGTTTGACGAGAATTTTGTTATTTTGTCCAAAATTTGATGACATGCGACGTTCCAATTCCACAAACCTATTTTTTGTTACGAAACACTTTATAAAGCCCAACATAATGAATCAAGTGAAATCAAACTTAACACATAAGTAGAAAAATGTTATCACTATTGAACGTTATTGGGCAACACACAATTCGATGTTTCTATCATGGCCAGATAGACTTCTTTTCTGGGTCTCCTCAATAATTATTTTCGAGGTTACTTCCAGAATAAAATATCGGGTAGATCTCTGCAAAATCAGTGATTATGATGTACATGTGCTTTTCTTGCTAATTCCCGTTACGCTATTCCTCTCAACTCATTCACGTTCCAAATCTAGTAAAGTAGATATCGTCTTGTAGATAATCACATAAAAGAATATTGGGTTATCAAATTTTAATTATAGAATTATAATATTGTAATAAATAAATATGTATATATATATATATATATATATATAAATTATTTTGGACGTTGAATTGGGGGACATTAATAAATCTATTTTTTTGATACGTTCGTCATTAAATTTTATTATTTGTTTATTAATAGTTCCACTACTCTTGTGATCTCCGTAATGCAACAATAAAGCAACTAAAATCTATAATTACAATTTGGTAACCCGATATTCTTATATTCAAGTTTCTACATCAGATATCTACTCTGCTAAATGTGGAATGTGAATGAGTTGAGGGAAATAGTATACCAAGAATAATGGAGGAAGCGCATACGTATCATTACCTTTGACTTTGTAGATATTTACCGAGTCTATTTAATTCATACAAGTATGCATAATTCCATCATTATTGTAAGAATTAATTTATTTACATGTTAACTTTCATCCTGTAAATTAATTGGCAATTATTGGCAGGAAACGTAAGAAATTACTGTGTCTATTTTAATAAAAATAAGTCTAAGGAAAAAGACTCTTTCTCTTTGCTGAAAAGATTTCGTTTTGCAATGCCGCGTTTTTCAATTTGAAGTTTTCTACCTTTTGCTTATTCCAAATCTAAAAGTGTCTAGTAAACATCTAGTGTATCGAATATACAAAAACGCAAAACATTTATTCATTAACGATATATTTCTACGATCCGAAGATAAATTAATCTTTATTTTTATATATTTGTGTTAATTTTGTCTATTATTTTTCTTTACTAATTGTTATTCATATAGGATATTATTTCTTATTTCTTTATGTGACTATAATCGATTTTACTGTTGGATACTTAATAAACAATTACTATTATGGCGTAGATTTCACTCACTTTCTGAGAGTAACGTCAAAAAAATTTTCAGTCAAACCACATGTATAGCATGCATAGCTTTGAGCTTGGATTGTACACGGCTGATACTGGGATGTTCTTATGCATCATAAAACGATAAATTAACATAAGCTTTGTGATGCTTTTTCGAAGGAATATTATTAGTGTCGTTATTATTAATATCTTGTATTTAAATACAGATGATGTTAGGTTCTTTTTATTGTGTATTCAGAAGTCTTCTGACGATGAGCAAGTGTTCAAAATAACAATCTTTATTTTGAAATCAAGTTCTCTAAGACTTTCTTAGTACGGTTTAGATATTACTCCGGTGGTATGAATCATAATTGATATAATTTTGACATGCCTCTTATGCCACAGTTGCTGTATTCCTTCTGCTAGAGGCATATATACATTAGGTTTCTCTATAGGTTTTCGCTGAAAGTTAGGTATAAAAACAACAATTAGGTACGTCCTTTTAGTGTTTTTATGAGTTAGTGTAATGCCTGGTCTATTGTGTGTTACTGTGAGATCTGAGAATAGATCTATTCCAGCATAATTTATTTTAAAGAATTTTCAAAATCTGTTGTGGTTTGTATTTGTACCATGGGTTAATTAATTGTGTCTACTAATTTGTATTCTTTACAAGATCTCTACATATTTGTTTTACAGATATTATCATGTCGCGTTATACTTATATCTGTACCAAGTTTGTACATTCGCCACTGATATGATCAACTGCTTCTGATGTTTCGTTACATTGCCTGCATATGTCTACCATGTCAATTTGTTTCATGATACATTTACTATAGTTTCTGGTTTTCACAACTCAATCTTGTTGTGGAATCATAAAACCTTCAGCTTCTGTGTAAATATTTCCAATATTCATCAATTTGTTGGATTATTAACGGTTCTTCCACATTACTTCGAGTTGTTTGGTCTGTTCCATTATTTCTGAAATTTAAGTATTCCGACGTTTCGGCTGTTACACCTCTTCTGTCGTCTTTAGAGTAGCTCTGACAAGGACTGTTGTTTCTTACCAAACTCGTAACTGTAGCTGGGTAATTAGTCTAAATTGTATGCGTCTCCATAATATTTCGTATTTGTTTGAAATGTCCCGTGTGGGTTTTGAGAACCCGGTCTTGATATTCCAAATATTTATAGTCCACACATTTCACCACTCAACTATCCGGGGAATTAAACGTCACGAGTTGTCAATATGTGTTATTATATGTTTTTTCCAAATGAAATTTATAATAATTAGATTTAATAGTGTGGTTTTGTTGTCTACTTCTACGATTGTTTGTGAGGATGCTGTTTCTTATGGTCAGAAAGTATGTTCCGAAGTTGTTTACTTGTTTATATATAATATTATTATTAGTGGGGTCCATTTTTGTCAGCGCAACAGGATAGAATCCGTTGTAGTTAAATACTGAGCCGAGCGAATACTATCGATTGGCCTTGGATGGGTAATATATATGAAACACCTTATTTATAGTTGTTATTATGTAGAACAAATTGGATAAAAGTTTAAAGCATTACACATGTTTTCACATTTATCTTAGTACATCGTTGACCAAGAAAAATGTGTCGCGATGAAAAAATATTTTTATATTTTCAAAAAGACCGTTCGACATCTGCAGATGTAACGCATTCATAATTTAAATAATCTTCGAAATTAGTTAACGAATCTGCAGATGCATCATCACGAATTTATTGTAGCTTTATAAGATCGGAATCCCTTTTTAAAACATTATCGAAATTTTTGCGTCGACTGTACGGTGCAGGAATGCATTTTCTTTGACCACTTGTGTTGACACCACTAACGACAACCCAGCACTTTTCAATTTTGCTACTACGTCAAGAAATTTTTTATAATTATTGCAAGTTTTTAAACCTGTTTCACCGGCAATATCTTGAAATCGTATCTGGTTTTCCTTAACAATTACAACTTTGTCAGGAGCGAATTATAGACTCACAGATTGACTGGTTGTTGGAAATATTGGGTCTGGGAAAAAGTTCGTGGCGTTTTTTCAGTAAAATTCAACTGGTCCCCGCATGGCGCGTGGACGAATTCATTTAAACCGAATATGCTCCATTATTATCGACAATGTTTCGCCATTTTTTTGGTAGATCCATGATCCCATCGGTGAAAAACTTCTGTGGTTTCTGGTCGAAAAACTGAATCAAGTAGTTTTCACAGGCTTCTTTTGAAACCAACTTAATTCCATTGAGAGAGTTCTGCAGAGATCGAAACAGATGATAGTCAGAGGGTGCTATATCCGGACTGTAAGGTGGGTGCATCAAAACTTCCCAACCAAACTCTCTCAATTTTTGACGGGTCATCAAAGAAGTGTGTGGTCGGGCGTTGTCATGATGGAAGACAACACCTTTCCTATTAATCAATTCGGGCCGTTTTCTTTCAATCGCCTGGCGTAATCTCTCTAGTTGTGCACAGTAGAGTTGAGAATCAATCGTCTGACCAGTTGGAAGTAGCTGTAGTGGACGATTCCCCTCCAGTCCCACCATACACACAGCATCACTTTTTTTGGCGTCAATGTTGGCTTAGCGAACGCTTGTGACGGCTCACCATCCTTTATCCACGATCTTTTACGCTTCCGATTATCGTACGTAATCCATTTTTCATCTCCGGTTATTAAACGTTTCAGAAACGGCTCGATTTCATTCCGTTTCAGCAGCGCATCGCAGATGTTAATTCGGTCCATCATGTTTTTCACGCTCAACTCATGAGGAACCCATACGTCAAGCTTTTTTTGTAACCAGCTTTGTGTAAATGGTTCAAAACAGTTTTGTGGTCAATGCCTAGCTCCATGCCAATATCGACACTGCTGATATGCTTATCTTGTTGGACTTTTTCAAGAATTTCATCAGATTTTTCAGTGATTGGACGACCGCAGCGTGACTCATCTTTCACATTGAAATTTCCAGAACGAAAGCGAGCGAACCATTTCCGCGCAACAGATTTCGATAAAGTACCTTCACCGTACACAGCACAAATTTTATCACAAGCCTGCGCAGCGTTCTTCCCCTTATCATAATAATATTGCAGAATATAGCGAAATTTCTCATTATTCTTCTCCATTTTCAAGTGCGAATAACTTTCCAACCACTGCACCGATTACAATGTTTCTACGCTCAAACTAACGTTCGGAAGGTCATCTAAAAAACGAGCCCTCGGTGGTGTCGCTGTGACTTGTTATTCTTTAGTTATCGGCAACCAATGCCATCTATCGGGAAAAACGCCACGAACTTTTTCCCAGACCCAATATTAAGAATAATAAAAAGCCGCATTCAATAATGCTCCCCCGACGTGTAAGAATTGTCTGTGGTGGTTTGACAATTTCACTCTGTGTGAAATTCTTGAATTTGTTTGAGAGATTTGCAAAACATTTTTGTAGTATGTATTTGCTCATAATGCATCGACCTCTGGAAATATTCTCGAATAGTTTGCTCTAAATTTGAACTATAAACTTTACATGTCGCAAGTAAAAGCCTTTCACAGTCATCTTTAAGAGAATAACCTGCAGAATGAATTATTACAATACCATCGCTCACAAACATCAGCAATTGATTAGCTGATGTTTTTTTGTAGCCTTTCCAATAATACACTTGTAATTGCTCCATCAATCCACTTTTTTAATCCTTTGCTAGCTATTAAAATCGAAAGTGTCGGTTTAAGAGGCTCCAGTATATTTCGTTTCGACAACACGTATCCACAGCTGTTTATCTTTTATTTCAGCATTTATCCTCTTTTCGATATCTTCGCGTTTATGTAACACTTTCTGAGCTGTTACTGTATTTATTGCAGAAGTGTCGAAACGAACCATTATCCAGTCGGCGCAATGGCAAACCACAAGCAAGAAGCATGAAGAATAAATCGAACATAAACTGATCTCTCGATGGCATGCCACTTTTATTTGTTCGTTCTAAACCATTTACGTGCTTTTTATAGTCGATTTTGTCCCAGCATATGAAAGCTTTATCGCAAACTTTTTTTATCGCAATACTTTTAGCAACATTATAAGATAAATCAGGAAATTCACAGATATACTTTTCCACGGTGTCAACCAATGGTCGTTTCCGTAGATTCGACAAAATTATACATTTATAAAGAGTAACATAACACAGTGGTAAGAGAATCAATTGCCTTACGCCAAGAGCCGAAAGGAATTATTTGGTATATGCTTATTACGAACCTAGCGTGCCGACAAGTGTGATCGCTCTAATTATTATCTTGCGTGTAAGAAAATGCCCTAATTATACCAATATACCTGAGCTTAAAATGAATATTATAATTTAGATCAAATTTGGTTTTGTATTTGAAATTTACCAGACAGAATTATGAAATCCTTTAATTAAATATATGAATTCACTCCACCTTATTCTACTTTTACAATATATGTATGTACATGGTGACTGCTTCCTTAATTTAATTTTATTTAATTCTTTTCTACGGGATAAATTTCATTTATTTATTATTAACCACATTAATTCTCAGAAAAGAAAAATTTCGAAGGAAATATTGATAGCAATCCTAAAAACATAAACACTGTATAATCTTGAATCAACAAACTTTAGACTACGTTCAACCTCCAGGCCGAAAATTGCAAATGAATGAACACTTTCTACTCTCCCGCGTCTCATATGTGTTTATATTATTGTGTAGATCAGCTGGTGGAGAACTTAGCCTTGAGTAAAAGTATCCTTGCAGAATAGTGGACGAGTGTGTGTGTGTTTGAGTGCATGCGTCAACGAATATATGTTGTCGTCTTCACCAGTAATGGTTTGAATCGAACGTAGGAGTCAGAAGCGCAACACAATTTGCCTGTGAATAGAAAGAGAAGACACCAGTAGTAGTAGTTCCTTATAGTAGGTGTAGTAGTTTATAGTATGTGGTATAGTGCTGTTTGTATACTAGAAATTCATCGCGCAGAAGCGCCCGGGCTACTGGATAATACCGGCAAACGACGGAAGATTCGCGTCATAAATTTTCAATCTTCGTCAGGCGAGAGTACTGCTAAGTACTATTTATCGAAAAGCAATCGGTTGCAGCATACCACAATTACGTTATACACATATACGTACATGCATCTTTGCATCTTTTCATTAATCATATTTTAAAATTAATGATATTTCAGTGTGTTTAGTATATTTAGAAGTTGCAAAATTTTATGTGCTCGTGTTATTTAATATGTTTGGTTATGCAATAGTTTATTAAATTCGCTTGAACTGTAATTGCTCATATACTACACGTTTAAGGATTTCAGCAGATCTATTTACCCAGCTTGCACCTTATCAAATATTAAAATTGTTTTTAGAGAATTAAATTACCAGGAAAATTCGAATCTATAATTCCATAAATTTACAGAAATTAATAAACAATATTAAAATAATTAAATTATTAAATGAAATTCATTTTTGGAAAAACGGATAAATTATATCCGCACCTACGAGGGTAGTTTGACAAGTGGTGAGGATGGAAAAGAAAAACGAATTTTTTAAATACAAAATAATTTTTATTTTTCAATATATTCTCCTAAAAGAGCAATACATTTATTCCAACGGTGCTCTCTAAAATGCGATTCCAGAAGGCTTGCAAAATACTTCGCCAAAGTTTTTGAGGCTTGCCTCTTTCATAACATCTCTCCGCAAATCAAATCTCTGCTATCCACATGCCAGCATGGTTTTTTTGGTAAGCGTTCAACGGTAACTAACTTAACAATATTTACGCAGTTTCTGTCTGATAATATGGATAAGAACATTCAAGTAGACGCTATTTTTACCGATTTCTCTAAAGCGTTTGATCGGATAGATCACTCAATATTACTACACAAGCTAGCTAAGGTGGGTTTCTCGCCGTCGTTCGCGCTCCTATTTCGGTCCTACTTATCTCATAGACCTAACTATGTCTACTACAAAGGTCATAAATCACGGCCTTTTCATTCAACATCTGGAGTTCCGCAAGGATCAAATCTCGGACCTCTTTTATTTTCTATTTTTATAAACGACCTTGCTGAAGTTCTAGACTGTGAGAAATTATTATTCGCAGATGATCTGAAAATATATCACGCAGTAAATAATATCGATGACTGCGCTCACCTTCAGGAACAGTTGGATGTAATCCAGACATGGTGCACCGATAATGGGCTTCACTTGAATATTTCAAAGTGTAGATATGTCTCATTCACTCGTAGAGGTTCCTCTATCGAATTCAATTACACTTTGAACAATGCTTGCCTAGAAAAATGCCAAGTTGTTAGGGATTTGGGTATTACATTTGACTCCAAATTATTATTCAATATCCATATAAATAATATATCCAATGCTGCATTAAAAACTTTGGGTTTCATAATTAGAACCACCAAGTCCTTCTCGTCAATCGACAGCATAATACCACTTTATTTTGCCTTTGTTAGGTCGAAACTCGAATATGCGTCATTGGTGTGGTCACCTCTTTATAAAACACATATCCATGTTCTGGAATTAGTGCAAAGGCGCTTTCTGAAGTACCTCTACTTTCGCCAGTTTGGGAACTATCCTCCTCGCGGCTACAGCCACATTAATCTACTAACTACATTTAACATAGAATCATTAGAGCTCCGTAGACACCGCAATGAAATAAAGTTTCTTTACCATCTTCTACATAATGGAATAGACGCACCTGAAATTCTAGCAAAGATAAACTTTTTGGTTCCCAGGCAAGCGATTAGAATAACGAACACCTTTCGTCTGCCCATTCCAAGAACAAATGTAATGATTGGATCTCCGGTCTACCGAATATGTAATAACTTTAATAATTTAACAGCCGTGGATATAAACTATAGTCCTTTACCAACGATTTTACGTCAGTGTTTGTAGTGTATAAGTGTGTTTATACTTCTTGTGGTGGTGGGTCTTACAAATAAGTATTTAATGTTAATTAGTATTTAAAGTATTTAGAAAATTTAGTGTTCACTGTAAGTTAACGCAGAAGTAATTAGACTTAAAAGTTGTCCTGTAATAGGATTGTAAAGATCTATTGGGCAAATATATACATTATTATTATTATTATTATTATTAAAATACTCATTTACGAAGATGATAAGCTCGTCGTTAGATGAAAATTTCTTTCCACCGAGTGCCGTTTTCAATTTTGGAAATAGGTGAAAGTCGGAAGGGGCAAGATCCGGCGAATAAGGCGCATGCGGTACTAATTGGAAATGCAACTCGTGGATTTTGGACATCGCAACTGTGTTGGTATGCGAGGGAACGTTGTCTTGGTGAAACAGAATCTTTTTCTTTGCCATTCCTGGCCGTTTAGCACGAATCTCAACATTTTTGTAGATGTTCTGCATAACATTGTCCGCTTATTGTGGGACCTTTCTGAAGGGAAAAGAAAGGGGGGAAAGGGAAAAGAAAACTGGAGAAAGATAGAGGTTAGAAAACTAATGTAGTTCCTTATCCTGCAAACGCTACGGTGTACATACAATCTTCATCTTGTTTTCCGAACTGTAACCTCGTCTTCTATAATATAATACTGGCACCGATGTTTCGTCGCCACAGAGTTCCACAACCCACAACCCACCACTCATCATACACCATCCCCCCTCTCTAAAGCCAATTTTTCCTATGTACAATACTTTTTAAAAGCAATGTAAAAATCATCTTTAAATCCCATTCTAAACTTTCACATCCATTTACAATAAAAGACGATCTTTCTCTAGAATTACCCTGGTGTGTACAGAATTTCTTGCTCGTACGGCAGTCTACGTGGGATGTTTTTTAACTTTCGCATAGTGGGACATAGAGAGCGCCACTAATCAAATGTCAGTACTAAAAATTAACCTCCATTTAGTTGACTTAAATCCAAAGTTTCAATGTGATACGTGTAGTTGTGTAGTTATAATGAACTGTCAGAGTTGACGAGTTAGTTGAAAAATGGAATTAAACCGAGAACATTTACGCGGAATATTTTTTTATAATTTTCGAAGTCAATTATCTCGACAAGAATGCTTCGCCGAGTTGGCTTCTATTTTCGGCAATGAAACACCACATCTATCAACAATTTCTCGTTGGTATAGTTTTAGTCTTAGTGATGATCCAAGAGCAGGCTCACCAAAAACAGCAGTCACTCAGGACAACGTTGATGCTGTACACAAGATCGTCAACGAAAATCGGCATGTGCCAGATTGAAGCATTATTGGAGATCTCTTAACCGAAGAATAGAAAGCAGCTAGGGTGAATTGGTAGCAAAAAACGTGTACAACACTGTCAGTGGTGATGAATGTTGAATTTACTCATACGAGCCAAAAAATAAACGCCAATCGTCTATTTGGGTGCTCCATGGTGAAGAAAAGCCGACAAAAGTCATCCGAAGTGTTTTCAAAAGGATGGTCGCGACATTTATCTCGAAAGCAGGTCATATAGCAACAATTCATCTACAAGATCAAAGCATTGTTACTGCCGATTGGTGTACAAATATTTGTTTGCCGCAAGTCACTGCTGAGCTTCGAAAAACTAAACCCGATCGACGAATCAGCCTCCACCAAGACAATTCAAGGATATAATTCCCACCGATTTCTTTACGTTTCCGAAAATCAAGAACGGACTGCGTGGTTAAAGGGTCCAGGTCAGAAGGGGCAGTTGATGCCTTCAAAAACACAATTTTGACTGTATCGACAAACGAGAGGAACAACTGCTTCATAAGTTCATTCGAGCACATGCAAAAATGCATTAGTCTTCGTGGAGAATACTTCGAAAGTCTTCGAAGTTTTAAAAGCTATCTACTGCTTTATTCCAGTTTTATATAAAAAACTTAAAAGACAACCCACATATAATAAAACGGCCTATCTGCACTAGTGTTTCAGAGCATGAGCGTTGTATCAAACTCCTGTGCGTAGCTGGTTCTGTATTTGCTGAACAAAGGCTTGAAACCGGGCACCATATCCAGTTCGATTCGACCAAAATCCTGTCCGGCAATAATCATTACCATGGTCGAAAAATCCGCGCAACCAGAGAGATCTCCAAACACATCAATAACCTAAACCGTGATGATGATTCACGTACTATAGGATTATACCAGTCTCAGCGCGACCACTAAGCACTGGAGATATCCCATAAAAATGGTGAGAAAATGTCGGTGCCAGTATTGTCGAAGATACGATTTCTGCCCGGAAGTCAAGATGAAGACGGTATGAACAACGATCGCGTAAGTCTACAAGCCAGATTAATTTAACGTACAATTTTATTGTAAATTATTCCAAAAAAAAAGTTTTACAGACATTTTAAAAATAAGAAGAGAATAGTTTTTCGTAGGAGCGTACAGCAATTTGGAAATAGCACTGTAGCTGTGCTCTAAGAAACAAAGTAATAGATGTCACTTTAATGAATAAAAAAATGTATTAAAAGTGGGCATTTTATAATATTATTTTCTCCAAATATTAACAAAAAGGAAAGGTTTAAAATTACACAAAAAAGGGGTGAAAATAATTTTGAATTATATTGGACTATTACAAAAATATATCAACAGTCGCTTAACTCACTTATACTCGAATTTTAACAGAATTTGATAACTGTAAGAAAACAAATATGTATGTACAATACATAGCTCCTGTATTTTTGAACACCGACGTAATTAGAAATTGCTAAATTTTTTCACTATATTTTTCAAGCTGATTATATCAGAGATTTTCTTTTGTATTCATTATACCTAATACTAACAAGACTTCCCGAAAAACATATTTAAGAGTTTGATTTATTATTTATTAGATCATTACATTGTGTGAAAACGAATACTTGCGAGTAAAAAACTCAATGAAAAACTTGCAAATGCATATAACATACTACTGTGGGCAAAAAACAGTAAGACTTTGTTCATAATTTTTAAATTCTTAATTTATTCTTCCAAATCTATTTCGGCCCCCTCAAAGTAATCCCTCCTGGCCCCAATACACTTGTGGCAACGTTTCTTCCAATTCTCGAAACAGTTGTTAAAGTCAATTTCAGGAATAGCCTACAATGCGCGTAGCGATTCACCTTTAATGTCTTCAATTGACTCAAAACGATTTCCCCGGAGCGGTCGTTTGAGTTTGCTGAACAGACAGAAGTCACACGGAGCTAAATCAGGCGAATACGGTGGTTGCGGCACGATATTGGTTGAAAATTTGGCGAAAAACTCACGAAGAATTAATGCAGTATGCGACGATGCATTATCGTGGTGCAAAATCCAAGAGTTGTCGGCCCATAATTCTGGCCTCTTTTTTCGAATAGCATTGCGCAAATGACGCATAACACTCAAATAGTATTCTTTGTTGACAGTTTGGCCGGTCGGAAGGAATTCGGAGTGCACCACACCTCGATAATCGAAGAAAACTGTCAACATAACCTTGATTTTTGACTTGCTTTGACGTGGTTTGTTGGGCTTCGGCTCACCTTTGATACGATATTCGGCCGATTGATCGTCTGTTTCCGGGTCATAAGCGTAGATCCAAGTCTTATCTCCAGTTATGATGCCTTTCATCTTGTCTTGATAGTCGGAAAGCATTGTTTCACAGACGTCAACGCGACGCTGTTTTTCGAAAAAATTGAGTGATTTTGGAACAAATCGTGCTTTCACTTTTCTTAGTCCCAAATGATCTTTCAAAATGGTTTTCACTGATCCTTTCGATATTCCAACGATGCCAGTACGGTCTCTGACTGTTAGTCGTCGATTCTCAAGCACCAATCCCTTGACTCTATTGACGTGTTGATCATCAGTTGATGTTGATGGCCGTCCTGGACGTGGTTCGTCATCAACGCGTTCTCGACCCTCTTTGAATAATTTGTACCAATCAAAAACACTTGCTCGCGACAAACAATTATCACCGAAGGCCTTTTGCAACATTCTGAACGTTTCGGCACCAGAAATTTGATTCCGTACACAAAATTTAATGGAACTTCTTTGTTGAATAATTTCACTCATTGTTAAAATCGCCGAATGCACTTTTTGTACTTCAGAAAGACAAGCGTATACTAAACACTAATGATTATTTTGATGTGACATTTGGCACAGATGTCACTCTCAGTCATACCAACCTAGAAAAAAAAATATTTCAACGAATGGGTTTTCGTGCGAAATTTAAATTAAAAAGTCTTACTATTTTTTGTCCACAGTAGTATATAATCGTAGTAAGAAAAAAATACACAGCTTTCATATTATATTAATATAAATATATTTTTATTGGAAAATTAAAGAAAGTACACATATGTCCCTTGTCATTAAATTAATTGTTTCAAATGATCTCTCTCCCTACATCATTAGTTTAAAACGAAAAAATCTATTCTTCCATACAAAAGAGCCCATTTCGTAACTAATCACCGGATATTTTCGTACAATTTTACGAAACACAATTACAGTTCATCAACAGTAGAGGGAAAAAAGAAATATGAGAGTAAAAGAAACTCCTTTTTGCTTCGATTACCCTCCCGTTCGTAGGCAGCGAGCAGACGAAAACAGCAGATGTCTCATTTGTGTTTCGGGGTCTTCGGACGGAGAAGACGTCTTCCCAAACCGCACGGAGTAATTACATGGGTAGAAAAGTGGCGCCATACAATAGTTAAGTCATTATCTTTTGAAAGTCGTTGTGCATGCTTCGTCTTTTTTAATAGCCAGTCTGTTACGTTTTTGGATGAGCTTTAGTTGTTGTGTCACATGTGAATGTAAATGAAGCGAAACATTTGTTAGTGCAGTAAAAATATTGCCAGAAATTGGTCTAATTGTACCAAAAAGACAGAATAATGTCCCTGGAAAACTCGACATGACATTTTGGGAAGTCACAAAATTACGAAACTATATATAAATCGAATTGAACTAATGTTCTTTTTAAGTTCAATTTTATGTAGATAGCAGATAGTAAAAATGTGTAAAACAGTTAAATATTATGTATTTAAATACATGAAATATTAAATTAAAGTCGCTTTTTAAATCTGAGCTCGCAGAGATATCTGTGGTTGGTCAATTTAAGCAAAATACATAGGCGTATTCATATCTTCTAATACGCGGAGTTAAATATGATTACTATGACTACAACAATGACGTTTTGTAAATAAATTGTCAAAGTTTAAGTTTAAGTTGGACAGTGATAAAAGAGTGAATTTATGAAAACAACATCTTTAAGAAACAGCTAAATTTAGAAAAAATCCCATTTTGGGCAGTTATTAAGTATTGGGTTGGCAACTAAGTATTTTCGGTTTTTACTGATAGAGAGCGTTGCTTTATTTTTGGTATAACGTATGTTAGTGCTGTACTTTACCGTTTGTCGCGTGATACTAGTCACATTGACGTAACTTCAGATGATCTTGGGCTAGTTAAGAAGCTTGATATTTGGGTACCTCACGAATTGAAAGAAATTCATTTAACACAAAGAATCAACTTTTGCGATATGCACCTTAGACGAAATGAAACCGACTCTTTCTTAAAAAGAATCATCACTGGTGATGCAAAATGGGTCCTGTACAGTAACATAGTTCGAAAACGATCGTGGAGCAAACACGATAAACCAGCTCAAACCACATCGAAAGCTGAATTGCATCCAAAAAAGATCATGCTCTCAGTTTGGTGGGATTACAAAGGTGTTGTGTTTTTTGAGCTGCTACCAAGGAACCAAACGATCAATTCTGATGTTTACTGTCAACAATTAATAAAACTGGATGAAGTAATCAACGAAAAATGGCCAGAATTGTCAAATCGGAAAGGTATAGTTTTCCACCAAGATAATGCAAGGACTCACACATCTTTGGCAACTCGTGGGAAACTATTGGAGCTTGGCTGGGAAGTGATGCCACATCCCCCATACAGCCCTGATCTAGCACCATCTGATAACCATTTATTTCGAAGTTTGCAGAATTCTTTGAATGGTAAAACTTTCACAAATGTCGATGACCTTCACTCGCACCTAGTTCAGTTTTTTGCTGATAAGGACCAGAAATTTTATGAGCACGGAATCATGCAGCTGAAAGAAAAATGGCAAAAGGTCATTGAGCAAAATGGAAAATATATAATTGATTAAAAAATATTCTTTGTTTAAAAAAAAAGTGTTTTATTTAGTACTTAGTTGCCAACCCAATATTTTTTGTGTAGGGTTATCGAGCAAACAAATTTTTTCTGTATCAGAACAGAAACCTTAGATTATCAGTGTTTTTCATACACCACTATTAAAAACTGGTTTGCGGAATTTAAAACTAGAAGATCATATGTTAAAAACTAGCACGACTCTAGAACACCAATTTCTGTGAATACTGAAGGTACTTATTCTGTCCATGATATGATTTTGCGTAGTACAGAAGCATTGGATTTATATCCTTTATAGGAAAATTCCATGGAAAACTTATCGAATTACCTCTTTTCAAGACATTGCTCCATCTTACAGGTCGCTGATTATACTGCAAAAAATTAATGGAATTTGCTTTGAACTTGTAGTCCTCCAATTCTAGCTCCAAAATTTGGTACCGTCAGACTATTATTTGTTGCCAAAACTCAAAAAAATTTGAAGGGAAATCATATATTGAGGAGTGGTTTGCCGACAAAAACAAAAAAACTTTTTTAAAGGACTTTTAATACTCCATGAAAGCTCTGCTAAGTCTGTAAATCTTAAAGGAGGTTATGTTGAAAAAATAAATTACGTTTTAAAATATTGTAGTGTTGTATTGTATATGGTAGGCTAAGTACTTATCAATACTTCTTCGTATTGTCCAGTATCAAAATATTGTTAAACTTGGCCTTTATGTTGTTACCTGCTTATCACACAGCAAAATCAGAATCACAGAGGTAACAAACACAATCAAATCAGAGATTAGCATAAAAAAGCACCAGGATACGACCGCGTAACCGGTAAGGTCCTGCAGGAAGTTTCTAGAATGTGCCTCAAACTCACAACATTCATATTTAACACCACAGGAAGAAGTCACAGGGTATCAAATCCGGTGACCGTGGAGCCCAGCTGAGACATGCTAAGTCGCCAGATCCTTGACGGCCAATCTAACAGTTCGGTAGAATTTCATTCAGATATTCATGCACTTGGCGACTCCAGTGAGTGGGTGCCCCGTCTTGTTGAAAAATGTAGTTGTCTTCGTGCAGTCTCGGAAACAACCAATTTTGTAACACAGCGAGATACTGGTGATCGTTAACCGTGTTTCCATCAAAGAAGAATGGGCCGTAGACAGATGATAGAAATATCGCACAAAACACATTGATTTTAGGCAAATCTCGTACATGTTCAGTGGCTGTATCTGGGTTCTGTAGACTCCAAATTCGAACATGTGTTTGTTCACCAGACTACTAACATAGAAAGTCGTTTCATCACTGAACACGATACGTTGTGCAAGAGTGTTATCATTTGTCAATAACATCATGAATCACGTTACAAAATGCCACACGTTTCCGTTTATCATCAGGACACAGAGCTTGTAACAACTGTAATTTATACGGCTTCGTAATAAACCGACGTCTCAAAACACGCCAAATTGTTGTTGTAAGCAGTTGTAACTCCCGACTGGCACGACGAGTTGATTTTGAAGGATTACGTTGGAAAGCAGTTTGAATTCGTGCAACATTTTCTTCAGAAACACGAGGGCGGACAGTCTTTCCTTTACATACACACCCTGCATCTACAAACTGTCGATACCATCTGCAAATGTTCCACCCATTCGGAGGATCAATTTGGTAGCTCAACCCGAAACGTCTTTTCACTTCGGAATTGCACTTCGCAAACTCGAGAACACAAAATGATATCTGCTGCGGAGTAGGCATTTAAACATACGACGGTTACCAAGAAAAACAGAAAACAACTGACATCTAGCGGCTATTAAATAAACGAAACTATGTATTCGTTTCTCCAATAGCCGAGCCGAGGCGCAGTGATCGATAATTTGGACAGAATAATACTCTGTAATACGTATATCCTTTTTGAAACACGCTGTATATATAGGAAAAATACGTCATAACTTTTCCAATAACCCTATATGGTACGTCGATATCCATTAAAAACAGAAAAAAAAATTGTATATAAAACTTTAGTAATGAAAGGAAATTTTCTTGATTCTATTATACCTGTGATGGAACCTCTCTACATGTGTCGTTTGTTAAATAAATCAGAATGAATTACTTTTTTCTTATTTTCTATATTAAGTTTATCAACAGTGTAGTAATATCGAAATATTATCTATCGTACCCATGCGTACCAATATAACAATCTAACTCAACTTATTATAACTTGATCATTAGCAACACAAACCATATGGTATTTAAGTGGCCGTCGGTAAAGATGCCTTCTCTTCCATAACACACACCTCTATTAGCGTAGAAAGCACACCATGTGGCTGTATTATCGTAAAACTAAAATTTACGGGTATTCCGAGTAATACTCGTGTACCAGCTTTTGCCTGTCTCTGGTGAATATTTATTGCAGACATTTCGGTATTATGTCTTTCTTTGAAACTAATCTCTTCGTGGCAATGAGAGGATTCGTATGCGTATCGGTCTATAGTACAAACCTGAACTTATAGAGCTAATGCCCTCGTATTTAGTCCATAAAGAGCATATGCTGCGTGCACTCGAAGATACCCACACGTTTGCGTGCATTAAATCTGGATGTTTCCGAGAAAAAAAAAATTCGACAACCCTTACTGCACCTGGCATCTTTAATGTATGTAAATGTGTACAACGTGTTAAGAAAGCATCAGTATATATCCGATTTAAAAACATTAAAACTACAATAAGAGAATTTATTTTATTTGTTTATTTATAAAATAAAATAATAAAAACGGTTAGTTTTAAAATTAATTAATAATAGATGCAATTTGATCAATAACGTTGATATATAACCCCTTTCCACATTAACTTAACTGTCTTGACCGTAACCCCCTTTTTTCAATGTAGTGCATGTTAGTTTAGGTAAGAATAATTTTAAAAATCTTGTGAACAAACACAGTGTACATCTTGGTTTTGAACGGTGTGGATCGCGTACGGAGTTTGATTTTCGTGCGGTTGTTTTTCGCCGTGTTTTACCAGGTGCGACACTTTGAAATTATCTGCTGATGATGACAACTTGGTTGTCGAAATGCGTATACAGAATTTACAAAGTTAATGTGGAAAGGGGTTATATATCAACCTTATTGATCAAGTCAATCAACCACAGGCTCCATCAAATTCAACTAATAGATGCAATAATGTAAAAGGTAAGATGTTCCTTACCACATCATTAGTTGTATCCTACGTATTTTAACAACTAAATTTTCATTTTTCACAGTAATTAAAACGATTAGGTAAATTTAATGGAGCCCGTGGTTGATTAGCTTAATATATAGATATATTTGCTGATAATGATAACTTAGTTGTCGAAATACGTATATAAAATACGAAAATTAATGTGGAAAGGGGTTCCATGTCAACCTTAAGCGATTAAATTAAAATAGTGTTGAACATTAAAACTGCGCAGAAAAAACCGCGAAAGATTATTGTTACTAATATTCATATAATAAACACTTGAATGGAGTGTTTCGCGGTTTTTTCTATGTAACTTACTGTCAGCCCCCATACTATATATTAATTATTACTGAAGATGACAACTTAGTTCATGCAGTCCACATAAACACTCATAGTTTTTGTGAGCGTCTAGTAGAGTGCTATGTGGTTTCTTGTGTATAACTTTACTGTGAGTTCAGCACTGGGTTTTAATTATTATTGAAGATAACAAATTAGTTGTCCAAGTGCGTAGAGTGCGTAGCTAGAAGAACGCAAATATTAATGTAGTAAGGAGTTCTTTACCTTTCTTAATTATTCACCTATCCACAGCCACCAACGTAATTTGCAGTAGATGTCATATTTTGGATAGTGGAGTTAGGCTTGGATACACTTGAGAAGAAATTTTATTGTTTAAAATTTAAATTACATACAGATACTTTGTGAAAAGGGGGAAAACTTTATAATAAAAGCAATTAAAACGTTAGTACATAGTTATAATTAAAATTGTTGAAACATTTTAAAGCAATAAGTTCTTTACGGTATGATCTGGTATAATTAAAAAATTTTTAGCAAAATTTTACATTACGCCCATTAAGAGAAAGATTCGAATGTGAAAGAAAATTTGTATTTATTTTAAACTCTCATACGTTTTTTATTATTAGCAAATAATGTAATTGCATAGACTTCATACAATAAAAAGGTTATATTAAGCCTTAATACATAACAGAATTGAATATCCTATCCCGCACTATAGAGATCTTTAAGCACCCCAATAACCTTAACCGCGATGATGGCTACCCCCTACATAACGCTTGGCAATCCTGCATCTCTAATCTACCTAACCGCAACCGTAACGCTCCATTGACCCATGACCCATTATCCATATATAAACACGTCCCCCATCGACTTACACCAGTTTCAGTGCAGTAGTTCAACCCTGAAGATGTCCCATACAAATGGGTACGAAACGTCGGCAGATATAATAGTGACGCGGTTCCAGCCCGGAAACCCAAAAGCAGAAAGAATTGAATATCGTTTGGTATCTTTACAGACTTACAGT
This sequence comes from Dermolepida albohirtum, assembly GCA_031893035.1. NCBI lineage: Eukaryota > Metazoa > Arthropoda > Insecta > Coleoptera > Scarabaeidae > Dermolepida > Dermolepida albohirtum. The sequence continues at coordinate 175,552 of JAVIWB010002465.1, read as the reverse complement.
AGAATTCATACGGTGAAAATTAAAGGGATTTACGTGATCAAATTGATTGTCCTATATACTTAAACGTTTAATATTAATTTACAATGTTTCATTATTTAATATAGAACTGCTTTTATATTCAAAATTTTCGATATTTTAATTAAATTGATTGATTGCCACTCCATCTTTTGTTAAGTACGAGGGTAGTTTGACAAGTAGTGAGAATGGAAAAGAAAAACGAATTTTTTAAATACAAAATAATTTTTATTTTTCAATATATTCTCCTAAAAGAGCAATACATTTATTCCAACGGTGCTCCAATGCCCTTGTGCCATCTCTAAAATGCGATCCGGTAGACTTGCAAAATACTCATTTACGAAGATGATAAGCTCGTCGTTAGACGAAAATTTCTTTCCACCTAGTGCCGTTTTCAATTTTGGAAAAAGGTGGAAGTCGGAAGGGGCTAGATCCGGCAAAATGCAACTCGTGGATTTTGGACATCGCAACTGTGCTGGTATGCGAGGGAGCGTTGTCTTGGTGAAACAGAATCTTTTTCTTTGCCATTCCTGGCCGTTTAGCACTAATCTCAACATTTAATTTTTGTAGAAGTTCTGCATAATATTGTCCGTTTATTGTGTCACCTTTCTGAAGGTAATCAATAAGCAAAATGCCCTTTGAATCCAAAAAAATTGATGCCATCACCTTGTTTGCCGATAAAGGGATTTTCGCTTTCTTTGGAGGTGCAGAACCACGTTCTAACTATTGTTTCGACTGTTGTTTAGTTTCGGGTTTACTGTAGTGTATCCAAGTTTCATTACATGTAACAAATCGCCTACAAAAATCAACCAGATTCCGCTTATAAAGGTCCAAACACTCATTGGAAATGCGCAAACGAGTGAACTTTTGATCAGTCGTAAGCAATCGCGGCTCCCATCTTGCCGAAAACTTGGAAAGGCCCAATTCTTTCGTTAAAATGTGGTGTACGCGTTCTGTTGAAATGTTTACCATGTCTGCTATCTTTCTCACTTTGAGTCGTCGATCTTGCGTAATAATGTTATGGATTTTTATAATCATTTCCTTAGAAGTCACGATTTTGGATGCTCCAGAGCGCGCTTCATCAACACAACTTGTTCTACCACGTTTAAATTCATTTATCCATCTACTTATTGTGGCGGATGATGGAGTAGATTCACCTAATGTTTCCCGTAACTCATCTATTATTTCGGTAGCTCTCATACCCTTGATTACGAAGTATTTAATCACCGCACGATACTCTGCTTTTTCCATTTTAACAAAACGACGTGTTGCTTCTTTTTCAATCAGCTGTCAAAATAAACTAATCAACCGATTGATCTAAATATCGGAATGTAAACATATAAATAGGCAACCTAAATTATAGTGCATTTGTTTTACCAATTAGTGCACTACCTATGTGTCGTTCTCACTATTTGTCAAACTATCCTCGTATGTTACTTGCAAAATTTTGTTTTAGGCTAGATCTTCATGTCTATTTCTTTTGTCCGATAATATACAATGAAGTTCGTGTCGAAATTATACATAATGAGTTGCAACTTGCTCTGTAACTGCTATTCCCTTTCTTATGTGTTTCTTCGTACTGTAATAATAAGTATACATATGTACTGCCTTCGTCCATTTTCTTTTATTCTTGAATTGTTCAGTAAAGTTGACCTAAACTCGTGTATGTTCTTCTTTGATTATCACGATTTCCATCATGGCTGCGACTCTTTGGTTCACTGTCAGATTAAGATGTTAGTTAAGGTTAAATACTGAAACAGAGTAAAAGATGAGAAGATTATTGCACAGTTGCATGAAAATTAAATTTAATAATACTGTATTTCTCAACAACTAATTTGTGCTGTAAAATTAGAAATTACTTTTGTCTTTAAAAATTACGTATACGTGGGTTGTCTTTTAAGTTTTGAATAAAAAACTGGAATAAAACAGTCGAACCAAATTTTGAAGCAATTGTTCCACTCGTATGTTGGCGCAGTCAAAATTGCGTTTTTGATGGCATCCACTGCTCCTCCTGACGACTGGAACCTTTAACCACACAATCCGTTCTCGATTTTCGAAGAAATAAAGAAATCGACTTAGGTCTGGACTGTAAGGAGGATGGTCCCACAATTCGACCTTTTACTGGGTTAAAATTCAATTGTCTTGCGTGTTGCGTGCGAACTTGCATTGTCTTGGTGGAAGATGATACGTCGTTCGGGGTTAATTTTTCGTAACTCAAGGATGACTTGCGACAAAGAAATGATTATATACCAATCGGCAATAACAGTTCTTTGATCTTGTAGGGGAATCGTTGCTACATGACCTGCTTTTGAGACAAATGCCGTGACCATCTTTTGGCGACATTTCGAGAACGTTTGACTTTTGTCAGCTCTTGTTCACCTTGGAACACCCAAACAGACGACTGGCATTTATATTCTGGCTCGTATTAGTAAATTCAAGAGTCATTACCACTGACGATAATGTACATGTTTTTAGAGTTTCCGGCGTTGTAGCCATCTAGAGTCTTTTAACACCAATTGACCCTAATAGCTTTCTGTTCTTCGGTCAACAGATGCGGTATTCAACGAGAAACTAATTTTTTACATAATTCTTTATGCAAATTTTTTTGAATTAAAATCTTTGAAATACCTGATGTTTGAATCTGGCGATATGTCACATGTGGACCTTCGCTGATGATCTTGCATACAGCGTCGACGTTTTCCTGAATGACTGCCGTTTTTGGTGAACTTGCTCTTAGATCGTCGCTAAGACTAATCCGCCCACATTTGAATTCTCCATAGTAACGAGAAATTGTTGAATAATGTGGTGCTTCATTGTCGAAAAGAGAAACTAACTCGGCGAGGCATTCTTCTTGAGATAATTATCTTCGAAAATTATTCCGCGAAAATGTTCTCGGTTTAATACCATTTTTCTACTAACTTGTGAGTTTTGACAGTTCGTTGTAATTACAATACTACACGTAACGCACTAAAACTTTGAATTTAGGTTAACTAAAGACGGAGGTTAATTTTTAGTACTGACGTTTGATTAGTGACGCCCCCTCTATGTCCCACCATGCAAAATATACACAGAATATGTGAAAGTCACTTAGCACTAGATCGAATAAAATATTATATTATTCACTTTTTGAAGGTATGGTTATATACATCCTCTCGCAGAGAAAACGGAGCTTTTTAAAATAGTAATTCTTAGTGTTGTCATCTATTTAAAAATGCCTCAGTATGGTAGATCTTTCGCTAATCTTATGTCAAAATATTATGACATTTCCATCATTAGAAGCAAAGAAATTGCGCATAAAGTAACAGTGTGTATTGGCATTGGTCGAACAATGAATTTTGAAGAAAGAGCAAATATTAAGTTCTGTTTTAAACTCGGTAAATTGTTTACTCAACGTTTACTTTGACGAAACAAGTGTATGGTGATGCTTGTTTAATATGTACGAGTGTATGTGTGGTATAAACTATTTAAAGACGGTCGTATGGACATAAATGAAGACGAATATCCTGGTGTAAAAAAAATATGTGGTTATGGAAAGTAACATCGATCTTGTGCGCGAATTTATCAGAAAAGAACCGAAATCCTCATTGCGATACGTGGCACTGGAATTAAATATTTTCAAATTGCTCCGAATTTAACATTGTACAGACTTGATTAAAGACTCAAAAAAGGACGAAAACTTCAGGTATTCTATTGTAACGTGGTGTTTTTAATACGATCCAGAGTCCAAGCGTCAAAGCTCTGAATGAATCGAAACGAGGAAGGGCCGAAAAAGGTCATTTGAAGAAGTCGAAAGTGAAGGAAAAGGATGAAAACTTCAGGTATTGTATTGTAACTGGCGATGAGACGTGATGTGTTCAACATGATCCAGAGACCAAGCGTTAAAGCTCCAAATGGAAGCATCCAAGCGAAGAAAGACCGAAAAGAAGCTGTTTGGAGAAGGCAAAAGTGATGACAATGTTGATTTATTTTTATGATTCGAAAGGCAAAGTGCATAAAGAGTTTGTACCAACTAGTCAAACAGGTAATGCTGTATATTATCTTGCCATTACGAAGTGTCTTTTGGAGCTTATTTGTCATGTGCACCCTCAAAATCGTGCAAATGGTAGCTGGCGTTTATTACGTGATAGTGCACCATCTCATCGCCAGACGCTTTTCACTGATTTTCTAACTACAAATGGAATTTTAACCATCAATTATTCCGTATTCACCGGATTTGGCCCCCTGTGATTGCTATCTATTCTCCAAACTACATTTGCTGATAAAAGGAGAACGTTAAGCCGACGTTGAAGCCATTAAAATGGCGTTGACAGCGACATCTCTCTCAAAATAAACTTAAAAATTCATTCGTCGTGTTAATTGACCGTGTACAACGATGTATTGAAGCCTAAGACAACTACTTTAAATAAAATAAATGAATTTTACCAAAATAGTAAGCTTTTGTATTTATTTTAAAAAAGTTCAATTTTCTCTGAGACAGACGATGTATTTCTAAATAAAAGCCAAAATTTCGGATGTATTTAATACTTTAAAAGATAAATATTGGATTTCATCACCAATTGCAAGTTTAAGCATTTTAAGATTTTCTGTTTTAGAAACTTTATTCACAGTTACAAGTTTCAAATTAAATGTACAAAATTAACCAAATTTCACCTATTACCATCGAAAACATGGAAAACTTAGAACATAATGCTAAGTTTTTCCGAAAGATGCTGTTAGAAATCGAGTATCACTTCTCTACACTATATAAAAAATTCATAATAACAAACTATCTAATGAAGACAATCTGACAACATTAATTTTATAAATATTTTAATTAGTTATTTATTTACAGATACGATTTTTTGATTTACATACACATATTTACACATAAACGAGCTTTAATTACGCTTGTATATCTTTGAGAACTTAATGCTAGTTCAGATGCATTACCCACCTGATGACTCACCTCTAATACGCCCTTGAAGAATAAATAATAAGAATATTTTTTCAGTGCTCGATCTAATGAAGGCATCAAACCTGAGGCAAGATCATTAATGAACGCTTCAACCTTTTACCGTTCTAACGCAGGAATTCGTTTAGAATATTTCCTACCATTCGCCCTGACCGTAGAATATGATTAGATGGTACACGTCGTTCTTCTGTTCGCTTGTTGATTGCCCTCTAGCCCAGACTTCATAGGCATCACTCTCAACTGTAATGTTGTAACCAAGCAGAAAGTTTCTTGTAATCGACAATAACGATGATTAAGAAGAAAATGAGTACTGAATGTCGTTTTGATATTAAGCAAGAATTGCGTTTTTATCTCGGTACAATAAGCAATTGATTGGAATATAAGAGATTAAGATTTCGCTAAGTGTTCATTTTTTAAAATGAAAGTAAATAAGAGACGTATTTTAAAATAAATTATGTATGAATTAATACAATTATTTATATATTTTTGTAAATAAATAATATCCAAATTGTACAATATACAAGGATTATTTTCTAGAAAGGTTTCTAAAGCAAATCAATAGCGTTTGTATCTGATCGTCAACCTACAAAACTAGGAAGGTAAATTTTATTGGAGACTGGTTGAATTAATCAAGAAAAGGTAAGTTTTCTTCCACATGAATGTTAGTATTCTGTATACGAATTTTGACAATTAAATTATCATTATCAGCAGATAATTAATCACAGAGTCGTACCTGGATACAGAATCACACCACACATAAACCAAATACACATTGATTTAAATTTCACGCAGTTTAATATACAGCGCGTTTCAAAAAGAATATACGTATTACAAACTATTATTTTGTCCAAACTATAGATCGCTACGCCTTGGCTCGGCTATTGGAGAAACGAATACATAGTCCAGTTTATTTAATAGCCGGTAGATGTCAGTTCTATTTTGCTTTTCTTGGTAACCGTCATATGTTTAAAATGGCCACTCCGCAGCAGAAATCATTTTGTGTTCTCGAGTTTGCGAAGTGCAATTCCTGATTACAGTGCAAACATGTTTCAGGTTGAGCTACCAAATTGATCCTCCGAATGAGTGGAACATTCGCAGATGGTATCTACAATTTGTAGATACAGAATGTGTATGTAAAGGAAAGAGTTCTGGCCGCCCTCGTGTTTCTGAAGAAAATGTTGCAGAATTCAAACTGCTTTCCAACGTAATCCTTCAAAATCAACTTGTCGTGCCAGTCGGGAGTTACAACTGCCTACAACAACAATTTGGCGTGTTTTGAAACGTCGGTTGGTTATGAAGCCGTACAAGTTACAGAAAACGTGTGACATTTCGTAACGAGATTCATGATGCTATTGACAATGATAACACTTTCGCACAACGCATCGTGTTCAGTGATGAAGCGACTTTCCATGTTAGTAGTCTGCTAAACAAACACAATGTTCGAATTTGGGATTTACAGAACCCACATGCAGCCATTGAACATGTACGAGATTCGCCTAAAATCAATATGTTCTGTGCGATCATCTGTTCATGCCCCATTCTTCTTTGATGGAAACACGGTCAGCAGTATCTCGCTATGTTACAAAACTGGTTATTTCCGAGGCTACACGAAGACAATTTCATTTTTCAACAAGGCGGGCCACCCCCTTACTGGATTCGCCAAGTGCGTGAATATCTGAATGAAACTCTACCAACCGTTGGATTGGTCGTCAAGGAGCTGGTGACTTAGCACGTCTCAGCTGGGCTCCACGGTCACCGGATTTGATACCCTGTGACTTCTTCCTGTCGGGTTTCACTAAAGGCAACGTTTATGTACCATCACTCCCACAGAACCCGGAAGAGTGAAGAACCGGATCTGTACTGCCATAACGTCGGTGACGAAGGACATGCTTGTCCGAGTATGGGAGGAATTTGAGTATCGATGTGATATTGTTCTTGTCGCTAATGGAGGACATATTGAACATCTGTAATCTTAACTTGAGAGATTCATATATATGTGTGTAAAGTTTCATATTCGTTTGTCTTAAAGTTTAATAAATATATGCATTCGAATTACGTATATTGTTTTTGAAACGACCTGTATTTTTCTTAGTCTAAACACTTAAACTAAGATACACCCCCTCTTCCATTGCTCCACCGTTTTCTTTAACGGTGCTTTTTTTCTAGGAAGTCAAATAGGCAAGAATATGTTACCGGACCTTTATCCGTATTTAACACATGGATAATGTACTTTATAATATTTATTACGATGTAGGTCTTTTATTTCGTAAATTCCCGATTGTAATAAACAATATATTAGTCAGACTAAACGTTCGATAGAAACCCGTTATGAAGAATATATGACGCATATTAACTTTAATCGACCTAAGAAATCAAACTTGGCGAAACATGTGCTAGAAAACAATCATAATGCAATTGCGGGTTGTCTACATTTAATCAAAAACATAAATAATTACCATGAATTAGGTAGCTATGAAAGCATATATATTACAAAAGCTATAAACCATGTGCTAAAAACGGATAAGAGACCCGCAACATATTCTTACCTCTTTAATTTCCTAGAGGAAAACAACCGTTACAGAAAAGAACACGTAAGTGTTGAAATTTAAATCAGTGTGTATTTGTATCTCCTTCTGGGCTTCCGGGCTGGAACTGCGTCACTGGTATAACTGCCAACGTTTCGTACCCACTCATATAGGACATCTTCAGGGCTCAACTACTGCTACTGTCTGTCGCACTGAAACAGTTTCAGTGTTAGTGTGTAGTTGAGCCCTGAAGATGTCCCATATGAGCGGGTACGAAACGTTGGCAGTTATACCGGTGACGCGGTTCCAGCCCGGAAACCCAGAAGAAGATAGTATGGACCACGACCGCGGAAGTCTACGTACCAGTGTGTATTTGGTTTTTATGTGGTATAATTCTGTTGCGGGTGCGTCACTGATGATGACAACTCAGTTGTCAAAATACGTATACAGAATACGAACATTAATGTGGAAAAGGATTCTATTTACCTTTCTTTTATTAAAAAACTAGACTTTCTAGTGTTTATTATAAAATCGTTTACATATACAATCACGTCCAAGGCTGTAGTATTTGTATCCTAGGCACGTAATTCGACAAGAAGGTTATCATCTTTAGTTTAAAGTAAACACAGTGTGAACATAAGTGCGCAGTTAAACTATAAAAAAAAAACCGTAAAACGCTCTGGTAAACACATACAACCGCTCGGTACTTACAAAACACTTCACTATAACTCCACACAAGCATTCGCTATTATACATAAATACTGAGGCTTTGAACTAACATTGTTTGTCTTGTTTTTCCATCCAGCTTTAATGTGAACTATGTTCAACACTCTGTTTTAATACTACTGAAAATGGCAACTTAGTTGCCGTAGCACATATCTAGGATACAAAACTAGTGGAAAAGGGGGTTTTATTACTTGCTTGAGTGCATTAAATATGTATATTTACACAATTATAGTAATTACACAAGCACTCTAATCAATTAAAGTTAATATAACCCCTTTCCACCATAATTTTCCTATTCTGTATACGTATTTCGACAACTGAGTTATCATCATCAGCAGACAATTAATCACAGTGTCGCACCTAGAACCATGATATCTAAATCAGCACAAACGCAAAGTCCGTACTAAACTTACTCAGTCGAGAGCCACACTCACACTGTGTGATTGGCTGTGGAAAAAATTTTAAGGAATTAATTTAAGTACTTTTTATTGCAAAAGTTTTCTAATAGAAGTTATTCAGAATTATCTAAAAAACTTGAATGTGTTTGTTTAAAAAAGTATGATGTGACAATTTTGACTGAAGTAAATCGCGAGATATAAAACAATAGTCAAACTGCTTGATATCTTTTTTTGCGTTAAAAACAGTTTCGTGACAATTTGGTTAGAAATAAAACGTAAGATATCACACTATAAACTCCCGAGTTCGTTAAAATAAGCATCTATGGCAGCTTTAACATCGTTATCTGTTGAAAATTTCTGACCTGCATGGTAATTTTTTGATGTGGGAAAATGTGGTAACATTTATTGTGGCCACACATTCTATTGACAGAAAATTATTTTTTCTTGGTTAAACCACGAAACGCTTTTCTTTAATTTGTCTAAAAGACTCGCGTAATATGCCCCTGGAGTGGTTTGGCTTTTTGGTAGGTAATCAACAAGAAAAGTATTTTTCGCATCCCAAAACATGGAAGCCATGACCTTTCCTGCAGATGCCACAGCCACCGTCGTTTTTGAAGGAAGGAGAATCACTGTGCCGCAGCTATTTAGATTGCTGTTTTAATTCCGACATATAATGATGAACCCAGCATGTCTCATCTATAGTGGCGAACCAGCACATAAAATCCACCTTGTTTTTTCAAAAAGCTTCCGAACACTCAAAAAAAAAATTTAGGTCCACACCAATTGCAGATCAAAACTGGGTATTCGCAACTCCCACTTGATGAGTGCATAGTATAGTTACTACTTCGTTTAAAATATATGTTGCATGTTCTTTAGAGATGTTAACAAGCTCCACTATCTCAGACGTTTTCAACTTTTAACACCATAGCACGCTCTGTTTCAATAACTTCCGGTATAGCGACGGATTTCGAGCTTCCACTACGCGATCCATTTTTAACGGTTGTACAACCACATTTGAACTCACGAGCCAATTTGTCAACAGTGGAAAACGAAGGAGCCAAGTTCTTCAGACCATTCTTCATTTCATTATGAATATTTGTTGCTGATAAGCTTTTCAAGAAGGAGTTTAATGTCAGCATGAATTTCTACGCTATCCATCTCGTATATAAGTCCGAGAGGCTCTTAAATAAACAGTCGTCATACAAAACTAATAAACATAGAAATAAGAAGTTTGACAGTTGATGATAATTTAGTGGTCTACCACAAAAACAGTCTAAACCTGTCCTATTTACCCGTTGTTTCACGGACTTTCCAGCCCACCCTCTTATGATTTTTTATTTTTTTTTTATTTTGTTTTGCAGTGTATTTGAAAGGAGTGAACACTATGTGTTTTATTTTTGAGTTAATTTTGGTACAAATTGAGAAAAGCTAAAAGATGTATAAGCGCGTTGCGTTTTTACTCGAGGACAGGGTATAATATATTAACTGAGATTCGAATCCATATTTTTAAATTATATTTAATCACTATAATATGTACTTAGATATGTACATAAAGAGAAATAAAAACCTTTAATTACAATGAAAATTATATTATTTTCTGCTACTCCATCGTTAATTAAATACACAGAAATTAATTAAAAATTTCTGCGCTGGAGAAGGACTCGAACCTCTATCTGCCGTTTTCTAGACGACTGCTTTACCAATTAAGCCACCAGGCAGTGTAACTTCGAGTCCTTTAACACGCCATAAATCGTATTATGGAACAGATCTAATATTTATTTGAAAACCCGCAGTTCGGTTATGATGTCGTAATTATATATAAATATACATATAAATTAGTTTCACGATGGGAAATTTAATGAAAATTATATTATTTTCTGCTACTCCATCGTTAATTAAATACACAGAAATTAATTAAAAATTTTTTCTGCGCTGGAGAAGGACTCGAACCTCTATCTGCCGTTTTCTAGACGACTGCTTTACCAATTAAGCCACCAGGCAGTGTAACTTTAATTACAAATTAATCAAAATGAGTCTCTTAGATACCGAAGTCATCCCATTCAACAATAAAACTTAATAACTAACGTAAAGCTATGTAACGCTATCGTTTAATCAGACAAATGTTTGTTTTTTAAATAAACTATTGCATTATTTTCCAACATTGGCCATGAGAAGAAAAATGAAATTATAACAAATACATTTTAACTTCTTCAAACGTTTCAGGAAGTTCAGATGTTGCCGATACTACTAATCGATTTGTCGCGGTTAGTGTATAGAACGTCTTGCGAATGAACAACTTTAAGTCTTGCATCGGATCTCATCCGCAAAATATACCTGCCACGTTGTTACGGTCTTATTACAGTAGTCAAAAGAATTTACATATCATCTTAATAAATTGATCAATTGAAATACCTATTAATTTCGCAATTTTTTGAGACCATCGAACTAATATTTCTTATAGCAAGGTCGGTAAGTTGTTACGTAAGGTTCAGTATTTATTAGTGATAGTGCCCTTACTTATTTTCAACTCTAACTTCGATTAAGGGCGGCTTGCTGTACGATTAGCAGTAATTATTATTTGTTGCTTGTTAACAAATAATTAGTTTGCACTTGTTTTTTTTTTATTTCATTTAATCCCTTCCCTTTTTATAAACCACAGTCAACCTGTTCCTTTTGTCATTATGTCAATTATTTGAGGTAACTATTAATTCAGCTATAAGCTAGATTTCATTATTCATTGAAATTTATTACTATTATTTTGTTTGGGCTCTTTTGTGATTGTAGGGAAGTGTCCAATAAGGGGCACATATACTATTGTCTTATTTAGTGTAAACCAACTATACGTATAGGAGAGGATTATTTTTTTTATATTTATATTAGAGATTAGAACACTTTCGAAAAATACTTATTCAATATTAACTATCTTTTTCTATACCATGTAGTCGAAAACTAAATGAACATACAAAAATATCGTATAGAGCTTAACTTTTTTCTCTTATTGGAAAAAAGCGACCCACTTTTTCTTGATATTAACTGAAACGAGCGTATTTTTTTGATCCATCTTTACATTAATATTGGCATAGGGGCTTTCAGGGTAACAATATTGTGGCGCCCTATTGCAACTTATTAACTGGAACTTCCCCCACTCTCCGAAATGATTTTTTGAGCTAGTTTAACACCCTGAAGGTCAAGAGAAAGGATCGCTGATTAAATACAGATACGGATGTTTATTTATTGTCCTATTAACTACAAAACGGGGCGTTACGATATTTTTAAGTAATTCTCGTAAGCTAATATTGGAACAAATAGTGATGCAATTAATTCATTGATAAGATAAATAACACTGGTCCTAAATGCGATCCTTGAGGTACACCAAGTAAACAAAATTCATTATAAAAAGCATAATTTGTTAGTCAGATAGGATAAATAAGAAAGTAGGGGGAATAATGAATTTGTTTGTGAATTCTGAAATAACTAAGGTTCTTTTTTCTTTCTCTTCCGCACACTGTTATTCTTTATTATAATTGATTTAATATTACCAATTAACCCACATGCGAAAAATAAAATAAACGCAGGGATGATAACACTTAATTACAGCGAAACACCTGTAGACGGCAGTCGTATATTCCTACATGCGTAAAAGGCAATTAGCGGTCAATAATGTAAGTGACAGTGTCCGATTTTTATTACACGTTAATAAAATGAAACGGGTTCTCCTTCGACTTTCCGGTTTATTCCTTTTGCTCTCTTTATCGCGTTCTTATTACGAGCTCGTTTGTTGACTTGTTGGTTCTTCGTCACCGGTCGTCATCGCTTGGCCGCTCGCGTTTGTTCGCTTCGATGCCGTCAAAGGATTTCGCCGCTTGCTGCCGTAATTACGAAATATTCTGCGCGCGGTAAAAGCGGGATGGGATATTCATACATGAATTATGGCCTTGCTATTCCGGAGACGAGTCCAACCGTTAAGCTTTGCGCTTAAATATACACTACTGGAAATGTTAATGTGAAAAGTAAAAGTTGAATATCTGTAATAAACATTTTGTTCTTGAAAGTATTTGTCCCAAAATTATAATATACTAAAATTAGTAAATTAAAATTTTTGGTTAGACACAGAATAAAAATAAAATTTCTACATTCTATAAAATTATACAAAGGGTACTGAGAAAGTCTTGGAATAGAGCTTTATTTATTTAATTTTTTCAAAGTAATTTCATCTACACTCAATACACCTCTCTATTCTCACCAATCTTTAAGCCAGTTCTGCCAAGTTTCACTAGGAAGTAAAGCACACTCGTTATCCCAAGCCCGCAGAATGTCCTCATCACTGGAAAACCGCCTCCCTTTCAGCTTCATTTTCACACGCGGGAACAGTGCAAAGTCGCAGGCAGCAAGATCTGGAGTGTAGGGAGGGTGCTCGAGAAGTTTCAGTACTGTCGTGGTCAAATATTCAGTGCAGGTTTTGGTGCGGTGAGCTGGAGCATTATCGTGATGGAGGAACCAGGTATCCATTCTTGACTTTGGCCGCAGGTTCTTCATAGATCCAATGACTTTAAGCAGGCACTGTTCAGTATACCACTTAACTGTGACTATCTTCTATGTGTCCAAAACGACGCTTTCCACAATTCCACTCGATTTGAAAAGTACAGCCATCATTTTCTTCTTCTCTTTTACAGATCGGAATTTTCTGACAACTACGGGTGTGTCCTCATCATTAAAGGCCCAAACTTTTTGGGCTTTTGAGCTTTGGTCGGTACATCGTAATAGTACCTCCAAGTCTCGTCACCTGTCACGGTGTTGTTCACATACTGAGATTGTCCCTTATTAAACTTTTTTAGTATCTCCCGGCACCAAGTCACACGACGTGTCATCTGCTCTTCAGTCAGTCGATGCGGCCCCAGAGAGAACAAAGTTTCTTCACGTGCAAATGATCATGCAGAATCAAACGAATTGCTGGTGCATTTAGACTTGAAATACCCTCTATCTGTTGGTAGATCACTCGCCTATCCTCGCTAAGTATTTTCCTCACAGTGGTAACGTTTTCCTGCGTAACTTACGTCCGTCGCCTTCCCGGCCTCTCAGCATCCTCCACAGTTAAATTTCCCCTGTGCAATGTAAACAAACATTACCTAGTGCAAACGTCATTTCTTCGAGCACTGGTCTATGTTTAAACCACGCACGAAATTATAACGCAAAACTGCCCTTATCTCATTTCGTGACCACGATGCCTTCGCAAGCACTTTACACTCTCACTGCTAATGAATAACTGAGCCCATCGACATGTCGCGGCGGCTACTATGCACGTATGAACATGTTTCAACATGCTGCAACAAGCAGCTTCCTACGATTCATTGTTGCGTCATATTTCAAAGCTTTCCTAGTACCCTTTGTAATTCCGGGAAAAGCATAATTTATGATATTTGAAAAGTAAAATTACCAAGCCATCCATTTATCAAATGGTTTTATAATTTGTGATACGCAAGCGGTGCTCGACAACAATCGAAGTTTGTTCACAAAGTATCTCTTAATAAAATTTTAATTCAAAAAGAAGCCTAAGTGTCTGATATATCAACGTGCAAGAATACCTAACCAACAATTTAATTTAATTTATTTAGAAATGAAATTAGTTGATGTTCGAAAAGTGTAAAACAAACCGAAATTTTCATATAAAACACTTTGAACTTGTTCGGGATATTTTTAAAATTTCCCGACCGCTTGGAATTATCAAAATGTTTGGGTAACTATCAACAGATATGTGTCAGATTCTAGAATAACTGATCGTGAAAAATTTAGGCGACCATGCACAGTACAGCTGTGATAATTAAAGCAGTGCTCGCCAGAATTCTTCAGAATTCTATACGAACACAAAAAATCATTGCACATGAAATGAAAATTTCGACGAAAACAGTGTCAAGACGGTTTGTTTTAGAATTTGGAGCATTTCGAAGCTCGATGAGACATTTCCTTACACCTCGACTTATGGTCAACAGACGGGGCAAGTAATAAGATACAGCAAAAACAAGCACAAATAAACGCTGTTCACATACAAAAAAATTTTTACAATAGAGGACCATTTTAGTAAATCAAATTGCAAAGTGTATGCGAAGAACGCCCGATAAGGTTCTCACGTTGCTCCCAAAGTTGGAGGTGCTCATCATCCGGCGTCAAAATCTCGTTACAAGTCCATTGTTAGTTGTCGAACAACATTTCACTCGAAGGCTTCACCATGTGTTTTAGAACTGTCTCCTGGAAAATTCTGGCTTTGCTAGAGCACTACCAAACCAGTGTCCTACCAAAGCCAAAATTTTCCAGGAGGCAAATCTATAGTACATGGTGAACCTTTGAGCGAAATGTTGTTCGACAACCAACAATGGACTTGTAACGAGATTTTTACACCGGATGATGACCATCTTTAACTTTGGGAGCAATCCAACCTGTAATGTTGGTTACAGATGGGGGTTAAAGCTAGAATGTTACTAAAACAATCTCATCCTGAATTGCTTCATGTAACCTGTTTGCTCCGTGCATGTTATCTTGTAGCTGAATTTATTAAAAACAGTTATCCAAAAGTAGACCAATTTATAGTTTCTACCAAAAAATTTATATTAAGTCTCCAAAACATATTCGTGAGTTTAAACAGGCTTTTTCAGATGTTCCACCGCCGGTATCTATGAGATGGGGAACATGGCCTAAAGCTGTTTTATATTATGAAAAATGTTTACATATTATTCAACTTTGTATCATAAATTTAAATCCGCAGGATGCTCAAGCAATTTCAGTAAGTCAGCAGCTGGTTTCAGATACCGAAATCCATACTCAAAGCATCGTTAGAAAATCTAACAGATAGTATAGAAACATTAACAACCGATAAATTGTGCGAGGGTTATAAATAGGAATCCCGATTTTCAAACCTAAATGCGTATAGACAAGAGTTGAAATGAAAATCAAGAGTGCGAATATGATGCGAACGTCCTTTTTAAATTTGCGAACATCGCGTCATTAGGCGCAGAACGCTACTTTTCCAAATACACCAACATATTTTTACCTCGCCGTAGGAGTACAACTGAGTCAGCACTGGAAGGTATGCTAATGAAACAATACTACAGCGAATTTTTGCATCACTCTACATCAATAACACAAAAAAAAACAAAAATAGTAAGTAATTACATTTATTATTTTTAGTATTGATAGTAACTAAGCCGTACGCTACTGTGAAAGCACTCGTTTCTACAGCCTACAAACTGTAACTCGAATGTATAGTTAAACCCTCCTTGTAAACCGCCAATGAACATTTCAACAAGATTCTACGCCGGCTTATAAATCGATCGAGCCAGGGTAGGCTCAAGAGCAATCCACCACATTTTGATGATTGTAATAATTATGCATTCACTAACCCTGAGTTAAATCCTCTAGTTTATAAATTCGCCTGTTTCATTTCTTCTGATTGTAATACGCCTATAATAGGGCACATTATAATTATTTTTTTGGTTATCAATTAAAGAATCAAATCGTTTATATGTTGTTATATAATAGAAATCTCTCATATATCGTTTTTGTTTTTGTCGATTCATGTTTTGATGTTCAAGGTTGTACAGCGCTATTTTACGATCTTTCTGTACTCCAAGCGAGATTCCAACCGCACATACACATAAGAGAAGGAGAAAGTGATTAGTTAGTTAAATGACCGCTGAATGCTATTAAGATTTGTAATTTGGAATTTACTTATCTGTGATATCGTAAAATTTTATAACTCGTCCGTTACTAATTAATGCAATCAATGCGCTATGATTTATTTGTTATTTACAGCCGACAATAAAATATAAAATATACACATGCAAGGTTTCGACCTCTTTAAAAATAAATGTTGCGGTTGTTATAATATGTTTTTGTATTTATATATTTAGTTGTGCAGTTAGCAATAAAACGTAATAATTGTTGATTAATTGAGTACACATTTATTTTTCCTTTATGTTTAAGTGTTATATGAAATGATAATTTATAACCAATTATGTTAACCAATGCAAGTATATGACAACAAAGGATATAAAAACATCCTCGAATTATTTATTATTAACAGCGGTAGTAATAAAACTGCTAACTTTTTAATATGTAAACGTTCCTGAATTTCTAATGTTTTAATGATATCCCTATAAAAATTGAATTACTTAAGGTTGATCAATAAGGTTGATATATAACCCCTTTCCATATTAATTTTCGTATTCGTATACGTATTTAAACAATTAAGTTGTCATCATCAGCAGAAAATTAAATAATGTCGCACCTGAAAACCATGGCAAAAACACGCACGAAACAAATTCCGTACACGATATGTATTTCGAAAGTCAAAATGCACACTGTGCTTCTCATAATTTTTAAAGAAATTGTATTCTAGTCATAAACTACCTCGAAAGAAGTAGCTGCATGCGATTCACTATACCCTCCCTTGTCTATTGTATACGAGGTCAAAGAGAAATGAGTTATGCTTAGTGCTCGTATCAGTGACCAATACATGGCCCTTATTCTTCAAAATGTACAAGCTTTCATGTGTATCTAATTCGCGATAATTACACACATTCTTTACCAAATGCAAACAATCAGCGGTTACGCTTTGCGGCACATATTTTGGCCGATTGAATTTGATGAGCGCAATATGTTCTTTATACCGCATTTCTATCGATAGTCTTGTTTGGCCTATGTATTGTTTACTGCAATCTAGACATTTAATTCCGTAAATTCCTAATTTTTTGTTGTCCGCGACTTTGTTTTTTGTACTTCCTAAGAGGCACTTGATGGAGTTAGTAAACCGAAATTTAATTTGAAAACCGTCCTCTTTTAAACACTATTCAAATTTTTCGTCAAAGGGTGAAAAGGTAAACATATACATTGCTTGTCTCGATTGCTTTGAGGCGACAGACATGTAGTATCCCGAATTGTCTTTCTTATGTTAGCCTTCCTAATTAATCCATTGATTACTTTCGAATCAAAACTATTGTAACTTAAGATATTCTTAATAAAGTTCAACTCTTGATCGTATCTCACTTTTGTTAGTGGGAAACTAAGCAAACGATTGAAAAGAAAACTGAAAGAAGCCATCTTTTGCTGCATGCTATGATTTGAGTCCGCCGTGATTAATCTATTGACATTAGTTTCTTTTCGGAAAATATCAATTTCTATTTTAAGATTATTCCTGATTAATAGGGTGTTCAAAAAAGGCAAAGTGCCATTATTTGCTTTTTCTACCGTAAATTTAATCGTCAGGAATTTTGAATTTCGTTGCTTGGCGAAATCGTCTAAGTTACATTTGTGTGTATTAAAAATCGCGAAAATGTCATCTACATACCTATCCTACCCTATAAAAAGTGTATTTAAACTCTGTTATACTCTATACTAGGTATGGGCAACCTTTGACATCTGGGCCAAACGTTAATGTGCAAATACGTTTGCTAGCGGCGTTTAAAAGTAGTGCATTTTAAAGTAGTGTTCATAATTTTTAGCGATAGATATCATACATGAAATAATACGTCAATGTCTCGCGGGCAGGATCAACTCTGATAGCCGGATTCGACCCGCGGGCCGGTTGTTGCCTACATATGCTCTATACCATGAACAGATACACAAATCACGACGAAATCACGTGAATATAAGGACAAAAGGACAAAACCTTGTATTGAAGCCGAAAGCGACTACTTTGAATAAAATAAATGAATTTTACAAAAATATAGCCATTGTTTTTTTTTTAAAAAAGATTTTCTCTGCGACAGACTGTGTATATTTGTTTATTACTTTTTGAATTGTGGAATGAGGCCTACCTACTAAACCACCTATTCGCCTTAACGATTATCTTTCACAACATAACTTAATTATAAGCTTTCGCGTCGGCACGTCAATTTGCCGGCGTTTGTGCTCCATATGTAGTGTTATCACAACGAAATTCACCTAAACACTGGTATAACATTTTATAATATTTCATAAAACGAGCTGAATGACACATACAATGAGTATTTCCCTATCTGAGGTATGAATGAGTATATTTATATGCTGGGGAAAATACCTGTACGCTCAATTTTGCGATGATATGCAGTGTATTTACTTTACTTTTTTTATTACAGTAGCATTAGCATTATTACATTTCATTTAGTTTCGTTGAAATTATAAACTTTAATCTCTGTATACATTAAAGTATTATTTGTTTTTAATATTAAATAAAAATTTCTTGAAAATAATATACATCCTTCTAATTTCTTATTACTGTACGCTCAGATTTGCAAGTAACTGTAAATTGGACCATGTCTTACTTAAACTGTTGGATCTTGTATATTTTAAATGATCTAATTGACAATAGTTATTAGCATAATATTTATAGTATTGGGTTGGCAACTAAGTACTTTCGGTTTTGTAGTATAACATAAAACAGTTTTTTTTAAACAAAGAATAGTTTTTAATCAATTATATATTTTCCATTTTGCTCAATAACCTTTTGCCATCTTTCTTCCGCGCTCATAAAATTTCTGGTCCTTATCAGCAAAAAACTGAACCAGGTGCGAGTGAAGGTCATCGTCATTTGTGAAAGTTTTACCATTCAAAGAATTCTGCAAACTTCGAAATAAATGGTAATCAGATGGTGCTAGATCAGGGCTGTATGGGGGATGTGGCATCACTTCCCAGCCAAGCTCCAATAGTTTCCCACGAGTTGCCAAAGATGTGTGAGGCCTTGCATTATCTTGGTGGAAAACTACACCTTTCCGATTTGACAATTCTGGCCGTTTTTCTTTGATTGCTTCATCCAGTTTTATTAATTGTTGACAGTAAACATCAGAATTGATCGTTTGGTTCCTTGGAAGCAGCTCAAAAAACACAACACCTTTGTAATCCCACCAAACTGACAGCATGATCTTTTTTGGATGCAATTCAGCTTTCGATGTGGTTTGAGCTGGTTTATCGTTTTTGCTCTATGATCGTTTTCGAACTATGTTACTGTACAGGACCCAGTTTTCATCACCAGTGATGATTCTTTTTAAGAAAGGGTCGGTTTCATTTCGTCTAAGGTGCATATCGCAAAAGTTGATTTTTTGTGTTAAATGAATTTCTTTCAATTCGTTAGGTACCCAAATATCAAGCTTCTTTACTAGGCCAAGACATTTTAAATGTTTTTCAATTGTTGTGTGCGATACATGTAGCCTCTCCGCAACCTCTCGAACAGTTATATGACGATCCTCTTCAATTATGGCTTTGATTTGGTCATCGTCAACTTCAGTAGGCCGACCAGAACGTTGCTCATCTTTGAGGGGAAAATCTCCAGAACGGAATTTTTTATACCAATTCTGACACGTGCGCTCTGTTAAGCAATTAGCACCATAAACTTCACATATCTTTTTGTGAACTGCAGCAGCTTTCTTTCCTTTACGGAAATAAAATAGTAAAATATGTCGAAAATGTTCGTTTCTGCACTCCATTTTAAATTAACCCACAACTAATAGCTTTAATAAAAATCACGCACTACTTGCTTCTGAAGTTACGTCAATGTGACTAGTATCACGCGACAAACGGTAAAGTACAGCACTAACATACGTTATACAAAAAATAAAGCCACGCTCTCTATCAGTAAAAACCGAAAATACTTGCCAACCCAATATAATATAAAGGTTTTTATATTGTTATAAAACACAATGTTTCATTTCAGTGTAATCTATCTTTAAATGAATAATTATTTGTTTTAGAATTTATTCATTCAAGACTTCATAGTTTAAGGATAAAATTTACGATCTCTCATTAATCGTTTACATACAATATTCCCTGCATATAGGCTATTTACCATCTGCCGCTTTTCATTACCACGAAGATCTGCGTGAATTTGTAAATCAACAGAGCAGAGTTATATGAGCGACAAGCACCTGTTCTTTTGTATGTATTTTATGGACTCATTAAGCGAACTAATCAGTCGTATCGAGACGTAAACGTAGGAACGAGACCATTCTGAAAGACCAAGACAGAGAAACGAAAAGAAAATAAAGTAATAGTCAAATGCAAAAGATGGCTTTGCAATCGACTCGCATCATTTGCCTTTGTAGTTGCCGACGATAGCAGACGACAAATTCGAATCTGGAACTCATCAATAACGATGCGCTTCGAGCTTTAAATTAAATTATTTATTTTTGCAAATTCGACCTGTCCCTTTTAGTAATATTTTCCTTTAATTTCTGATTATTTTTAAAGTTCCTTCTTTGCAGGCTTAATTTGTAAAATACACCTTAGACGAATATGAGAATAATGAAAAACAATAAATTTATTTCATATAGATAAACAATGTAATATATCGAGTGTCCCAGATATCTTTTATTTTTGGACGTGCACACTCGAGCAATGTGTTGTTGGAAACGGTTTGCAGTAACTTAGGAAATACAGTTTTTGAAACAAGTACCGAAGAATCAACAACTGTTGAAATCACCGACAAGTTCACTTTTTCGAAATACAATCCATAATTTTTCATTTATAATCAATGTATTATATAATAATAATAGAGCTATTTCTAAAAAACAGTTCATCAAAGATACATTTAATAAATACGTCATACACAGTCTGTCGCAGAGAAAACCGAACTCTTTTAAAATAGTACTTCTAAGTGGCGCCATCTATTAAAATAATATGAGTCGGTAAGGTAGATCTTTCATCAATGCTGTTGCAAAATATCATGACATTTGCCTCATTAGAAGTAAAAAAATTGCGCATAAAGTAACAAACAGAGTGCATTTAGCATTGATTGAAAAATGAATTTTGAACAAAGGACAAATATCAAGTTCTGTTTTAAACACGTGATGCGTACGAATGTGTATGACTGGAATAAATGATTTAAAGACGGTCGTATGTACATAAATAAACGTTTTGGTGCAAAAAAATCTGTTATTACAGAAAGTAACATCGAACTTGTGCATGAATTTATCAGAAATAAGCCGAAATCCTCATTGTGATACGTGGGAATGGAATTAAATATTTTAAACGATTCAATTCACAGCATTTTGACAGAGCATTTGGGACTGAGAAAGATTTGTGCAAGGTTTGTACCACACAAGCTAACTGAATTCAACATTGTACAGACTTGATTCAAGACCCAAAAATTAACGAAAACTTCAGGTATTCTATTGTAACTGGCGATGAGACGTGGTGTTTTCAATATAATACAGAGACCAAGCGTCAAAGCTCTGAATGGAAGGATCCAAGCGAAGAAAGACGAAAAAAAGCCGTATCGTGAAAATGCTTATTCGTCATGTGCGCCCTCAAAATCGTGAAAATGGTAGCTGGCGTTTTTTACATGGTAATGCACCGTCTCATCGCTCGATGCTTATCACTGATTTTTTAACTGCAAATGGCATTTTAACCATCAACCATTCACCGTATTCACCGAATTTGGCCCATTGTAATTTCTATCTATTCTCCAAACTACATTTGCCGATGAAAGGACAGCGCTATGCCGACGTCGAAGCCATTAAAAAGGCGTCGACAGCGATCTTGAAGAACATCTCTAAAGATGAACTTAAACATTCGTTCGGCATGTTAATTGTTTTTATTTTTAAAAAATTCAATTTTCTCTGCGACAAATTGTGTATATCGCTAAATTCAACAAATAGCAAAGAAAATAAATCTTAAAGATAGAAATAATAGTAATCATAACCATAATAATATTCAATACTACTATTTTGAATAGTAAACTTTAATTCAAATTTAAGAAACTTACTTGACTTTTCTGATGCGGACAGATACCATACTACGTGAAATTTGCATAGAAGCTTTATAGAATTAAAAGGTTGTTACCTCCTATCTCGAAGTGCATTACAGCATTTTGCCCGACGCTTCACACCTTTTATTGTCGCCTACATTCGTTCTTGTACATATGTATGTAGGAGGTTACCTCCGATAGAACACCTTCAAGTTTACCATACAGGAAAATCTAAGCGACCATTATCTTCAAAGCCTTTCATTATTTAATATTAGTTGAGTCAACATGCCTACGTATTTCCGTTGCTGTAAATAGAATGAGATGCTTTGTGAAGACATAAAACATTGATTCGATTATCAAAGCATCGAATCTATAACTGTCCGAGTTTAGATTAATTACATACACACAACGTGTAGCAACTATGTTCTAACGTAAAAGGTATATGCTATTATTCTTTGCGATCTAATAATATTTTGAAATTAATATAATTATAAACACTTTTTAAAATCCACACTGCATTGCTTCCCACCGTGTGAAAACCTTTCAGACTTTTATTTCTCTATTGACGAATTTCTGTGGACTTTGTATCGTACTTTAAATTATTGCAAATTGATCTACAATCTCTTTATACTAAAATATAAACGTACTATTGATGTATGTATTAAAGTTCTAAGCGGCATGTGCTAGTTTTGAACTTCCTCAAATGCAAACAATCCGCGGTTACACTATGATTACTTTCCAACACATGTTTTGCTAAACCGGAATTTTCTGGCCGATTAAATTTGATGTGCGCAATATGTTCTTTATATTGGGTTTCTATCGATTGTTTTGTTTGACCGATGTATTGTTTACTGCAATCTAGACATTTAATTCCGTAAATTCCCGATTTTTTTGTTGTCCGCGACTTTGTTTTTTGTATTTCCTAAGAGGCACTTGATGGAGTTAGTAAACCGAAATTTAATTTGAAAACCGTCCGAGGTGAAAAGGTTAACATATAAATTGCTTGTCTCGACTGATTTGAGATGACAGACATGTCTAATGCCCTAATTAATCCAATGATTATTTCCGAATCAAAATCATTGTATCTCACGATGTTCTTAACAAAGTTTAACTTTTTTTCGTATCTCACCTTTGGTAGTGGGAAACCAAGCAAACGATTGATAAGAAAACTGAAAGAAGCCATGTTTTGTGCATGCTATGATTTGAGTCCGCCGTGATGAATCTATTGACATTAGTTTCCTTTCGGAAAATATCAATTTCTATTTTAAGATTATTCCTTACTACTAGGGTGTCCAAGAAAGACAAAGTGTCATTGCTTCCTTTTTCTACCGTAAATTTAATCGTCGGGAAATTTGAATTTAATTGCTTGACGAAATCGTCTAAGTTACATTTATGTGTATTGAAAATCCCGAAAATATCATCTACATACCTGATTCAAATTCTTGGGCAATATTTAGCCTTATTTGATCAATAAGGTTAATATATAACCCCTTTCCACAATTAACTATTTGTAAATTCTGTATACGTATTTCGACAACCAAGTTGTCATCATCAGCAGACAAAATCAAAGTGTCGCACCTGGTAAAACACGGCGAAAAAATTGTACGAAAAATATACTCCGCACGCGATCCGCATCGTTGAAACGATGCGGATCGCGTGCGGAGTATATTTTTCGCACAATTTTTTCGCCGTGTTTTACCAGGTGCGACACTTTGATTTTGTCTGCTGATGATGACAACTTGGTTGTCGAAATACGTTTTTACAAATAGTTAATTGTGGAAAGGGGTTATATATTAACCTTAATCAAGTCAATAAACCACAGGCTCCATCAAATTCAACTATTTAGCCTTATGTTTAAATTCAACATGAATAAGTCCCCTATAAATGGAAACAGACAATTGCCCATTGCAGTTCCCTGCGTTGTTCATACAACTTACCTTCGAATTGGAATCAATTTTGGGACATACAAAGGGTTGTCAATCGCACATATTCCTTTACTTTTTCTGGTTCGATCTTATTTTTATAAAGAAATTCTCGGTACCGAAGGAAACAGTGATGTTACATTGAATGAAACAAACATTTCCACGTCTTCTAATGTACGATCTTTAATTCTTTGAATAAATTCTATTGAATTAGTAACTGATAGGCTTTCAAGTTTTTCGGGAAAATTTTTGTATTCATCCACTAAACACTTAATCTAATGTCAGAAATACTTCTATCACTATATAGAGCTGTTGTAAACAGCGTTGTGTAACGGTTATTGAATCTATTTTCTTAAAGATCTGCGTATTACATGTGTTGCACGCACAAACACTTCCTTCATCTTAATTAAGTTTCTAAGTAAATAGGACATAATGTTGGTTTGAGTATTGCGGCGACACCTAGCGAATGTATTAGGAATTGAGTTCGAATATTTCTTAAACACCCTTACTTCTGATGAAAGAAATGAAGCAATGTAAAATGTCCTACAAATGTGAGTTAAATTATAATATAATTTATCAAACATACTATCACTTAATATATTGAAATTTTATGTATTGTGTATTTTGTGTCTTCCTTTAATTGTTAGATTATTCTACTCTTTTCTTGGACTTTACAGTAGAAATTACTCCCGCACCAACTGTATTTATTTTATTCTCTGTATGGTGCCATCCACATAAATAATTAAGTTATTATAGGTGTTATTATATGTACACCATATATTTCTTTGGAAATCACGGCATGCTTTTCTCGAACGTCTTTTTCCCTTCATTGCGGTCATTTCACGGTAACAACGAGTCAAATTCCTGCACGTTCATAAAGTCCGAGAGATGTTTCGTTGTATTGCCGTCGTCGAAACGAAATTAAGACATCAGAGGCGATGGAGACAGGTGGTTGCGCCTCGGGCCGTACAAGTACTTTCGTTCTCTTTTCTTTCTCGTCTCCTCATCTGCGTTCTGAACACTTACTCTTTTCTATTTTATCGTGGCCCTCCCTTTCTCCCGCAACCTCTTCTCGTGACGATCGCCAAGGCATTGTTCTGCTCCTAGATGCAACTTTCTATGGAGGTGCATTTTGTGAGCCAACTGGTCACGTGATTTAGTCATTACGATCGTTAAAGGCGGTAGCACAACTAGAATATTTGGTTTCGATGATCTCAATGGATGTTCCCCTATGAATGCATGTGTGTAAAAAGTAAATAAAGATGCAATATACAATTTTAAAGGAAACTTCCTTAGTTTTAGGTATCCTATATGCTATTCTAATATAATTTTAATTTAATATGTTTTGGTAGTTTCATACAGCTAAAATCTTTAGATTTAAGAAGTTAGTTTAAGTAAGGCCATTGACGTATGTACAAAAAAAAGCAAAAAAGCGTGATAACAAAGATGAGTGTACGTAAAGTGGACTTCTCCAGAACAGGACATTACGTACATGCGAAAATAATAAAAATCGTAAAATGAGCTGTAATGTATAGGAGAAATAAATATTAGAAAACCAAAATTAATAGGAAGAAATGAATAAAAGTAGCGAAAATCTTTTCTATTCATACCAAGGAACGGACCATTTATTACAAATTAAAGAAAATTTTAAAATAACAGGTAGGGTAACAAGTATCACCCTATTGGAAAAGGCTGCCATTTTTGCAAATGGCATCGTATGTCAATCTGGTACGTAGACTTCCGCGATCGTGGTCCACGCTATCTGCTTCTGAGCTTCTGGGCTGGAAACGCGTCACTGGTATAACTGCCGATGTTTCAGTGCGACAGACGGTAGCAGTAGTTGAGCCCTGAAGATGTCCCATACGAGTGGGTACGAAACGTCGGCAATTATACCAGTGACGCGGTTCCAGTCCAGAAGCAGATAACATCGTATGTCAGTTTGGTTTTGACATTCGTGAAATAGAGACGTGCGAAATTTATAGTGAATAATAATGAATTGATATACGCCTGAAGTATGCGCGATAATTGTGACAATATTTACCCGTAATATTTCATCAGTGGTGTTAACCCAACGTGAATATCGGCGAAAATATCCCAATTGTGGAAAATTCTCGGTTCTGGGTGAACCGAGCCGACGATATCGCTATTACGATTAACGGTGACCGCTATAGATATTATGATAACTGAATCTTTCTTGCTGGAAATTTACGATCTGCATTTGGAGGATATGTGGTTTCAACAGGACGGGGCCACTTGTCATACTTCACGCGACACTATGCGTATTTTGAAGGATGCTTTCCCAACGCGTGTAATTCGGTGATTTGGCTTATCCTGAGAGATTTCCCGATTTGACTGCACCGGATTCCTTCCTATGGATATATCGGCTGTTTTTTAAGAGCTTGAGAACTTAAAATGTATATTATCATTTTAAGTTAAGACAGAAATTAGTTTTTAAATATGATTTCAGGCATATGTCCGCCGCGGCTACGAGTTACATGGTCCACTCGATCAATCCAATTTTTAACTACTTTTTCCAATAAATCTGGCTGTATGGCGTCAATGGTGGCTTGAATATTGGCTTCCACTGCTTCAAAACTTGCTGGTTTGTCGGCATAAATCAATGACTTAACATAGCTCCATAAAAAGTAATCCAGAGGCGTTAAATCGCACGAACAAGGGGGGCAGTGAACAGGACCACTTCTGGAAATAAAGTTGTCACCAAATTGATTTCGCAATAAATCGATGGTTAAGTGCGCTGTATGGCAAGTTGCGCTGTCTCCTTGGAACCAAATGTCATCGATGTTTAGCAGATTAATTTTTGGAAAAAAAATTCAGTCAGAATGGCTCGATAGCACTCGGCATTTACCATAACGTCAGCTTCTTCTTCATTTAGAAAGAAATAAGGACCGACGATGCCACCAGCGTGTAAACCGCACCAAACAGTCAATTTTAATGGATGTAATGGTGATTCGTTAACAGCTTGAGGATTATCTTCGCTCCAAATACGGCAATTTTGCTTATTGACGTAGCCATTTAACCAGAACCTTAAACACAATCCTTCGATAAAAATGCTCATCATCGGCCAGTTTCAAATGAGCCCAATCACCAAAAATACGACGCAAACGATAGTCGTTGGACTTCAATTCTTGCACGAGCTGTATTTTATAGGCACGTAAGCCAAGATTCTTACGTAAAATTTTCCACGTAGTCGAAGGACAAAGACCAACAAGTTGAGAATGATGACGAATCGACATTTCGACGTCTTCTTCAATACTTCGCGCTACAGCAGCAATATTCTCTTCAGTACGCACATTTCTTTGTCTTGTTGATGATTTTGAATCGAGAAGAGTAAAATTAGTATGAAAACGATCAATAACTGAACGAATTACTTGCTCACTAGGCCAATTATATTGACCGTAAAATGGACGAAGTGCTCTATGAACTTCGCGAACAGATTTATTTATTCATAGTAAATTGCCACAATTTGGAAGCGTTGTTCTGGCGCTAAACGATTCATGATGACTTGCCGAACCTTACTGAACAGAAATGTCAACACAGTTTGACATTATCAGCTGTCAAACCATAGTTATCGATATCGATAGTTCTCATGCAGCTTAAAAAAGCACCCATTATTTGAAGTCGTTGGTATACGCGAACAAGCCCGCACCTTGGAGGAGTTAAAGAACAACATTCGAGCTGAAAATGACAACACATCAAATGCTGCGCACAGTTATGCAAAATGTAATCAAAAGGGCCCAAATTTGCATGAACGGCGGTGGCGGCCATTTGCCGGACATAATTTTCGACAATTAATTGTAAAAACCTTTTAAAGTGCGAATAAACATAATCAGTTAAAAACCAAATGAGTTTTCACTTTAAACAAAAGTTGTCGCGAAAGAAAATCAGATGATGCTTTTTGCCTTTGTACGAAAAATGGAAACAAATATAAATAAAAATTAGAGCGTAACTAAAAATAATACAACGTAATTCACTGGCGAAAAAACATTGACTATAACCATATTTCGTTCAGTTTCGGTTCTACGCATCTGTTCAATATTATTATCGACACAATAATACAAAGTGATGAGAGAGAATTATACGAGGTATGACAATTAAACAACGAGACTGCGCTACTTCCATCGTGCAACCGCATTGTGGAAGGCTGTAATTGGAATATCAGTAACCTTAATACTTCTAAAGCAACAATACGTAGTTTTGACTCCCTGCCTACTGTAGTTTACTTTGGAGCTTTAATTGTAGAGGACACCGTTACTTAGTAGTAACGTGATAATGGTTGACATAAAAATCGAGCAGCGAATTAACCTGAAATTTCTTGTCACATTAAAAAAATTGCCAACAGAATGTTTACAAATGTTAAAGAAGGTGTTTGTTGATAATGTTGTCACGTGCACGAGTTTTTAAATGGCACAAACAGTTTTTTGAAGATCGGGAAGAGGAACCTACAACTGCAAGAAATGAGGTGATCATTCAGAAAATTAATGAAATTGTGAGGAAGACCGACGTTTGAGCATTCGGATGATTGCCAATATGGTAAACATTAACAAAGAAACAGTAAAACACATTTTGAATGATGAATTAAACATGACAAAAGTTTATGCAACTTTTCCGAAAAACCTGACTCAGAAACAAAAGAAAGTATATCATTTTCATCAGACTTTTTGACCGTGCCTTGTATATAACACGTCATGGGACGTAAGCCTACGCAGGGTAATGTGATGTCAGCGCGTGACGTCATTGGAGGAAAGTGTTCCCAAATCTGCGAAATTCATCTACTAAAATAGTATTTAATTTGTCTATATATCATTTGCATTTCGGCTCAAATGGACATTCGTTTTTAAAGAATGTTTGTTTTTTATTTTAGTGTTTTAACTTTGCATAAAACTAATTAGAAATGCAAACACAAATTTGTTTTCATCTGAAGAATATGCTTAGTTACATTACTTTCTCTATAGTTAATATAAAATAAATATTAAATTCTGAAGGTACAAAATTTTTTTAAATTTTAGTTGTGGTATAAATTAATCGAAAGTTATTTTATTAAATTTTTAATGCACAGATTTTCTGGTAGAAGCAGTCTATTTAAGCGTCGATCCATATTTGAGATTATATCCGTCTAAAAATGGTGCTCTATCGGTGAAGCAGTTTTTAACGGACAAGCATATTGCCATTATGCTTGTCCTGATCATACCCCGTTTTCGCCAGATCACGCGCATGTGACTTATACGAGGGAGCGTTTTTATATTCGCGGAATGAGCGGGTTGTAGAGGGGTGAGTAGGCGCATTGGGGGCGTGGCCTGTGCAGCGACTCATGATTAGTATAAATACGAAGTTTCATTGTTATTAGACAGTTAGTCTTTGAGCTATCGTCAACCAAGTAACATAATCAGGAGTGAAAAGTGAAATATGGAAAAAATCGAATATCGTGCCGTTATAAAGTTCCTTACCAGGCAAGGAAAATCAGTCGCGACCATAATGAATGAGATGTCATTGGTTTACGGCGACTCTTGTCCAGGAAAAACCATGGTGTACAAGTGGCATAGTTTATTTAAACAAGGAAGGGAATTCCTTGAAGACGACCCGAAGCCGGGCAGGAGCATTGAGGTGACCACGCCAGCACTTATCCAAAAAGTTGAACAAATTGTACTTGAAGATGCTCCACTAAAGAAGAAACAACTCGCAGAAATGGTTGGAGTATCCGATACAACAATTTTTAAAATCCTACACGATCATCTCGGCATGTCTAAGGTCAGCGCAAGATGGGTGCCGAGAATGCTCACGCCGCCGCAAAAACAACAGCGCGTAGAGTGTTCGCGTGCATTTTTGGACCTCTGTAATGAAGACAAGGATAGTGTATTGAGTGGAATTGTTACTGGAGACGAAACTTGGGTTCATCATTATGAACCTGAGTCCAAACAAGACTCCATGCAGTGGCATAAAAAGGGCACAGCACCTCCCAAGAAATTTGAAGTGCCACAATCGGCTGGGAAACTCATGGCAACGGTATTTTGGGACTCGGAAGGAATATTGTTGATTGATTATAAAGATAAAGGTGTTTCTATAACCGGAGAATATTACGCTTCAATATTAGAGCGACTAAAAGAAGCCATTAAAGAGAAAAGACGGGGAAAATTGACAAAAGGTGTTCTGCTTTTGCACGACAACGCGCCCGTCCACAAGAGCCGCGTTGCGTTAGCTGCCCTGCATAAGGTGGGCTTCGAAATTGCGAATCACTCACCCTACAACCCAGACCTGGCCCCGAGTGATTATTACCCGTTTCCGAAAATGAAAAAAGAGCTGCGGGGTAAAAAATTTACTGCCGAAGTCAAGGAGGCAGTTTCGGCGTATTTTGCAGATAAAGAGAAATCATTTTATTATGAGGGTATAAATAAATTAATTGAAAGATGTGAAAAATGTATCCGTCTTGCAGGTGAATATATTGAAAAAGAAAAATAATTTGGTTTTTTTATTTCCACCCCTTGTCCCCCATTCTGCGAATATAAAAACGCTCCCTCGTACCTGTTCCCAAAAATGATAAGTGTATTAAAGGAAACATATTTTAAATCTGTTGAACACGTAAAAGTAAAAACACCGTACTGTAAATTACCTAGTTCGAAAACTTTCCACAATTGTGTACCATCTGCTCGTGAACCTATTACAAATAGAATTGAATTGGAATTGCAAAATAAAAAAACTCTGGTTAGGGGCGAACGAAACGATAGATTGTACAAAAATTCTATTATTAATGCCATAGTTTGTACAATGAAGCCATTTAAACCGTAACCTTCTGTCGCACTAGCTTCCGGAAGAATACAAATATGTGAAACTGCCGAAGTCATTTCAAAGGTGGTGTCGAATACATTGGAAAAAATTTGTACTTTCGAGAGACCAACTCTTAATGACGTAAGTCGGTCACTTTAAAGACTCCTGTGTGGCAAAAACGATTTAACGCTGTTATTCTGAGATAAATGGTTAAGCAACGCACACAAGAGCAGTTTTCCTGAAATCCCCTAAATGTCTTAGAGAATTCCACAGGCAATGCCCTGACATCCCCAATCCTCGATAGTCAATTCTTACACGCTAAGGAACATTGTTAAAGGCAGCATTTTATTATTTTCTGCATTTAAGAAAAATGAAAGCTATTGTTTTACAATTTGAAAGAAAGTCAAACGAAACGCCAAGATGCTAAAGTTGAAGCAGATTTACAAATAATTTATAACAATTGGAAAGAAGTAGTTGAAGCAAGTGATAAATTACAAAATTCTTTGCTGACATTAGTGGATTAACTACAAATACTGGACACTGTACAAACACAACTACATGCTATCACCGACGACAAAAATATTGTGTTATAAGCCGAAGTAGTTAGTGTGCTAAAGAAAGATGATTTTACCATTAATCACTAAGGTTGATATATGTATAATCCCTTTCCATATTAATTTTCGTAATTCTGTATATGTATTTTGACAATTTAGTTGACAACTTAGTTGTCGAAATACGTATACAGAATTACGAAAATTAATGTGGAAATTAAATATAATAATAATAAAATAATAAATTGTCAAAATACATACACAGAATTACGAAAATTAATGTGGAAAGGGGTTATATATCAACCTTAGTGAATAAGTTTATCAACCACAGGCTCCATCAAAATCACCTTCAAGATTTTACCACATTAAAACAAATTTCTGTAGTGCTAGTGATTAGTGGTAATGATTCTCATTACTTTAATTGTACTTTTCCTTCGTATAAGAACATTTTTTCCTCATGAGGAACTCGATTTGCTGAAACAACTGTTAAACATATCTGATGTTTCAAATATTTAACCGATCTTGTCCTGTTTGTGATTACACTGAAAACGTTGCCTAAAAGGGTGTTTCACCTTTCACAAATTATTTAAAACCATTTATTTTATTATCTACTATTAAAGGCACGCCTGTGGTGCGCCAACTATGTTCCTCACTTTAGTTATAATTTATTTATTTGCTTGTTTTGCTGATGCAGATAAAATTTCCTTTTTTCTTTCATTATCAATTATTACATACAACTAATCTTTACAATTTCTATATAATTCTTTCAACATCTCACAATACTCAGAATAAGCGACATGACATTTTATACAAAAGAAGTAAGTAATGTTAAATGAGAAAATCTAGGCAATGTATAGATGAACAAAACAAACATCATCACTAATAATAGACATTCTCAGCAAATTATAGCTTAGAACAATCGTACCGATGCGCATTCAGACTTACCGCACACAAAGACTAATAATGATGGACATTTGCGTAATTTGACGTTTTCTTTTTCAAATGGATTCTCTTCTAAATTACTATATCATAATACACCACACGCAAGAGCTTTGCTGCTTTTTTTATGAAAGAGATTTATGATTAAATGAACATCATGCGTTTTTATTGGTGGTCTGGTGTCATTGCAAAAACAAAAGCAATTTCTTGCTACTTACATCTGTGGGTAATTGTTTAATAAAGTTTTTTTATGGAGAAACTTAAAAAATTAATAATACCGAGGATATACCGCTATTCAAGAAGATAATTATAATTTATCAATCTATCTAAAATATTGAAATGTCGGAAAAATCATGATATATTTTTCTATGTTCAATTTATTGATATAAAAAAAGATCAGTCGATTATATATTGTCCATTTTATTAGCTAACCTTTTGTGAACATATAATTCCTCGTCATAGAAAAGTCCTATCTTCATCGGTGAAAAATTTTACAAGGTAAACATTTCGCCATGTAAGAAGTTTTGAAGAGAATGAATCAAGTTGAAACTTGTACGGGAAGATCCGGCGAATATGATGGATATGGCAGTATATCCCATACAAAATACAATAATCTATGATAGATCATAAAATTTGTGTGTGATCTCTCATTGTTGTGATGAAGTATCTCTTCTTTACAAATAGTGGGCTGTTTCTTCAATTAATTGTTTCATTTCTTGATAGGAGTTCGAAATACACGAAAAATCCGACTTTTAAAATCTTATTCCACTGGAAGCAAAATCTTCTCCTGACCAATGTCGTCATCAGTTACTAATCGCTTCGAAAAAGGACTGTCGTCAATCTCAGTGGGCCACTTTGCCCGAAGAGCGTGGTTAAAATTAAAATAAAGGAATTTCATGAACCAATATTACAAACGCTGCCTCAATTTTTTTTCCAAAACGAAAATAAATCAACTGTCATTCCTCATCTAGAAACAGATACGATGAGCACTTGCAAAAATAAAGTAGCGCCCTCTGTTGCAAAAATGCGTCATGACTTTTCCGACTACATGATAGATTAGGAAGCCAGTCGCCGACAAAAAGAAAATTAGAAGGAAATGGCAACCTAACAGAGATCCTTCTGACAAAGCTACTACAGATAGATTGACTACACAAACAAGAATAGAAATAGAGTATCTAAAAGATGTCTTTTATATAAGCTAACCCGGAAGAACTGATGAATGATTTCCACGAATTTCTTTTTTTGGAAAAGTTGTAGCTAAAAAATTCAAAGATTCAAAAACTCGGAAAAGATATTAATGATGTTTAAAACCTACCTCCTTGCTTTCGACAATCTGAAAACTCTTTGAAAAGTTTTTACTCAAACGATTAAGACTATGGAAGAAAGGCAATTTATTCCAACATATTATTTGCAGTTTTCAAAACATTCAATAGATTTGACACTGGACCAAGTACCTTATTTTATAAATTATATTAAGAAATCATTTGAAGAAATCCTTGTTTAAGTCTGCTGTGAGGATCTGTCGCACTTTCTACCAAATAAACACAATCATCAATTACTCAAATCTTATATTTTCGAAAGATATCTCCAAGTGAAACAGGAAGACACATATTCAAAATTTAAAATCTAAGTCGAAAGCTGGAAAACAACGTAGCGTCATGATACTAGTATTATATCTACTATACATACACCAGCCACCACCTGAAAACGGAAGCATTGGTGTCAACTTTTGCCGATAATGCCGCAGTAATGGCGGAAGATTTAAGTGTAGAAATAGAACTACTTACAAAATACAAAACATCGTACATACTACCAGGTGTACCGGGAAGTCCATTAACGGTTTTCCTAACAGATGTTGCTAGGCTTAAGTATGCGATGTTATGATTTGACACATATGTCGTTTTGTTCTACTGACAACAAGCTGCAAAGCCATAGATGTAATATTTTGCGAAAATAACACCGTCATGAATTTATGCCTTTTCCAAAATGTCGAATTTCGTGCCTAAAAAAGTGCATTTGCGGCACGCATTACTTTCCTTATTTAATCTAAAGAAAAAGGCTACTGAAAGTCATCGTTTGCTGCTAGAAACTTACGATGAGCATGCTCCGATCATAAAAACATAGGAGACGTGGTTTCGGCAATTCAAAAGTGGTGATTTCGATGTGCAAGACAAAGAACGTTCTGGTAAACCGAAAACCGAAAAAGTTTGAAGAAAAGATTAGTGACCGATCACGAGCAATAGGAAAAATCCAAAAGATTGGAAAATAGGTGTCACATCGATCGAATGACATGCAAATGGAAAATTGAAAAATTGTCTGTGAAATGCTGATTCAAAGGTATGATCGGGAATCATTTCTGCATCGAATAGTGACGGGTGACAAAAAATGGATTTATTTTGAAAACATTAAGCGCAAATAATTATGGTTATCACCTGGCAAAGCCCAAGGCCTAATCGTTTTGGTCGCAAAACAATTCTCTGTATTTGGTGGAACTAGATTGGCGTGGTGTATTACGAACTGTTGAAACCTGGTGAAACAGTTAATACTGATCGCTACCGACAACAAATTATCTATTTAAATCATACATTGATAGAAAAACGTCCAGAATGGACCCGAAGATACGTTGAAAGCACTTGGACGGGACATAATATCGCACCTGCCATACTTTCCAGGCCCAACCCCATCCGACTATCACCTTTTCGCATCAATGGAGCACGCGCTTGCAGAGAAGCACTTCGACAATTTCGAAGATGTTAGAAAATGGCTCGATGAATGGTTTTGCTTCAAGGACAGTTTGTTTGGGATGGCATCCATAAATTGCCTGAAAGATGAGCAAGATGTGTAGAATCAAATGGCCAATACTTTGAATAAATAAATTTTTCCATTTTCTTGAAAATTTTTTTACGAAAGAACTGGTAATGACTTTCTAGTACACCTAATATATCCTATATTACTGTTGTTTCCTAGTTATGGAAATTATAAAAATGTCTGAGAAATTGTAAATAAACTTAGTTTTATTGGTCGCAAATTATCTACTATTTAACAATGTTGAGATATATGCATTTAATTAGCAAGTATGTTAGAAGAACCGATTATCGTAACAGAGAATTTATTTTAACATATATCATTAAGACAGAATTTAATAACAATTTAGGAATTTTTTAAATTACGCTCACATCAAACAATGAATTAAATAAGTGTTTAGTAAGCAGTAACACATATTTTTTAGCAATTCTTGATATGTACATAAATATCACATTCATTGTTTAAAAAACATACTATTACATTACCGACAAAGTGTAAGTGATAAAGTTACATTGCTATTACAATGCATAACTCTAATCCGAAACTATTTTAATTTCCATTTCATAGAAAGTAAATAAAAGGGGATGCACTTTTCTAAAGTGCATGTTTTGTACATACAATATACATATATGTGCAGGAAAGAATGACAGGTAGTGTTTACTGGTACAATATTTGTTTTAAGATAGGCTACATTAGTGTGTTTGGACAAGTGATCAGGTAGTGCGTTAATACTTCGGTAAATATCTTTTAGACTGTACAAATAAACGTTACAGGAACACTAACTATATACATTGCTGTGGTATTTGAAACTAATCCAAAAGTATGACATGTGCCTTCGGTATTGTACGTTGCATGTACGCACAAATTATGTGATTGAGCAAAATTATTGATCATAACCTCAATTTATACATACTTAGGTAGTTTTCAGTTTTGTTAATACACCTTATAAGTGCATATATTATAGACCTTTTGAAGAATATTATTACTGTGTGCCTTACAATATTCTAAATAGGAAGTATTTAAGAAACATAATTGAAGTGAGTATTATTTTCAATACTTTATTGTTTCGTTAATCTCTAATCGAAACATGTCATCCAGTGATTGATTTGAATTAATTTAAGTACGCTTATTTAATTAAAGAATAGCATCATCAGAAAATAATATTATTTTGTAATAAGCTTTATTTTATCTCTATTAAAATCGTGATTTTTATGCCATGATGAATGAATGAAAAAATTAGGCAACTTAATTAACTAATTAGCGAGAAGTTGTGTTACATACTCTATATGATTAAAATAAATTTGTCCCAGAAATTAGGAAATATTTAGCTACTTAATATAATAATTTTATTTTGTTATATTATTGGGGGTTTGTCTAAGGTTATATTCAGTTATTGCACAGATTCGAATCGTGTTTAATGTGAAGTATATATTCGTTTTAATTACTTCAATTAAAGCACAATAACTTTTCATTTATATTATTATATTTTGATTGAAATAGCGTCAAACTAAAGTATATTTACATACATATAATTTCACTAAGTTTGTTTAATATAATAACAAAAAATCTTTATATCCTAAAAATTAATATTCATGTAAATATTTAAATTATTTAAATTTAATGTTGAACAATTTCTTTCCTATTTGCCCGAGAACTCAACTAATATTAAAATTAATATTTATTTATTATAGAATAGATATTAA
Source organism: Dermolepida albohirtum (assembly GCA_031893035.1). Lineage (NCBI taxonomy): Eukaryota > Metazoa > Arthropoda > Insecta > Coleoptera > Scarabaeidae > Dermolepida > Dermolepida albohirtum. The sequence goes on along the minus strand of JAVIWB010002465.1, from coordinate 138,529 downwards.
TGTAAATAAATATGTAATTATATTTTATTTTATAATTATATATTTATTTTTATTACATATGGAATTTATAGATTTGACATATATGTACATATACGAGAGTAGTTTGACAAGTAATAAGAATGGAAAAGAAAAACGAATTTTTTAAATACAAAATAATTTTTATTTTTCAATATATTCTCCTAAAAGAGCAATACATTTATTCCAACGGTGCTCCAATGCCCTTATGCCATCTCTAAAATGCGATTCCAGAAGGCTTGCAAAATACTCATTTACGAAAATGATAAGCTCGTCGTTAGATGAAAATTTCTTTCCACCTAGTGTCGTTTTCAATTTTGGAAAAAGGTGGAAGTCGGAAGGGGCTAGATCCGGCGAATAAGGCGCATGCGGTACTAATTGGAAATGCAATTCCTGGGTTTTGGACATCGCAACTGTGCTAGTATGCGAGGGAGCGTTGTCTTGGTGAAACAGAATCTTTTTCTTTGCCATTCCTAGGCGTTTAGCACGAACCTCAATATTTAATTTTTGTAGAACTTCTGCATAGTATTGTCCGTTTATTGTGGCACCTTTCTGAGGGTAATCAATGAGCAAAATGCCCTTTAAATCCCAAAAAATTAATGCCATCACCTTGTTTGTCGATAAAGTGGTTTTCGCTTTCTTTGGAGGTGCAGAACCACGTTCTAACCATTGTTTCGACTGTTGTTTACTTTCGGGTGTACTGTAGTGTATCCAAGTTTCATCGCAAGTAACAAATCGGCTACAAAAATCAACCGAATTCCGCTTACAAAGGTCCAAACACTCATTGGAAATGCCCAAACGAGTGAACTTTTAATCAGTCGTAAGCAATCGCGGCAACAATCTTGCCGAAAGCTTGGAAAGGCCCAATTCTTTCGTTAAAATGTGGTGTACGCGTTCTGTTGAAATGTTTACCATGTCTTCTATCTCTCTCACTTTGAGTCGTCGATCTTACGTAACAATATTATGGATTTTTATAATCATTTCCTTAGAAGTCACGATTTTGGGTGCTCCAGAGCGCGCTTCATCAACACAGCTTGTTCTACCACTTTGAAATTCATTTACCCATCTACTTATTGTGGCGGGTGATGGAGCAGATTCACCTAATGTTTCCCGTAACTCATCTTTTATTTCGGTAGCTTTCATACCCTTAATTACGGTGTCCAAAATCCACGAGTTGCATTTCCAATTAGTACCGCATGCGGCTTATTCGCCGGATCTAGCCCCTTCCGACTTCCACCTTTTTCCAAAATTGAAAACGGCACTAGGTGGAAAGAAATTTTCGTCTAACGACGAGCTTATCATCTTCGTAAATGAATATTTTGCAAGCCTTCCGGAATCGCATTTTAGAGATGGCATAAGGGCATTGGAGCACCGTTGGAATAAATGTATTGCTCTCTTAGGAGAATATATTGAAAAATAAAAATTATTTTGTATTTAAAAAATTCGTTTTTCTTTTCCATTCTCACTACTTGTCAAACGACCCTCGTATAAGTATATATATATATATATATATATATATATATATATACTTAGTGCATGCTTAAGAATGGTTTATTATCTAATTACACGATATTTCATTCTGATGACTATAGATTTAAAACGACACAATATTTTATCGATTTGTGTCTTTTGTTAAACTCAGAAAATACGAAATAAGAACGTTATAATAATATCGTTGTCAATAATGTATTACCCACTTATTTGCTTAAGTGTTAAGAGATTATCCCTCGTTTTCGGGAAAAGGCGGACTATTGTATTATAATTCTAATTGTATTTTTATTAACCAAAAATATAATTTTTATCAACAAGATTAATGTAGTAGTTAAACAATTGTCTTTTGTAGCCAACGTTTCATTAATCTTTAGGTTTTACTGGTGTTACTAACGCAAACTAAGTTGTAGATAATGATATTAGAAATGGAAAAATATTAAAATGAAGTCACTTCCATAAGTAATTTTTAAGTCACGTCCTACTTTAATCTAGCAATAATGTAATAATATGATGTAATAGCGATATTGATAACATTAATTTTGTCCTTGATCTTCGTCACTATACTTAAGAAGTATGCTAATAAGTATATATTACATAATATATAGTATTTTTCTCGATTATCTGCTGTGAGTCGTCTTTCTATATATTAGGTGTGTATATCGTAACAGTTATATTGCCATATGTCGTAATAATTAAATTGTAATCTTATAGAGTTTATTGAGATTCTATAATTAATGCTTTCCCTTTTAGAAATTCTGTATCAATATGGTGCTCGCTAAAAAATACATTTACGTGAAAGAATTCGATGGCATGCCTACAAATGAAAATGTTGAAATAGTAGAAGAAGAATTACCTGAACTGAAAGATGGAGGTAAGCTGAGACATATGTGTAAATAAATTATTACCGAATTGTAGTAACAATATAATCAATTTGTGTAATCGCACATAAAGTGTTAATTAAATTATACATTGTTTATATAATTTCTGTAAATGTTGCGAAAAGTATCACTTGAAATCGAATTTTATTGATATTATTGTTGTTATTTAACAATGATCTGTACCCGTGATTTACAAACTTTTTTGATACTCCGAGTCCTTGGTGATTTCATGTTTTCGCAAGGTATTCTACGTCAAGTTCTAACAAGTACGTTATAAAAAATACTGAATATTTTCCTTTAAATTCAAGAGAAATGAGACTAGACATGTGAAATTTGGTTAATTTTATGCGAAATTACAGCAGTTTTAGTAATTAAAGTTTCTAAATGTAAAATCCGAAAAGAAAATTGAAGCACTGACCTGAAGATCTGAAATTTTGGCAGACATGCAATAAGCTTTAGATGAAAATACTCCTCCGAAAGTCACAATTTGTCCCTGGGTTGCGCAAATTAAAGTTGTGTTATAAACATCAAAGATATCTGATTAGAATTATCAAAAACTACAACGGATTAGAAAATTAATACTTTAATATTTTTTGGAACTACTGAAGAATTGACATCAAGGAGGTACTTCGAATTGCGAAGCTATTATTTGAACGCGTACATCACAATTTACAAGTAGAATTGGGCACGGTGTATGCCGCAAATCATAAATTGTGATCTACAACCTGAAAGAATACGAACGTTAAGAGATTATTTAACAAGAGATAAGCTGATTTTCGCGAATATTATTATGAAAAGGGGTCAACACCTAAGATAGACACACAACTCCAAACCATTACACCCCCTCCTCCATATTTAATTGTTTAATAATATTCTTTATTAGAGTTAACGAAACTTTTCTTTACCACTACTTTCTTAAATCCATGCTTATAATGCTGCTCTCCTAAACAATTTGAAGAGAGTAGTTTCTGAAGAATGACTTGGAATGGCCCATAAGAAGGTTCTACAACGTACCTACTCACACCAGTCAAATTTTTGCCGCAAAATTAGTTCAATTGAAAATTCTGGTGGTCTTACCCAGCCTATCGGTCAAGTATAGGCCTAAATGACTTCTGTTCATCTCCCACGCTCAAACTTTTAATAATTTCGTTAAGATAAAGAACTTATTACAACAACTAAGCAGTATTTCAAAGATCTTAGGAAAAACCTTACCAAAATGACGTGTCACTTTAGTATCATTGCACCTAGTGTGTTCAAAATCGAATCAAAATATGTTGAAAAATAATAAAAAACGTAATGTCGTAACAAATGTGTTTAATTTTAGGGAATACTCTCTGTCAAACCCTTCATAATACCGGTTTGTTGACTATTTGCCCTTCTGGAAATAATTTTATAGTAACAAAGAAGAATGTTAATTAAGCATATACCTTTTCTTACATGATTAATGTAACTAGTCTTTATGTACATGAAAGTTGATATTCTCTGTCTATTAAAACCATTATATTCGACACTGAAAGTAGTATATTAGTTCATTCTAACAATGTTTATTCACCACATTTTCATGGCATTGAAATGGTGTGGAAGTAATCTTAAGGTTGCGTAACCAAATCTCTCTCATTGCGTTTGTACCTATCAAAATAAACAGATAAACACAATGAATAGCGACCACAAGAGGCAAGATGGTGAATAGTGAAATTAATTTCACTCTATTCAAATTTAATCATTTAAGGTTGATATATAACCCCTTTCACGTTAATTTTCGTATTCTGCATACGATTTCTACAACTAATTTGGCACCATCAGCAGATAATTAATCACAGTATCACACCTGGAAGCCACGGCAATATCTGCACGAAACAAATTCCGTACGCGATCTGTACCGTCGAAAGCCAAGACGCTCACTGTGTAATTATTTGCTGATGATGACAACTTAGTTGTCAAAATACGTATACAAAGTACGAAAATTAATGTGGTAAGGGGTTATATATCAACCTTAAGTGATTAAGTTATTCAATCACAGGCTCCATCAAAATTACCTTCTACTCAAATTGGTTGACTTTGTACATTGGTAAATAGAGAATTATATACATTAATTAAGCATTTCTCAACTTTTTAATATTTGCGATCCAATTTTCAATCACAATTCTCATCAATCTTATACAGAGTCATGGATAAATTTTTAAGTGCGCGTAAGCGAGAATTAGACAATAGTGAAGCATCAACACAGACAACCGTTGTTCCGAAATTAACATCAAGAAAATATTCTCAAAAATACTTGAATTTTAGGTTTACCAGCACTGAAATAAATAAAGAAGAGAAACCTCTGTGTCATTTCCTCAAAAATTTTGGCAGCAAACTTTATGAAACCTAATATAATAAACCTAAACTACATTTGGAAATGCTACGTTAACAAACCCCCAAATAATATCATAATTTTATAACGTGATTATGAATTAAGAGACGAAATCGATGTTTTTCTAGAGGAAGAAAAACAGATCGGAAGCCGAGAAATTGCGATTGGTTCCAACAAGACGATGCTCTGGCCACACAGCCCGTGAAAGCATGACTTTATTGCGAGAACTATTTGGTGAACATTTAATTTCACTCAATGGACCTGTGCAGTGGCCTCCTAGATCGTGTGATATCACACCTTTAGACTTTTGCTTTGGAGCTACGAAAAGTCCAAAGTCTACATGAATGCCAGTTACGATTGAGCAATTGAAAGCCAACATTACTTACGTTATTCTCCAAATACCACTAAAATTCTCAAAGGTGTCAACGAAAATTCGAACATCAGATTGAATCATGTTAGGCGCGGTGAGGGCCAATATTTGTAGGAAATAATTTAAAAAAAATAAATGTCAAGAATGGTTCTCTTGTATGATAATAAAGAATACCCGATAAAATCAAAGTTTTCGTTTTTTCTTTATTTTTGAAAAAAGTACCTCCAAATGAACCAGCCCTTATATCCTATTATGTTAGTAAAGCGACATAATCTAAAATATGTACTTCATCGTATAAAATTCTGTAACATTCTTAATGTTGCATGTTTAATTTATCATTTCCATCATTTATCAAATTATCAATTTTTCAGAGTACCTAGTTGAAGCAGTATATCTTAGTGTGGATCCGTATATGAGAGCCTATGCTCCATCTTACAAAATTGGTGATACTATGATAGGCTCCCAAGTTGCTAAGTAAACAAATAATACATTATATATCATCGCGAGGTTTTAACAAAAATATTTTTAAGAATAATACAGTCAAAATCAACTAAATTTCCTGTTGGAAAGTATGTTGTCGGAGCATATGGTTGGAGATCGCATAGCATTGGTAAAGATGATGTACCCAGAACAGCTTGGCAAGTACCACACATCGTACCTTTTGAACCTAGTGAAAAAACGCCTCTGTCGTACGCTTTAGGAGTGTTAGGCATGCCAGGGTAAATCTGAATGTTTACTTTTGCCCAATAAGAATTCTTTTAAATATTTACGTTTAACAGATGCACGGCTTATCTTGGCTTTTTGGAAGTTTGCAAACCACAATCAGGCGAAACAGTGGTCGTGAGTGGTGCAGCAGGTGCTGTTGGCAGTATTGTCGGGCAGATAGCAAAAATTAAAGGATGTACAGTGATTGGTATTGCTGGTTCTGACGAAAAGGGCAAGTGGCTAAAAAGCTTAGGATTTGACCATGTCATTAATTACAAAACTCAAGACCTAGAGAAAGCTCTTGCTGAAGTTGCCCCAAAAGGAGTAGACTGTTATTATGATAATGTAAGTATTGTATGGTATAAACATCATTTTAATAATAATAAGTAGAGGACCATATTAGTTAATCTAATTCTCGTAGTTAGAGTTTTAATATTTTTGCTCTTGTTAATATGTATGAAGAGCTGAAACTGGCCTTTTCAACATAATCGTTTTCTTCGATAAAATTGAGTATTTTTTACAATCTAAATAACTTAAAAAAATAACAAAAAATTATAAATACTGTTACAATTAAATACATGAGAAGTGGATGATATTAACGAGTTGTTATACAAATTGATTAGTCCCTATATATGATATGATAAACATATATTGATATTTTCAGCACCCCATTAAATAGATCAGTAAGAAACCTCTCCAGAATCTGAATTTAAAAAAATTCAGTTTAGACAGCATTTGTTAGCTTAAAGTAACGTTATTTTATATCTAGTTAAAGCATTGTTTAACTCATTTAAAAGAAATAATAGAAATAAAGAATGCCCTTATTCAGTTTTTGCTTTTGAGTTGTATTTATTAGAAACGTGTATTTAGATGCGAGTCCGAGGTCCGATCCGACTTTGGATCGTATTAGATCAGATTTGATTCGTGTCAACTCAAAGAAGTCCGATTTTAATCCGGACAGGATCAATTTAAAATTATTCCAGACTTCGAACCGATTCAGATCTAGTCCAAACCCAGTTCGTATTTTAAATACAATCTATTCAATTTTAAGCTGAGGATCTATTACGTTACTCGTTTATGAATGCATTTGATATTTTACAATGAAAATAACATTACTTGCCTATTATTAAGTAATGTTTTCAAATACTACATTGATTAATGAACGATATAAGTGGTTAAAAGATGATATATTCTACACCTAGACAGTTACAACAATTAAAACCATTTAAGGCTAAAGCTAAATTGCATATATAGATCGTATTTGAGCAATAGAATGAATTATGTTTATTACAATGGGTTTAAGTCTCGGTTCTTTCATTCTTCCTCCGGTGTTCCCCAGGGGTCTAACCTTGGACCACTTTTGTTTAATATTTTTGTAGATGACTTGATTAGGTTTATCGACTGCCCGGTCTTGGCTTACGCCGATGATATTAAAATCTTTCATCGAATTGACTCGCTGTCCGACGTTGATTTGTTGCAGGCCAATGTCAGCAAAATCTATAACTGGTCCTTGTGTAACCGCTTAAGTTTAAACATTGAGAAGTGCTTCCTAGTGTCTTACTCTAGAAGGATTTCTAGAATAGAATCCTGTTACTCAATTGGCGGCGTTACGATTTCTCGTAAGTCCTCGATCAGAGATCTTGGGGTAATATTTGACGAGAAATTTACTTTCTCCGATCATGTTCTTGGTGTGACGACTGCGGCTTCCAGATCTCTCGGTTTTATAATTCGAACATGCCGATACTTTCATAATATGGACACTTTGAAGACTCTTTTCTTTGCTCATGTTATTTCCAAACTGGAATATGCATCTATAGTCTGGTACCCCATCTACAAATCTCAAACTAGCCTCCTGGAACAGATACAGCGCAAATTTCTGAAATACCTCTCATTTAAATGTGATGGTCGATATCCTGCCCGTGGAGTGAATTACAACGAGTTGTTGGACCGACATGATACCGTATCGCTGTCTGATAGGAGAAAAACTCTTAGCGCTTCATTTATGCAGAGTGTCGTTACTGGGAGTGTTGATACGCCGGATTTACTGTCGCGTGTTTATTTCATTGTTCCACGCCTGGGATCTAGGACAAATCAACTAATTTATGTCCCTACGGCAAGGACCAATATTTTGTTGAAGGCCCCTTTGGTTCATTCGGCGGTGAATTTCAACAATCTGCAGTACGATTTGCTGTGACCACTATTTGTATGAATATATTTTGTTTTAAGATACATATTTCATTTTCACAATGTAACTATGGTTTAATTTTTTTTGTATTTCTTTGTTTGTTACCCGTTTTGGAGTAATAATCTCTGTTGGGTAACTTAATAAATTATTATTATTATTATTATTATTATTATTATTATTATAGATATGTGCATTCTTATACATATATGTATGTATGTTTGTACATTATAATATAATGTATATATATAGTTACTCGCAAAATTGGGTGTACAGTAATAAGAAAATAGAACGATGTACATATATTATTTTTAAAAATTTTTTATTTAATATTAAAAACAAATAATACTTCAATGTATACAGAGATTAAAGTTTATAATTTCAACAAAACTAAACGAAATATAATACCGCCAATGCTACTGTAACATAATAAAAAAAGTAAGATAAATGCGCTGCAAACCACCGTAAAATTAAGCATACTTTCCGTAGCATATAAATATACTCATACACATCTCAGATAGGAGAATGAATATCCATGTGTGAGTCAGCTTCTTTTATGAAATATAAAATATTGAAGTAGTGTCTAGGTGAATTTTGTTATGATAACAGTACTTATGGAGCACAATCAGTGGCAACTTGACATGCCGATGCAAAGCTTATAATTAAGTTATGCTGTGAAGGAAAATCGTTAAGGCAAATAGTTTAGTAGGCAGGACTCATTCCACAATTCAAAAGGTAATAAACAAATATAAATATCAAGGAACATTACAAAATAAATCGGGTGGTGAAAGAAAACGTGTACTGAATTGAATGCCTAGGATGAACGAAAATAATAAGAAAATAAAGTGTCCCTAGATTACGAGAAGATATTGAGGCAAGTATTAGGCACAGCATCAAGTGATACTGTACGTCGGGTACTACACGAAGTGGTTATATCAGTGCGACAGATAGTAGCAGTAGTTGAGCCCTGAAGATGTCCCATACGAGTGGGTACGAAATGTCGGCAGTTATACTAGTGACGCAGGTCCAGCCCGGAAGCCCAGAAGCAGATAGTGATTAAGGAATTTTATATAAACTAATTATTATAAAGGAATAAGATTATATGGAAGATTTCTTCGAAAATAGTTGATAATTGTTTATAAAAATTGGAAATCATTATAAAATAAAAATAAATAAATTTTCAACACATAAAACTTGGAAATATTAAGGAAATAATAAAAGTATTTGCAATAGCATCATTATTTTGACAAGTTAAATTTAGAATTTTTAAGGTATATTTAAAGTAATTTTGTAATGCAACAGTAATGTAATATTTACTAATTTAATAAAGTAGTTCAATTTATTTTGAAATCGTTAAGTTTCATAAATATTTATTGATATGCGTTTGTATATTTATTAATTATTAAATTTATTATATAAAGGATTTTCTAAAACAAAATAGGGATAGCATAGGCCCGCAAAAAATACTTTTTTAAAATTGTTTTAACTTTAGTCACTTTTTTTTGTGTGTTTTTCAATGCTGTACTTAAAAACGAAAGCCGTTCTTTTTCTATCATATAGGGTTTTCTCATAAAAACAAATGTATTTTAGGAATAGTAAGCCAATACAAAAAATTATGGAATGTATATTTTATTTTACATTCTATTAAAAATCATAAATAGCCAAATATTTTTCATAAAACAACACAAAATTAGTAATAGTCCTGATAGTATCGTTTCCGCCTCCCATCAAAACTTCGTTTTGTGCTTCTTCTGCTGTAGGATCGCTGAGGATCGAATAAAGGTTTGACAGCTACTCAGTGTTGCCGCCCAACCAAATTAATATTTCCCACGGTCAGTCTAAGCCTACTTTTAATTATTAAGATTAAACACTGTAATGTTTACTTGCCTAAAGTGCCTAGTTATCGATAATTTCAAGTAAAATTTATTACTAAACCGTGCGTGATGGAATTTTTTATTATTTTTTCCGTAATTAGCGTACAGAAAAACTATAAAAATCCCTGATTTTATTTTAAACAATTTTTCCATCACAGGCCTGTGTAGTTGATAAATGCTGTTGTAAGAACGAATACGTAAATATCAGTACAAGTTAATCCAGAATTATTAATTACACAATATAATTTGAAGGTTATATGATTGATAATCATTTAATACTTACATAAACAGTGCTATATTCAAATAAATGGAAAATTAAAATATATTTCAATTTGTTCCAGTTAAATTACAATTACTAAAGTGCAATAATAATAATATTTGTATGCTATAACGTGTGAAGATAAAAGTAGAGAACAGAAAAAGTGTATTAAGAATTAATATATAAACTATACAAAGATAGCATGGACATATTCGAAAATGTAATTGAATTTAAATAAGGCATTTTTTTTATATAAGTACTTATTTTAATTGAGAAAGAAATAGAAAAATGTTAATTGTTTTGAGTTAAATTAAATAATTCAAGTTATCACATACATATTGGTTGATGAGTTAACATTTCGTGATCGGCATTTTGGAGCAAAATTTAGATACATTTTTGCTATTTAACTTATGTAAACAATTTCGTATACAAGTGTATATAAAATCAAATTACGGGATTAATTTAAGACCTAAAGGGGCATTTTTAAGTAAAATGTATTGGGAAAAGTATTAAATATAAATTTTTGAGATCAGCTGTACATACTTGCAAAAATAATTTTAGGTCGGTGGCGAAACAAGCTCAGCCGTTATCCATAAAATGAATCGTTACGGTAGGATAGCAGTATGCGGTGCGATATCTGGTTACAACTCTAAAGGAGTATATCCCAAAGGTATGTATGTAGCCTTAGAATAGGTCCTGGAAAAAACATATTCTCCTTAAAAATAAAATCATATACAATTTCGAAACTGGGATATTTCGAGGCATCGCACGTCTAATAATGTTACTGGTTAATGCAATCGCTGTCATACCAAAATTTTAAGAATTATTACTCAACAGCTATTATGGTATTCTACAGTCTCAGAGAAAATTGAACTTTTTTAAAATAAAAACAAAAGCTTACTATTTTGGTAAAATTCATTTATTTTATTCAAAGTAGTCGCTTTCGGCTTCAATACAACGTTTTGTGCGGTCGATTAACATGTTGAAGGAATTTTTAAGTTCATCTTTAGAGATCGGTAAATGTGGTTTGAAGGATATATAGAAATCATTGTTTGATTAGTTGGTATAAACTCTTGCCTTTCGAATCATAAAAGCAAATCATCATTCTCTTCATTTTTGGCTTTTCCAAACGGCTTTCTTTCGGTCTTTTTTCGCTTGGATACTTCCATTAAGAGCTTTGACGCTTGGTCTCTGGATCATATTGAAAATACCTGAATTCAGTTAGCTTGTGTGGTACAAACCTTGCACAAATCTTTCTCAGTCCCAAATGCTAGTTGAATTTGATGGAGCCTGTGATTGATTGACTTGATCAATAAGGTTGATATATAACCCCTTTCCACAATTAACTATTTGTAAATTCTGTGTACGCATTTCGACAACCAAGTTGTCATCATCAGCAGATAATTTCAAAGTGTCGCACTTGGTAAAACACGGCGAAAAAATTGTACGAAAAAACAAACTCCGTACGCGATCCGCACCGTTGAAAACCAAGATGTGCACTGTGTCTGTTTCACAAGATTTTTAAAAAATACTTTTACTTAAACTAACATGCACTACATTGAAAAAGGTTATTATGGTCAAGGAAGTGTCTGTGTGATTTATGTGTGTTTTATGATATTGTTCCTCCTGTCTTTCAGTAGAGAGAAGAGAGGGGTTTGCAAGGGCCCGGCGTCATTAAAGTTTACCACATGGCTTAAATTCTTTAAGATGTGCATGCTTTCATACGCGTCCAGTTCGCGATAATTGTACACGTTCTTTATCAAATGTAAACAATCCATATTAACACTGTGGTTATTTTCTAATACATGTCTCGCTATACCCGATTTTTCCGGTCGGTTGAATTTTATGTGCGAAAGGTGTTCTTTATACCTGGTTTCGATCGATCTTTTAGTTTGGCCGATGTATTGTCTATTGCACTCTAAACATTCAATTCGGTAGATTCCCGATTTTTTATTCTCTTCAATTTTGTCTTTTGCATTTCCTAACAGCATTTTAAGGGTATTATTGGGACGGGAACATACTTTAAACCCGCGATCTTTAAAAATACTATTCAGATTTTTTGTCACACGATGGAAAGGTAAACAAACAAAATGCTTTTCCCGATTGCTCTGTGGTGAAAGACATGTGGTGTCACGGATTGTTTTTCTTATGTTGGCCTTTCTAATTAATCCATTGATTATTTCCGAATCGAAACCGTTGTATACCGCGATATTCTTAATGAGGTTCAATTCTCTTTCATATCTTACTTTTGTTAGTGGGAAATTGATCAAACGATTAATCAGAAAATTGAATGAAGCCATCTTCTGTTGCATGCTGTGATTTGAGTTAGCCGTAATGAATCTATTGACATTGGTTTCTTTTCGGAAAATATCAATTTCTATTTTGAGATCATTCCTAATAACTAAGGTGTCCAAGAAAGGCAACTTGTCATTGTTTTCTTTTTCTACTGTGAATTTAATTGTCGGGAATTTTGAATTTAACTGTTTAACGAAATCATTTAAGTTGCATTTTTGTGTATTGAAAACCGCGAAAATATCATCGACATACCTGACCCAAATTCTAGGAAAATATTTAGCTTTATTTTTTAGTTCTATTTCAAAGTTACTCATAAACAGGTCCGCTATGAATGGAGAAAGACAATTGCCCATTGCAGTTCCCTGTTTTTGTTCATAGAACTTCCCTTCGAACTGAAAACAATTTTGGGACATGCAAAGGTTTGTTAATTTCACGTATTCCTTTATTTTCTCTGGTTCGATCTTATTTTTGTGAAGCAGTTCTTCTAAATATTTTAAAGTTTCTGGGATCGGTACCGAAGGAAACAATAACGTTACGTCGAATGAAACTAAAATTTCTCCTTTTTCTAATTTACAATCTTTGATCCTTTGGATAAATTCTAATGAATTATTGACTGAGAGACTTTCAAGTTTTTCGGGCAAATTTTTGTATTCATTCACTAGCCATTTCGATATCAAGTAAGTAGGGGAGTTGATCCCTGAGACAATTGGTCTCATTGAGTTGCCTGGTTTGTGTATTTTAGGCAAACAATATAGTCTAGGGATCAACGGATTACTTACACTAAGCCTATAATTCAGATTCGGGGTTATTAACTTTGAACAACTTTTTAACGCGTTTTTTGTGTCCCTAATCATTTTTGGTAATGGAGTTTTCGTACATTCAACATAGGGCCCTTCTGAGATTAAATTTTTCACTCTTAGAAAATAGTCGCTTTTGTTCAAAATTACTAACTAAAACAGTCTTTCGATCTGAGACTCTTAATTAAGTTCCATTCGTGGTGCACTACTTTTTGTTTTTGTTCTTGTAAGTTCTGTTTGATTTGAGTCTTACAAGCTTCTCTAATAAAATTTTTTGAGGTTTGATCTAAATATTTAATAGCCGCTTCGATGCTTGCGATCACGTCCTCGGTAGGAGTTTCGCGGTAAGACAAACAATGTTTTAAACCTTTATTTAATAAGTCTATTTCTCCTCGATTAAAAGTCTCGGATGAATTATTGACGACGAGTGTTTCTTTTATAGGATTTTTATTGACATTCTTGTCTGATCGTGGGCATAAATTTTCGAATTTCTTGTTCAGGCCTTTAATTTTCTTATTTAATTTGTGGTAATGAGGATTTCGGCTCATTTCTGATAAATTCACGCACAAGTTCGCTGTTACCTTCCGTAACTACAGAGTTTTTTGCACCAGGATGTTCGTCGTCATTTACGTCCGTACGACCGTCTTAAAATCGTTTATACCACTCATACACACTCGTACGTGATAAACACGCATCACCATACACTTGTTTCATCAAATTAAACGTTTCAGTAAACGATTTACCGAGTTTAAAACAGAACTCCTCTTTGTTCAAAATTCATTTTTCAACCAATGCCAAAAAATAAACTGTTACTTTATGCACGATTTCTCTGCTTCTAATGATACAAATGTCATGATATTTTGACATAACATTGGTGAAATATCTACCTTACTGACGTTTAATTTTTTTAATAGATGACGCCACTAAGGATTACTATTTTAAAAAAGTTCGGTTTTCTCTGTGTCAGACTGTGTAGTACTTACTTGTTCAGTTAACGATTAAATTTACTGAAAATTTAATGATAATATTGGTTATTTCTTTTGCAGGTATGGTGGCTTTCATGATTGGGGACTCTAAGTTTTTATTGTTTTCATATCCATTCCTATATTTATTATTTATTTATTATTTGAAAATTTCTCACCATATTTATTTATAAAGCAGCATGTATTTACTTAATGTTTGGACATAGATGTACATTGCCTTTCTTTACTTTGTAATTCAACATTGTAAATGTTACCTAAAAAACTAATATTTTTGTTTCATATTAGCTACAATGGTGCAGCGTCCAATGATATCTTTCGAACTAACGATGAGAGGTTTCCTAGTGAATCAATTCTTAGACAGATGGGATGAGGCTATCCAACAAAACTTGAAATGGGTGCAGGAAGGAAAGATAAAATACAACGAAACAGTCACTGAAGGATTTGAAAATATGTTGAGGGCACTCATTGGTGTCCTCAAGGGAGAAAATACTGGCAAAGCTGTTGTAAAATATTAAAATATACTTTTGTTAATAGTTGTTTTATTCTAAAAAGGTTAAGTGGATAATTCTTCGGTAAATAGTACACATCATTAATGGTATAAATTGGTCTTCTATAACGTAAAAATTATCACATGTATTTTGCAATAAAACACTACTTTCTTATAATATAAATTTTTATTTCAAAAAACGATGTATATTTCGTGTGCACTGCACACATTATCAGTAATAAAGTAAGAAGGTACTACTGATGATAAGACTTAGGAGAAAGAAGATTACCCTCCCATTCCTTTCTTAACTAACCTATTTCCTAATAATTTTGAAAAGAAAGTTGAAACTAATCGTGGAATTTTTTCCTAATGTAGAGCAAGATTTAAGGTTGATATATAACCCCTTCCACATTAATTTTCGTATTCTGTATACGTATTTCGACAACTAAGTTATCATCAGCAGATAATTGTGTCGCGTCTGGAAAACTACGGCAAACACCCGCACACAACCAAATTCCGTACACGATCTGTACCGTCGAAAACCATAACGCACACAGTGTGTCTTTTGGTTTTCGACAATTAAGTTGTGAATATATAAAAATAACCTCTAATCAATAAACTATAGTCATTTTTACCCACATTAGAAAATAATTAAAGATTCTTTGGTAGTGTAACATTTAGTTCTACAATCTCCACGTTTATAATCTTATCATTAATAGAATTATATATTTGGCCAGTTTTTTACATAGTTAGCATTCCCAAATTTAAACGTTTTTCATAGTATTATAATTAGATATATTTTTCATACCGTTTTACTATTGTCACATTATATTACTTTATCAAAGGAGACAAACATTAACAAAATATTTCTTAGGTTTTGCTCCCATACTTTAATCTTTTATGATAATTCATTAATGGCATTTAGAATTTATATAAGCTCGTAAGTAAAAAGTTTAGGCTAGTTATTACTAAAGACGTGTGAAATGCACACAAAATGTACATCCAATTTTTAAATTAAAACTTATTTTGTTGAAATATTTCAATAATTTATTGTTTTTTCATAAGCTCAACTACCTTATAGTGTTAAAACGGATCTGATGTTGCAAACATTTAACCGATCTTATCCACTCTGTACGTCTGCATACTGAAAACGCTGTTTGAAAAGGTAAGTCTTTATTTACATTTATTACCTGCTAAACTTCTTGCACTTCTTCGAAACACTCGCATAACAAACATACGTAGTGATGCACTACCTTATATTTATATATTTCTACATACTAGTATCCTACAATTTTTATAACTCTGAACATAATATAGACGATATTACTATATTCAAATAAAAAAAAACATACCTCTGTACTGTAGATGATGTAAGTAAGCATTCAATGTCATAACATTGACAAAACCTCATATTTTAATATATCTGCGAACAAGGTATCAATATAAAGACGAAGATATCAAGAATATGAAATCTAAAGTACCTCTAAACATTTACATTCTTAATAAAATCCACTCCTGATAGATTAGCCGGAATAAAAAATAAATAGTTCAGAGTGTTCTTTTTCTAAAAAGAAGAGATACCTAGTTTCATGTTTTTTTATACTTAAATAATTTGTATTACATTTGATGTTCTTCTATATATATAAAAATGAATGTTTGTCTGTGTGTCCTTTATAGAATCGTAAACTATGCATTTGATCATGTGATGATCTTTAGCAAAGTTGTTGTGCATGAGCCCACGAAGGTTTCTAAGTTGGTACGACCAATTTTCGACAGATGGCGCCACTGCCATTCCAATTGGAAATTTTGCAAAACAGTTAATGGATATTGGAAATGGACGAATGCAAATTGATGAATCTACGCAATGTATCACCTTGCCAGCAAACTTCTGTAAGATCACAGAAAGCATAGACAAATTGGCGCAAAAAGTTTTCCCAAACATTGCACAGAACTACACAAATTATCAGTGGCTCAATACGCGTGCTATGATAGCGGCCAAAAACATCGATGTCAATATCATCAACTTCACCATTCAGAATGGAATACCCGGCGAAATGACAACATGTAAGTCCATCGATACTGTGGTGAATCAAGACGAAGTTGTCAACTATCCAACTGAATTCTTGAATTCGCTTGATTTGCCAGGCATGCCACCGCACGTTCTTACATTGAAAATTGGCGTACCCATCATTCTTCTTTGAAACATAAATCCACCACGACTTTGGAACGGAACCAGACTCTCAGTCAAGAAAATGATTAGTAATGTTATCGAGGCAACAATTTTGACTGGAAAATTCAAGGGTGAAGACGTACTGTTGCCACGTATCCCAATGATCCCGACAGATATGCCATTCGAATTCAAACGTTTGCAGTTCTCGGTACGACTCGCTTTCGCAATGACTATCAACAAAGCACAAGGACAATCGTTACAAGTGTGTGGATTAAATTTGGAGAATCCATGCTTCTCACATGGGCAGCTCTATGTAGCCTGCTTACGTGTCGGAAAACCTTCTGATTTATTCGTTTACGCACCAGATGGAATAACAAGAAATATTGTGTATCCCACAGCACTTCAATAAATATCGAATTAAAACGAAACGCAGCAATTTCACAATTTTTTCAAAATGAACAAAATCAATAAAATGACTCAAAATGAATTGAATATTTGTGTAATGTCTTTCCTTCAAATTTATTTTAGTTGGTAGCGTAGCAATGCGCGCAGGGTACAGCTAGTCATAAATAAAAACGAAATCGGTGTCAGGTGACTATCCAATGGAACACCGAAAGTTCATGGTCAAGAATAAGAATAATGGTAACTAATACGATTCAATGCGACTTAAACGAGACATAAGTCTTCAGTTTTCAGAGTTATAAATTATAATCAACTTAGTCAAAAGCTTTGGTAAAATGTCTATGAACAGAATTGACATTGAGATTACTTTTAAAGGATTCACAAATGAAATAATGAGAAACATGTAAATGCGCTAAATGGAAATAAGTATTTTTCGTTGTTTTTGCTTAATTTTTTTATCGTTCGAACAGTTTCAGTTTCCAGTTAATGTATTTATATTTAATTACAAATACCTCGAAAACATACAAATAAAATATTTTCTTTTAAGTCTAGAGATATTTTTAGAGGTGCAAGTCATTTATCTAATGCCCGTTTTAAGTATAGCAATAATATAATAAATATTACACAACGTAATTCGTGTTAAAATACTGATTTTGTTCGTTTTGTCGATCGTCAGAATTAAAAAGTATTTCTGATGTAACTCTGATATGAAACGCACAGGACTCTCCAAGATTAGATCGATAATGATATTTTTCGTATATAAGTTTCGTACGTACACCTTTGCGATTATATTGTAATACTAGAGTAGTTATTGTGAATTTCTATTTAAACTTTCTTAACAGAAACTTGTTCCTAAAGATGGTGTTAGCTAAAAAATTTATTTACGTGAAAGAATTCGATGGCATGCCTACAAATGATAATGTCCAAATAGTTGAGGAAGAATTACCGGAACTTAAAGATGGAGGTAAGTTATTCACGTCGCTGTCATAAACAAAACTTATTTTTTCTTCAGTCGAATTATAATTTGATTATTTTGTTCACACCTAGAACAAAACTTATTAGTTTATATTAGTATAAAAATTAATTGTTAGAAAATATACTTCAAATCAACCTACTATTGTGTAACTTATTAACACACTTCGATGCTATAAATTAATGCTATAAATGACAATTTTAATTATCATTCTCAAAAAGTTTAACTTACACAACTAAAAAAACTAGATTTTCTGACGAATGCGCGACTGAATGTTTAATATAAAAGCATTAAAGAAAAAATGCATGTGAATCAATTCATGGTAGCTCATTTCTATTTATTGTTAAGTTATTGTTTTTCTGTGTAGTTACTTTTGTTCATTTGTTTTGACTCACTGTTAAATTCTCGATATTTAGATTAGCTTTAGATATTAGATGTATCAATGAATCCTTCAGCTAGACTAGAACTCTTCTGTTTAATATGCAGTTTAAAAGTTTCGAATGGTACATCGCCTTCTATTAGGAGTGTGAATGATGTTCCATGTACGCAGTGTACTGTGTATTGAGATAGATTTTCCAAATTTAGAAATTTTTGCAATAACACCAGGTTCACTTCCTAACAAGTTTTTGACGAGAGGTAACGATATACACCTACCATTGATCTACAGTCTTTTACATCTTTTGATTTCAAGGCTAGGTATTTCTAGTCATATCCATGGCGCTTGCGCTTATCTTTTCCTTTTCAATGATGGTAAAGGGTTTGGTGTTTTTATTTTAGTTTTAGGAATCTTTATTATCAAAGCTGAAATCCTACCATCAGTCTTTATCATCATTGTGACCATCAGATCCTTCCTTAAACCACCGAACACATTCACTACGAGGATTATTTTTTCTATTAAAATGATTTCGTTCGGTGCTTTCTTTGAAAAGACTAGTACCTGATCGCCTTTTGAAACTTTAGAATATAACCTTTTGATATAGTTTTTAGAAATGGTATCAATCGAAAATAACCAGATATATCGATGTTTTCGTTTACTACTAAAGTTTATTTCAGTTGATAACAAACTATTTGGACTATATTTTTCCGACGAAATTCAGAAACAGTATATTTAAATTTTCATTGCAACCTATGAATTTAAAATATCATACCAATTCCTGGAAATATACTAACACAATCGTTTAAACATACATTGACGTTGTTTTGTTCCATCAATTGTTGTAAGAATATATACTCTTCTTTGACGTATGAGGCCTTAGATTTGGTATACATCAAATTTTCTGTAACTTTTGGAACATCATTCGTGATCGAATATTCGAAGAAAGTACGCACAAAAGAATCAAGTTAAATATCCTTATTTAATGACAACCAATTTTATAATTTTAACACTTGGCAAATTTAGTTAGACTTGGCATAACTTTAAATCAAGATTACGTATGCGAGACATTAAAACTTGCAGCACCATGAGCTTTATTTGATTATAATATCCATGAGACGACATTTATCTCTCGGATTAGGTTCTTTTAGCTCTCTGGGCATAATAAAAACCCCTCTACCGCCCTAGATATACATAAATATTCTTTCTTTCTTTCTTTCTGTCTCTTAAGAGATGGAAGGAAAAAAGAAAAATTTTGGTGAAAGCATCAACTTTAAGATATTAGAAATGTACTCAAATTATTGTTTTAGAATATCTTGTGGAAGCAATTTACCTTAGTGTTGATCCATATATGAGAGCCTATGCCCCATCTTACAAAATTGGTGACACATTGATAGGCTCACAAGTAGCTAAGTAAAAAACATTTAATAATGTATCTCTATAAGACTCTAACGAACTATTTTTAAGGGTAATAGATTCAAAGTCAAGTAAATTTCCGGTTGGAAAATATGTTGTTGGCGGATTTGGTTGGAGATCACATACTATTGCTAAAGACAATATACCCGTAACAAATTGGACTGTGCCACATATCATACCGTTTCAACCAACTGAAAGAATACATTTGTCATATGCGTTAGGAGTATTGGGAATGCCAGGGTAAAATTATTTATGTTTGCACAATAAATATTTTACGTATGAATTTTTAGAAATACGGCTTATTTTGGACTTTTGGAAATTTGCAAGCCAAAAATTGGCGAAACCGTTGTTGTGAGTGGTGCAGCAGGTGCTGTTGGTAGCGTCGTTGGACAAATAGCGAAAATCAAGGGATGCAAAGTTATTGGGATTGCAGGCTCTGACGAAAAGGGTGAATGGTTAAAAAGCTTAGGTTTCGATGAAGTCGTTAACTATAAAACTCAAAATCTGAAAGAGGCTCTTACTAAAGCTGCTCCGAAGGGAATAGACTGTTACTTCGATAATGTAAGTGATGACATGGTGGTATCTATTAAGATGTAAGAATGGCAATTGAAATAATTTAGCTCCGCACTATCTCTAGCATTGCAATAATAGTAAAATTAATTATAAATTTAAATTGATTTATGTTGATGCAGCCAGGGAGTCCAGGACGTGTGTCAAGCTGAAAAAAAAGGTTATTAGCAGAAATAAAACAAGGTCGTGTGCAAAATTTTATTTACTAATTTTAATAAAAATAATTCCTAAAGTTTGAATGAATAAAAAAAATAATTAATAAGCGAAAGCAATAGATAAAAAGAAAAAATTAATCAGTTGCCAATGCTGTAATAAAATAAATTAGGTAGTAAGTTGTAGATTAAAAGGTACAAGGATTAGCAAACAGTCGGTATCGAATGATATGTGGTGTAGTTGAGTGTGTGTGTGTGTGTGTAACGAACAGGATGGAGCGTGAATAATGTACGTTGAAGACTACATGGACGATGTTACGGTAAAATAATAACCCACGAACATATAGTTGAGAGCTGTACTAGATTAGAGAGCATTTTAAAAGTATTGATGGGACGAAGGGTAAGTGCACTGGTCATTTCGAAATTAATCAATCACGATGCAGGAAAACTACGTCAAAATTAATAAAAGAAGGCCCGACAGAAACATATTGTGACAATATCGAAAACGATGCCATTAGAGATTTGGTAGCAAAAAAACGCTTTAAAATGATATATCACACCACTGCTTAAAATGTAATTGTCATGCAATAATAAATAAACTAATAATTGGAATTATACTTACCAGGCAGATAGATATGTAGCTGGACGGAGCAATAAATGTGTATTCTGTGAGAAAATAAATTAAAGTTTGAATAGGTATCAGGTTTATTGAATTAATATTAAATGTAAGGTGAATATTTCAGAAAATAGGGCCTTTCATTTTACGTAACTAAAACAAAAGAATTTCTTCTTCAAATATTCGTAATTCACAAGCGGTGACTTCGGTAATAATTTTCGTATTTAAGAGTGAATCATATTTAAATTTAATAAAATAATTTAAAAACATACTAAAAAGGATTATTTATTATATGCACATATGAAGTGTTACAGATGAAATACAATAAATTTAGTTTTTCATTATTTTTATTTATTTTTTTTTTCAACTCCGTAAACTTTAGAGATTGCTTTTTTTATAAATAATAAACTTCTATGGGATGTAAAATAAAACAGTGACTTATCCTTCTCTTATTTATTTCCTTAAACGTTTTGTGGTAATTTTCAAGTAAAAAAATTACATGTATATACTACATAAAAGAAAAATGGAAAAAATTGAAACAATGGAAAACACATCTTTAAATATATAAGCTATAATTTTTAATTAATAGTTAAAAAGGTATATTTTCAATTATACACTTTATTTTTAACATTTTTTCTAAAATGTAGTTTCAATCTAATCACACAAACGTTCAAAAATTAATACAAACAAAAATATTTAATTTTCGTTTCTATACCAACAAACTAACATGTGCTCATCAAAAAAAGGTAAGTAAAACCCTTTACTATATCAATGTTTATATTCTGCATACCTATTTCGACAACTAAGTTGTCATCATCAGCATATAATTAATCAAAGTGCGCACCTGGATACGTGGTACGGTAGGAAAAAATGTCTTGTATCTTGCACAGAACAATTCTAATTCTGCACAATTCTCCGTTAGCAATCAAATATACACTGAATTTATTTCACATAGTTTAATATGTTTCCTAGTCTTAAAACTAACACTTATAATAAAGTATAACCCTGCTTCCACTTATGGACCCTTTTTTAACGGTCATATGTTCCAGAAACTCAAAGAAGCAGGAATTATGTTATCGCACCTTTATCCGTGTTTAACACATGGTTTTTATTTTTCACAATACGTATGCTCTCGTAGCTGGAAAAGATCAAGTCGAGTTAAATTAGTTAGAGTTAAATCAGAAATCGGGGATTTACAAACTAAAATGCCTAGATTGTATTAAATAATACATCGGTCGAAGTAAACCCTGATAGGAACCCGGTATAAAAACTTATCGCGCGCACTAAGTTTAATCGACCTGAAAAATTCAGTTTAACGAAACATGTTGGAAAATGATCATAGTGTAACCGCAGAAAATCTACATTTAGTCAAAAGTATAAATAATTATCGTGCACTGAACAGTTAAAGATAAAGGTCAACATATTCTGACGGTTAAAGAAGGTCCATAAGTGGAAGCGAGGATGTATTTCAGTATAAGTATTAATTTTAAACCTAGGAAACGTATTAAACTGTATGAAATACATTCAGTGTGTATTTGAATAGTGGGAATTTCAGCGGAATTGTTCTGTACAAGTTTCACTGCGGACGCAGGCGTGAAACTTACTAATTATCTGCTGATGACAATTTAGTTGTCGAAATAAATATAAAGCATACGAACATTGATGTGATAAAGGGTTTTATTTAACTTTTTTGATTAATTCTCTATTAAAATTTATCTTAAATGCATTCAAAAATTATTCTAGGTTGGTGGAGAAACAAGCTCCGTTGTACTTCAAAAAATGAATCGTTTTGGTAGAATAGCAGTATGCGGTGCGATATCAGGATACAACGAAAAAGAAGATCCTAAAGGTTTGTTTCTCTTATATCCTAAACTATTGTTTAAGTAGTGGAATGTTATCACGAAATACAAATGCAAATTCGATTATAAAAACAGATTCTATGTAATTTATTAGCTACAATGGTACAACGTTCAATGATAGGCTCTGGGCTAACTATGACAGGCTTTCTGGTGGATCAATTCATAGACAAATGGAGAGACGCTATTCTACAAAATCTTAAATGGATACAGGAGGGAAAAGTCAAGTGCAGAGAAACGGTCACGGAAGGATTCGAAAATACGCTAAATGCATTGATTGGTGTTCTCAAAGGAGAAAATACAGGCAAAGCCACAGTGAAATGTTAGAATAAAAATCTATAGTTTCATTATAAATAAAGTTTCTGTAAATTTTTAAACTTAAGTAATTTTATTTCGATTATATGTTTGTAATTTAATTTACATTACCATGATAACATTCATTCCTTTAATAATACAGTATGTTGGCACAATTAATTTTGTGATTATTGACATGGAATTATTAGTGTGAACATGTTATAATCATTTAGGAGTTCGAGAAATTTATTATTGATTAAAGGACATATTTTTCGTATTTGAAGAATGTTTATTTATTTCAAAATGTAACAGGTGTTTTTTAAGAGCTTGGGAACTTTAAATGATAATACAAGACAGAAATATTGTTGTAATGATTTTTTTTATTATAATCTGGTAGCTAATTTCATGACATTTATTTTTTAAATATGATTTCCGGCATATGTCCGCCGCGGCTACAAGTTACATGGTCCATTCGCTCAGTCCAGTTTTTGACTACTTTTGCCAATAAATCTGGCTGTATGGCGTCAATGGTGGCTTGAATATTGGCTTCGAATGCTTCAAGAGTTGTTGGTTTGTCGGCATAAACCAATGACTAAACACAGCCCCATAAAAAGTAATCCAGAGGCGTTAGATCGCACGAATGAGGGGCCAGTGAAATAAAGTTGTCACCAAATTGATTTTGCAATATATCGATTGTTAAGCGTATGGCTAGTTGCGCCGTCTTGTAACCAAATGTCGTCGATGTTTTGCTGATTAATTTTTGGAAACAACAGTCAGCATGGCTCGATAGCGCTCGCCATTCACCGTAACGGCAGCTCCTTCCTCATTCCGAAAGAAATAAGGACCGATGATGCCCCCAGCGTATAAACCGCACCAAACAGTCAATTTTAATGGATGTAATAGTGATTTGTTAACGGCTTGAGGATTGTCCTCGCTCCAGATACGTCAATTTTGCTTATTGACGTAGCCATTTAACCAGAAATGAGCTTCATCACTAAACATAATTCTTTGATAAAAATGCTCATCTTCGGTTTCAAATGAGTCCAATCAGCAAAAATATGATGCAAACGATGGTCGTTTGGCTCAAATTCTTGCACGAGCTGTATTTTGTAGGCATGTAAGCCAAGATCCTTACGTAAAATTTTCCACATAATCGAAGGACAAAGGCCAACAAGTTGAAAACGACGAATCGATATTTCAGCACCAATATTCTCTGAAACCAGCCGTTGGCTTATTGAAATTGCTTGAGACTCTTGCGGATTTAAATTTAAGAAACAAGGTTTAATAATGTGTAAAAATTTCTCATAATGTAAAACAACTTTAAGCCACGTTCCCCATCTCGTCAACACCGGCTGTGGTGGCTGAGGAATGTCCGGACAAACCTGCTTAAACTCACGAATGCTTTCTGGAGATTTAATAAGAACTTTTTTGGTAGAAACTATAAATTAGTCTACTTTTGGATAACTGTTTCAAATAAATCCAGCTACAAGATGACATGCATGGAGCAAACTGGTTACATGAAGCAACTGATTGTTTTAGTAGCTTTCCAGCTTTAACCATGTTGGAATCCCCATCTGTAACCAACATTACAAGTTGCCGATATATTGAACTTCCCAAAAAATGTTCTATAGTTTCTACTATCTTTTCCGCGTTTATCTTCTGTAATATTCTACTGCGTAAAAGAAGAGCCAAGGAAATCTAACAGTTTTAACTCTGCTTTTATTTGATCCGTAATCGTGTTTGTCACCCGAGGAAAATTATACTGTAATTGTCCTCTTGTTGGCAATTTCCATTCCGAAACGTATTTCCCCCAAAAGTTTCGAAATTCTTTATTGTCTACAATATTTTGTGGAATGTTACCCACACTTAACATAAAAATAAAATCATATAGAAATTTATAATATGGTACATCACGTTGCACATTTAATCGGTGTCTTTTACACACAAAAATACTATACCGTAAAATGTTGATATTGCAAACAATAGATTTAATAATAATGGCAGTGTGTTTTAGTGTCAAAAATCGGTTAAGAAATCTATTAACACTCATTGAACATAACAAAGAACGCCGTAGGTTCGCTCCATACGCATGTGAATCTCGACGCCAATGAGAGCGCACTCGTTTCTGCAGGCTTAATTATTACAGATTATGACGTTACATATAAATGTAACTTAACGAGTATATTGGTACGAGAAAATGGACGATAAAATGAGAGACGAATGTGATACAAACAGCGGTACACAAAAGTTTGATAAACATGAAATGTAATATGTAAAAAATAAAATTTAAGAGTAAAATGAAAAATATAAATAAAACTTATATAAGTTATCTGAACATTAGTAAGAAAATCATTCCAACATGTATTAGCGCGAAGTGATAAATTGCAGCCGTTCGTTAGATGTATTGGAGGCACTGCTCTGAAAATTCTAGGGTAAGGATAGCTCGTGTTCTATTCAAAGAAAATATTTTCCCGGTAATTGTTTTACCGTTTAAACCAGAAGTCGCTACCAACTCGTTTACTTTAAATAGAAAGTTATACTTTTTATTGAATATTTGTATTCTGCAAGTTATTTTAGGAAGATTTTCCTTTCAACCATTTTGGATTTAACCGGTTAAGGTTGATATATAACCCCTTTGCACATTCATTTTTGTATTCTATATACGTATTTCCACAACTAAGTTGTCATCATCAATAGATAATTAAACAAGATCACACCTGGAAAACTACGGACAAAAACCCGCACGAAACAAATTCCCTACACGATCTGTACTATCGAAAGCCAAAACGCGCACTGTATATTCGTTTCACATAATTTTCAAAGAAATTCTATTCTAGCCATAAACTATCCTAAAAAAAGATACCCGCATGCGTTTACTACATCCTCCCTTCTCTATCGTATAAGAGAGATGAGTTATGTATAGTGCTCATATCAGCGTTCAACACATGGCGCTTATTCTTTAAAATGTACATGCTTTCGTATGTACCTAGTTCCCGATAATTACACACATTTTTTACCAAATGCTAACAATCTACGGTTACACAATAATTACTTTGCAACACATGTTTTTCTAAACTGAATTTTTCTGACCGATTAAATTTGATGTGCGCAATATGCTCTATAATGTCAAAAATAAAGTAAACAATTAGTGTTTACTGAAATATTATAATTTTGATCTTATTTTATATTCACAGAGAATGTCGTAAGATTTTGTTACATGTTCAAGGAAAAATATCCATAAATGACTAAACAAAAATTTAGACAAATGGAACCAAACTGTATATGATTCGGAAGCATAAATTCTATTAGGCCACGACCGAAATTTATCGTAGATGAAGTACCGAATAAATTAGCTCTCTGTTAATATCACGAGTGGAATGTGAACTCGTGATATTGATAAAAATCTCGCCAAAATGTCCACAATCGTTGTATTAGGCGTAACGGACATGGTGATGCTCAACCTAGTTCAAACAAGAGAAAAATTGGACCAAAGAATAAGAACAGCATTCCGCCATGTTAAAAATGCTTACACAAGAGAAGTTCAGTCAATAATTTTAAAGTGTTTGCAGAAAAACACATGTCATATCGAATATTTGTAGATAATTTATTATTTTTTTTTCCTAAACTTTGTACATTATTTACAGATTTGTAGTGCAAATTTGTTCGCTTAAATTTTTGCTTATTATTTTACCTCTTCGGCTGTAATAAGTTTTACATTACTGAATAGTATAATGTTTAATTTTATTCACTAACTTATGTTACTTATTCAATAATAGTAGATGAGGATTTCTCTCATTTACGGTACACCAACATTTGTCAATAATCTCCTAATATTCTGTGTTAAGTTCTAAATAGTTCTTTTGGTACGTAGACTTCCGCGGTCGTGGTCCATGCTATCTGCTTCTGGGTTTCCGGGCTGGAACCGCGTCACTATTATATCTGCCGACGTTTCATACCCATTTGTATGGGACATCTTCAGGGCTGAACTACTGCACTGAAACTGAGTGTTTGTTGTGTCAGTTTCAGTGCAGTAGTTGCCTGAAATTGTTGCCATACAAATGGGTACGAAACGTCGGCAGTCTCTCGTGAACAGTTCAATAGCCCGGAAACCCAGAAGCAGATATCTAAATAGTTCTGTTCGCTTATTTCATGAATTTACTTATAATTTTATGGTAGAATATTATATTATGCATCTGACTTTAAATAATTTTGTCATTAATTGTCATTTCCATAACTATCTATCAGCAAACATTGCATTACTTATTCTATCAAACAACAAAAAACTCTTTATAACACGATAAGCATTGAAGGTAGGTTTAGGAAATGCTATTACGTGTTGTAGAAGTCAATTCTCCATTTAAATAAGAAAAAACATAGATGATATTGTATTTGTAAAACTAAAAATTTCGGTAAAGCTTAAAAGTTTTCCACTTATGCTGTAAATATTATCATTTCCAATAATAATAATGATAATTTAATCACTTAAGGTTGATATATAACGTATTTCGACAACTAAGTTGTCATCATAAGAAACTATTTCCGGAATAACTTGTAGAATACATTCTTCTATTTAAAATAAACAAATTGGCAGTGACTTCTAGATTAACCGGAAACCCAGCCAGCACGAAAACTTTCTTTGAAAAGTACCTGAGCTCTGATGCTTATTCTAAAATTTCCAGAAACAAAAATACAGTCGTACTTCAAATACGTCTAACGAACGATTCCATCACCTTGTATGACTACATTAATTACGTATATATACAACGCTACTTTCATCGTAATAATCTACGAGTTTCTTATGACATAAAACACCTTTTTTTAAACACAATCTAATGACGGAGCATTTATATAGTAGTATAATATAATTAAGATTTTTTTCTCGATTAGATAAAAATATAAATATACATATATACATATATACATACATATGTACATGTGATTATTCTAGAATTTCCTCGTTACTACTAGAATACGATTAATGACATAATTGATTTTATTTGTGTACTACTACTACTACTACATAAAAAATTGTGTACAACTATGACGAAGCAGTAAAACACAAATACAATAGAGTGTCATTCCATCGATTAGATAATGGGACAAGGTGGAAGAGTATAAAATCCCTCTGACGTACCTAAGAGTTACAATTGAGTCGCATTACTTCTCTCTGTACTGAATTATTTCGAAAATCATCCAAAATGGTGGTAACCAAAAAGTACTTGTACGTCAAAGAATTCGAAGGCATGCCAGCTGACGATAATATGCAATTGGTTGAAGAAGAGTTACCGGAGCTTAAAGAAGGCGGTGAGTTAATAAATTGTGATTTTTAATTAGCCAAAAAATGTTTTAAATTTAAATGTTATAAATATGAATGCAGTTGTATTCTCATTACAATATGTTTAATTTAATTTCTTCTTGACTACAAATGTAGAATGTAGAACTCTTTCAACATACGATATTATTTGTTGTTTAATTGTTCTTTTTCTTTTTAGTAAAATATTTAAAAAGAAGCCTTAAAATCTTAAGTTCAAAGAACTATTCAAGGAATGTATTTGTATAAATTTTAATTAGGGAACGATCTAAATTTTATATTAAATACATTATTGAACATTAATAAATTCTAGATAAGAAATTTTTTAAAGAAAAATTTTACAGCAAGAAAAATGTATTTTTTGTCAGTAGTGACATCACATCAAAGTGTATTTGTATGTAAAACGAAAGCTTTTATAATTTAAGCTTTTTCCATGAATTTTGAAGTGTATAATCCTATTTGATCCAGACATGGAAAAGTTACTTTTGAGCTCTTCCTTAAATTTAAAAAATTGTTAATGTCCAAAATTCCTCTCGCAATTTTAAATAATATTAAACAAATACTAGAGTTTGTAATAATGTTAATATTTAAAATTACTTAAAATTGTTGTAAAGACTATTCCACTACGACCTTTTCAAATCCTTTAATCCTCATGTCTCTTTAGAGTTTCTTGGTTTAATCTTGGTTTCTTTGAATATTCTTATTAAAATTCACCTCGATTACGACTCGTTTAGCTTCTATACAATTTCGGCTCTGTTTCACCAACTTTTGCTCTTTAGCTTTAGAAATTCCAGAATTATTCGTTAACGATATTGACACTCGTAGCTTTACGAGAGGGGGGTACCCTAAAATAAGCGGAATTTCTATATAAAAACCTGTACTTTATTTTTTTTTACTAAACAACGATATCACCTACAATATACTCTCTATTTAACTTTATACACATGTCTAATCGATGATTCCATTGTTGGAAACATTTTTCGTCGTTTTTCTGTATGGCTGCAAGCTGCTGTGTTGTTTCTTCTTGACCTCACGTTATTAAAATGACGTCCTTTTATGTCTCTCTTCATTCGTGGAAATAAAAAAGTCACACGGAGCAAGATTAGATGAGTAGAGGGTTGAGGCAAAGGACTGATAAGGCTGTATGGGCAGATGCATTGTAATGGTGGAAAAATCTTTCCTCTGTCTGACACAAATAGGTCTTCTTTCGTGGCACCCTGTTACGCAGCCTTCTCAGAACCTCCAAATAGAATGCCTGATTAACTGTCTGACCGGAACACGCTCTTCACTTAAGACCAATATTACAAAAAACGACGAGGAAACAAAAATACTTTTACAAAAAAAAATGCTCTGTAACAAAAGACAACCTTATTCAGTGAAAGAACCGACTGCGCCGAACGTAGAACAAATTGCATCACGCCCACCTGACGGCAGGAATGCGTGCTAGGCAAGCCTCACCCACAGCGCTGTCATTTCGGTTATTTTTAGGTACCCCCTCGTATATACGAGTATCTTTATTTATGTATACGATACTGGTTCATTCTAGCCTTCACGCTTGTTTTTTCCATTGGGATTCTTGCTTTAGAACGTTTCATGTTCTATATTTGGATTTTGATCTATATCGTTTTCATACTGTCCTCACGAGCAGTAAGGATTATACATTTCCGTATTCTTTTTTTAATTTCATTACTTTATTCTAATTATAAATTTTATTTTTTATTAAAACAGTTTACATTTACGACGTTTCAGGCGGCTCCTCCTCTTTAATTTTTTTAACCTGCAATATTTGCAAAACTTTTATATGCACATAATTTTATTTGATGGATTTTTTAAAATATTTACTTTGAATATATAATGTTATGATTATGTACATTTTTTGAATATTGTAAATTTTCAACCACACAAATATAATTTTAAATTAATAAAATTATATCGTGCTTTCTTTGTTTATTCTTGTGTTTAGACATAACTGATTTGTATTTGGTAAAAAATTTCTAATCTGCAAGCATGTGTTATTTCTTTTTTTCCCTTTTCCCATCGTGTTTATGTATAAATGTCAAGTGTATGTGTGGGTAGGTTTGATGGAACCTGTGGTTGATTCACTTTCAAAAAAAAAAGTGTCTGTGTGTTTATAAATTTACGTTGGTATATGTATGTGTTTACAGGCAGATGCAAACAATTTATTTTCTATAGTTTATTGCGCTTTGATCTTTTTATAAATAGAGTGTTTTATTATCCCATAATGGTCGAAAAAACTTAATACAAAAGAACAAAACTTATAATTATACATTTCTAAATTATATAAAAAAATGTCCTATGTTTTTTGATCCAGAAATTAAACATTCTGTAGCAATAAGAATTTGATATTCTTAATAGGCTTAATTTCTCTAAGCCCTTTAATAAAAAGTGATATTGGTCCATTGGATTGCTAAACAATATTTCAAATTAATTCAATAATTTTTTGATAGTCGATTTCATCGATTTTATCTGGTTTAGAAACGAGAACGTTTCGTATTCCCAAATTTATTTAGAATTTTTCATTTTTCGATGATTCTTCATGTGCTCAATTTTTGACGGAGCTATAGTCCGTCAAAAATTGCTCTTAAAATCTTTAGCTGTCGACATTTACCTTAAACAAGAAGCAAACTTGAAAACTTTCTTAGACAGCTGTCTCGGGTATGGAACTGATTATTTTATAAACGATTTTTCATGTATTCAATTGCTTTCTTCGAATAATTGAAAATTATTTTAGGATGTTACCCTTTAAGACATTTTCAGCGATTTTGGGTGGATTTTTAACGCTAATCTGTTTAGATATTAATGTTATCTATATCTACACTTTAGTGTATATTTTGAGGTAGTTCAAATATTAACAAAAATAAATTTTGAGAAGCGAATGCTATTTAGTTTGCTAAACTATCCAGTTTCCAAAGCAAAACATTTCATATACTGTTTCGGCTTGTTTTTAAATAATAAGTTAATAAAATCACCTTCCTTTATATTTGAATAGGACACTGTTAGAGAGAGTTTTTTGTTGTTTATTTTGTTTACTATATTTCACATTGTTTGTATAATAAATTAACAAAATCGGACACCATTTGTACCTAGCTATCACGGATTCAATTAGTATTTCAGCAACAATACATTCTAGCAGGAGAATAGTTCATCTCAAATCTACAGATTACATTTAATCTCAAGTATAAAATATAAATATAATAAAAATAAACAACTGAAAATCTTTTAACGTGGATTTACCAAAAATATATTATATGTTTATAAATATAGTAAATCTTGCTTATCATATTACATACAAATGATTCCACATTGTCGCATGTATTGATTTTTTTATTTTTTATCTAATCGAGTGCAAACTCTTTATATTTTACGACCATAAATATTATATGAACTTATCTATAGAATATTGTTTTATGTCATTTGATGATATCAAAATTTTTTCTAATGTGATTTTTTTTTATTTATCGACAAGTTAGTGTAGCTACCAGAAGCTACATGACTCCACACCTACGTTGATAATAAAACAAATGCCATCATTTAAAGCTAGATTAAATATGTTTGTACATATAATCTAACTACAATTATGCATTAAAGTGTAATAATTGTGAAAGTTTTTAATTTTATATTTACATATTTAAGTGAAATTAAAAAAAAAATGGGCTGAAAATAGTTTATTAATAAGTTAATATGTTATACGAGGGTAGCCGTTTATATTTCGGGAACTGGCAACACTGTTAGTGTTGCCGACGATCTGCTGATTACATCGTGAAGTTTGTCATTGTCAACTTGAAAATTGTATGTCAGCCAAAAAATAGAATTAACTCGCGAACATTTTCGTGCAATTATTTTTCATAACGTTCGCCGTGGATTATCTCAACAAGAATGCATCGACGAGCTGAATTTTTTATATGGTGATAAAGCACCATCGAAAACTACAGTATATCGTTGGTACAGTGAATTCAAACTTGGACGACGTTCTTTGAACGATGAATTTCGTGAAGGTCGTCCCACAAATGTTGTTGTGTCGGAAAACATTAATACAGTGTCTGAATTGATAATGCATGACCGTGAGATCGAGGCATCTCTAGGTATTAGTAATACCAGCATGCATAAGATCGTGCATGAACATTTAGCCGTTACAAATCTATATTCATAATACACAACTATTTGTTTACCAAAAGTTTTTGATGAAATAAGGAAAACGAACCGAAATCGACAGATCATCCTCCACCATGACAATGCAAGCTCTCACAGGTCGGTTCAAACAATTGAAAATTTGACCGGACGAAATATTAAATTGATGAGCCATCTGCCGTATAGCCCTGATCTAGTATCATGTGATTTCTTTTTATTCTCAAACGTGAAGAATAAACTTCGTGGTCAACGATTTTCTATGCCGGAAGGCATTCAAAACTCATATTTTGGAGATACCGTCTTCACAGTGGCAGCAATGCTTTTCGGATTGGTTTAAACCAATGCAAAAGTGCATTGATTTTGAAGGAGAATATTTTGAAAAGCAATAAAACTATTTTCGATAAAAAAAAGAATTTTTTCGTTTCCTATTCCCGAAATATAAACGGCTACCCACATACATTCGTCTGATAAGAAACTTCATATGCAGCAAGCAACTAGGACTGCTAAGAAATTTATTGTCTGGCACAGCGTATAGTATTAACAAATGCGCCTCTGTCATCTATTCATGGAAATACAGTAACGACAGATGCGACGACAGCCTGTGCTTGCTTGTGTATATATGGACATATATACGAATCGATTCTTCAATATAAAAGCATTGACTGTTAATAGAGATACTTGTTGAAACTTCATTACTAACATAATAAATAAGTATAAAGCGAGTTTAAAATTTTATTGTCAGCCCGAACACTTATGTATATCCCCATACAATACTTCATCACGCGGAGGAAAACTAAGCCATTGCATGTCAAAGAAATTATTGCGACCTAAAATTTCGAAGCTCCCTTTGTACTTATTTATTATGTTTTTAGAATATAGGAACATTTTATTATTACTTTATTTTACAGAATATTTAGTCGAAGCACTCTATCTTAGTGTCGATCCATACATGAGAGCTTACCCAAAAGAACTTGGAAAAACTATGATAGGAACACAAGTAGCAAAGTATTAATGCCCGAATTAAGAAAGCTATTTTTTCTTTCACAAAATAAAATCGAATTTTAGAATAATCGAATCAAAATCTGCTAAATTTCCGGTAGGAAAACATGTAGTTGGTGGTTTTGGTTGGACCACGCACAGTATCGTAAAAGATGACTTGCCTCTGACCACTTGGACTTCACCGTGCCTTGTCAACTTCGAATCCAAACTGGATTTGCCTATTTCGTTGGCGTTGGGAGTTTTAGGAATGCCAGGGTAATGTCATTGACACACTTGAAAAGATTTTTTGCCAATATTACTCTTAAATCCACAGAAATACAGCCTACTTCGGTTTTCTTGAAATTTGCAAACCACAAGCAGGCGAGACGGTTGTTATAAGTGGAGCTGCGGGTGCAACTGGCAGTCACGTTGGACAACTTGCGAAAATTAAAGGATGTACCGTAATTGGCATAACTGGTTCAGATGAAAAAGGCAAATGGTTGAAAAGTATAAGTTTTGATCACGTCATCAATTATAAGACTGACAACATACGGACAGCTCTTACAGAAGCCGCACCGAATGGAGTAGACTGTTTCTTTGACAATATAAATATTATATTATTTTTTAAATTTTTTGATCATTGAAAGAATTATTCGATGTGAATTACTTTAAAGTTGGTGAAAAGGAAATCGGAAAAAAAAGTAAGCGCCAATATACTTCAATGGACATGAGAAAAGACTGAAAAATTATTAAAAATTTAATTTCAATTCTCTCTATATGTATATACAGCGTACTTAGTTTTAGGGTATAATTGATAAGATTACTTTCAAAACCTGAAACTGATAAGAAACAGTCTGATATTGACAGCAAATTTTAATCACTTGTAGTTCACCTTTCCGTCGTAGCACCTTCTCGATCAGGTAAACATTAGGATATTTTGCCTTCAATAACTCCCATTCATAGAAACTACCAAGTATTGAAGTTTGAATTATATCATCTAATGTATTGGGTCTGGGAAAAAGTTCGTGGCGTTTTTCCCGACAGATGGCATTGGTTGCCGATAACTAAAGAACAACAAGTCACAGCGACACCACCGACGGCTCGTTTTTTAGATGACCTTCCGAACGTTAGTTTGAGCGTAGAAACATTGTAATCGGTGCAGTGGTTGGAAAGTTATTCGCACTTGAAAATGGAGAAGAATAATGAGAAATTTCGCTATATTCTGCAATATTATTATGATAAGGGGAAGAACGTTGCGCAGGCTTGTGATAAAATTTGTGCTGTGTACGGTGAAGGTACTTTATCGAAATCTGTTGCGCGGAAATGGTTCGCTCGCTTTCGTTCTGGAAATTTCAATGTGAAAGATGAGTCACGCTCCGGTCGTCCAATCACTGAAAAATCTGATGAAATTCTTGAAAAAGTCCAACAAGATAAGCATATCAGCAGTGTCGATATTGGCATGGAGCTAGGCATTGACCACAAAACTGTTTTGAACCATTTATACAAAGCTGGTTACAAAAAAAAGCTTGACGTATGGGTTCCTCATGAGTTGAGCGTGAAAAACATGATGGACCGAATTAACATCTGCGATGCGCTGCTGAAACGGAATGAAATCGAGCCGTTTCTGAAACGTTTAATAACCGGAGATGAAAAATGGATTACGTACGATAATCGGAAGCGTAAAAGATCGTGGATAAAGGATGGTGAGCCGTCACAAGCGTTCGCTAAGCCAACATTGACGCCAAAAAAAGTGATGCTGTGTGTATGGTGGGACTGGAGGGGAATCGTCCACTACGAAGCTACTTCCAACTGGTCAGACGATTGATTCTCAACTCTACTGTGCACAACTAGAGAGATTACGCCAGGCGATTGAAAGAAAACGGCCCGAATTGATTAATAGGAAAGGTGTTGTCTTCCATCATGACAACGCCCGACCACACACTTCTTTGATGACCCGTCAAAAATTGAGAGAGTTTGGTTGGGAAGTTTTGATGCACCCACCTTACGGACGATATAGCACCCTCTGACTATCATCTGTTTCGATCTCTGCAGAACTCTCTCAATGGAATTAAGTTGGTTTCAAAAGAAGACTGTGAAAACTACTTGATTCAGTTTTTCGGCCAGAAACCACAGAAGTTTTTCACCGATGGGATCATGGATCTACCAAAAAAATGGCGAAACATTGTCGATAATAATGGAGCATATTCGGTTTAAATGAATTCGTCCACGCGCCATGCGGGGACCAGTTGAATTTTACTGAAAAAACGCCACGAACTTTTTCCCAGACCCAATATAAGTTCTAGGATTCACAATTTCAGCTTTAACAATTTTACACAATTAAATAGACCAGTTGGGAGTATATTGAAGAGGCTTTTATGCTTACTAATTCGTATAATATCACCTACACGAAAACAATTCTCTATACCATCGAAAAATTTGAAACACAATTTTCATTATTGGATAATACGCGACCAAATACAGCACGTGGTGAAGAAAATATAGCGATGGTAGCTGATAGTGTACACAATAACCGTGAAGAATCGATTCAAAGTAGATATCAACATCTTGATTCAAAATTCAACTAGTTGAATTAAGAGCGGCCGACCATTCGAATCATCACCGTTTCAATCTTTGGGCTCTCGAAAAGCTTGAAGAAAGTCCACCGTTTTCGACCAAAATTTTGTTCAGCGATGACACCCACTTCTGGTTTAATAGCTACGTCAATAAGTACAATTGACGTAGATGGAGTGAAGAACAACCCGAGTTGCCATTACATCCAGAAAAAACAACGGTTTGGTGTGGTTTATGGGCAAGTGAACTCATCCATATTTCTTCAAAAATGAAGACGGCCGCAACGTAGCTGTGAATGGCGTCCGCCATGATAACGGACTATTTGCTGCCTGAAATTGATGCTCGGGATCTCGACGACATTTGATTCCAACAAGACGGCGCTACCTCCCACACAGCTCATGAAAGCATAGCTTTATTGCGAGAACAATTTGGTGAACATTTAATTTCACGTAATGGACCTGTACAATGGCCGCCTAGATCAAGTGCTTCTTAGTTAACTTTACGAGTTTACAGCGTACTTAGTTTTAGGGTATAATTGATAAGACTACTTTCAAAACCTGAAACTGATAAGAAACAGTCCGATATTGACAGCAAATTTTAATCACTTGTAGTTCACCTTTCCGTCGTAGCACCTTCTCGATCAGATAAACATTAGGATATTTTGCCTTCAATAACTCCCATTCATAGAAACTACCAAGTATTGGACTTTGAATCATATCATCTAATCTATAAGTTCTAGGATTCACAATTTCAGCTTTAACAATTTTACACAATTAAATAGACCAGTTGGGAGTATATTGAAGAGGCTTTTATGCTTACTAATTCGTATAATATCACCTACACGAAAACATTTAAGACTACATAGTTGTCTATTATTATAGACACTACTTAATAGTTGTTTCTCATGTTTAACTGTCACATCACGAGGTCGCATTTTAATTGTTCTATGTATAACATTATTGTAGGTATCAGTTACTTCTAATAAAATATCTAACCATTTATATTAACTCCTCATACTAAATTCTCTATAAAATTTATCCTTCAACGCTCAGCAATACACGCTTTCGTTGTGCTATATGTTGAATAATGATTTATATCATACTTTTCCATTAGATGTTGAAATTGGTTATTATAAAACTCGTTTCTAGCATCGGTTCGTCAATTTTTAGGTTGTCGAGACCCTCTAAGAATTTTTCTATTGCGTTTCTCACGTCTTGACTAGTCTTGGTTTTATCAGGTTTTATCCAAACATCTTTCAATAAGCAATCGATAACCACTAGTATATATTTATAACCACTATTCTCCCGAGCGTATGGAAGAGATTCCATAAGATCCGCTTGGTGCAAGTCATAAAACCCTTTAATAATGACATGACGCGATTTAAAGATTCTGCGAGCGACTTTATGTGACTCGTTGACAATATCTTGTTTAATTTTACTCATTTTTTCTATTTAATTTTTTAATCGCGTTAGAGTGTTATGTTTCCCAGTAAACTGAAAAGCCGTATACTACCAAACTTTTCAATTAATCAACGTCAGCTTGCACTTTTGCTAAATACGTGACGCAACTTAAGCATAACTATTTAGTTTCTTTGATAATTTCTTTTTAGATTCTTTTTATCAATATAAAAAATATTCGCGCATAATAATTTGTTTTTTTAATAATTTCTTCATATTCTTTATATTTTGTACACTAATTTGTTTTAAGATTGTCCTACATCAATCCTCATCCTTTTTCATATATATTGGAAATGATTTAAATACTAACTCATATCACACCTGCAGTTACACTATACCCTTCAATAACCTCACTCACTAATCCCTCAACATACATTCTTGGTAATACAGATTCGTCGTTGATTATCAGCTGTAGGCAGATAATCAGATATTACGATAGGCGACATCTTAAATATTTCCACTTGTCCCTCCATCTCTTCTTCCTAAGGTCATAACTGTTTTATATCTAAATAAAACAGAATAATTGAGATATTGGGCTGAAATTTATTCCAGGTACAGTACACATGTTACATTTAACTATGGAATTCGATCTCGTTCATATAACCACCGCGAGCACGTTTGCAGTGATCTAGTCTTTGAAGCCAATTTTCCAACACTCTTTCGCACATATCAATCGGAACGCTGACAATTTCGCGTTCGATATTGTCCCTGAGTTCCTCTAACGTTATTAGCTTGTTGGATAAACCAACGACTTAACGTAATCCCATAAAAAGAAATCCAACGGTGTTGCTTGAGCAAGATGGCCACTCGACCAGACCATTTCTCGAGATTACACGGTTACCGAACTTCCTCTTCAGTAGATTACTTATTTGACCAGCTGTGGCATGTGGTACCATCTTGTTAATCCACATACACACTGATGTCAAGTTCATCCAATTCTGGCCAAAAATAGTCTTTAAACATGGCACGATAACGAACTCTATTGACCGCAACATGGCGATCATTTTCATCGACGAAAAACTATGGTTCAATCACACCTCGGGCATGAAATTCACACCATTGTGGTTGTAATGTAGTCTCTTGAACCATATGTGGGTTTATTGCTGTCCAATAACGCATATTTTGCTTACTGACAAAGCCATTAAGCCAAAAATGGGCTTCATCGCTGAAGATGATTTTTTGATTAAATTCAGGATTTTCTTCAAACTTTAGCATAACCCAATTGGAGAAGTTTCGGCAAAGAACTTTGATCTCGTAAGAGTGTAAGACAATATCTTTAGGCAAAATTCGCCACAATGTGGTTTGAGAACTGAAGCAGTTACGGCTGCAATATATTCGGTACTTCGACCGTGCCTCATTGGCACAGGAACATCCATTAGTGAATATTTTAACACGAATTTATCCACTATAGCATGCACAGCCTATCTGGTGGGACGATTATTACGACCGAAAATTGGAGTAAGCGCTTTAAAAGTT
This sequence comes from Dermolepida albohirtum, assembly GCA_031893035.1. NCBI lineage: Eukaryota > Metazoa > Arthropoda > Insecta > Coleoptera > Scarabaeidae > Dermolepida > Dermolepida albohirtum. Next base: position 99,076 of record JAVIWB010002465.1, on the reverse strand, counting down.
TCGACAATCGATTCAGAATTGCGGTATAACTTTTAATAATTTTCAAACGTTGCCCGTTTGTGAACTTCACCATGATAATGTTAACCTTAACCGACGTTTTAACGTTGACAAATCATGAAAAGCGTCCAAGGATGAGTTCATATTGATAGAAAAAATTGTAATGTCCCTATTGGAAAACTCATTACAACTACATTTTGGGTTTTTGGTGTGAAATCTCACAATGATATTTACAAAAACTTAATGATCGTTGTCATAGTATCGCAATGCTTTGTTTATGCAAGGAAACAGTCAAGGATAACTAGAAATGAATATACCCTCTTAATTTTAATAAATCGCTTGTATTAGGCATAGAAATTTTTCATGAACCTGAGGTGTTAGTAGAGTGAAATATGTTACAAAAGCTTTCCAGACTGTCTTTGATCAAAACCAATGCATTTTAAAACTGCATATACAAATGTTATTGTTAATTTAGTATGTATTAATTTATTTTTACATGAATTAATTTTTTATTACGGCTTCTCTTCTTAGATTGGTGGTGAAACAAGTGAAATTGTATTGGATAAGATGAAACCTTCTGGTAAAGTAACTATTTGTGGTGCTGTTTCTATTTACAATGAAAAAGATCCAATTAAAAAAGGTACTTACAATCTTAGGTCTAATTAAGATACTAATAGTACTTCTTTTGTAGTAATGGCTACGGTTGCTAGATGGAATTTAGATAATCCTAGAGGTTTGCAAATAAAAGGGTTTAGAGTCGACGATTTCATCCAAAAATGGGACGAAGGTGTTGCGCAAAATCTAAAATGGATCGAAGAAGGAAAGCTAAAATATAAGGAAACTATTACAGAAGGATTCGAAAATACAACGAAAGCTTTAATAGGCGTTATGAGAGGTGCAAATTTTGGAAAGGCTATTGTGAAAGTCTAACAGTACTAATGTTTTTAATGTTCATATATTGTGTAATTTGTTGTTAATAATTTTAATTAATAAGTTGACTTGTATAAACTACTTAACATATTTTTAAATAAAGTTTTTGTTTTCAAAAAATTATTTTTCTTTAATCAATTTCGTTTTGCCTTGATATAGCGCAAATTCTAAAAAATTTGAACGTGAAAGTAAGTACGCTAACGGGCAGAAAAAACGAGTGACTAGTAATTTTCAAGAAAGACGTCTCAAACTATTAAGGGATTTAATCAGTGCGATTTGTTTTGCACAGCTAAAAACTGTGTTAGTATATTTTTACTAACATAAAGCTTTTTTAAGAAAGAACAATCGTTTATTAACAAAACATACAGATAATGTGAGATGTAATTAGTTACAAAATATTAGAAAATTAATAACACCAAAGAAAAAAAGGAATTATTGGTTCGACTGTTCTAGACAAGCATTGAATTCTGTTTTATTTCATTTCGTGTTATATCTTCCTGTTACTTCAAGGATGCCGCTCTTAACACGGGTTTATAATCCTTCCACTAAGCATATCCTATACATGCTCTATTGGATTCAAGGCCAATTGCTGGTCATGCCATCTGTGAAATATTGGTTTCAGTTAGATATGTCCTCTCTATTCGAGTGATATGACGTCACGTGTCATGAGTAGAACGTTATTGCTTATGAATGGTGCGTATTGTTCAACATAATCTTCCAATATTTCATTTCAATACCTGTGTACGATAAGTGGTTAGTGATCTCCTGGGAACAAAACAATTCATTATGATGTATTTTTTTAAAAAGCGATTTTTTGATAGATAACGCGTGACTCGTGTCAAACTTTCAAACTATTTAAGTTAAGTATTGTGTAACATTTTATTATGAAACGACTCAACCCGACAGGCACAGCGGCGACAAATTATTCAGCTGTATTAAAAAAATCAGCATTCCACGAGAAATGTGTTTCGTGCGCTTAAAGCAATTTATGGTCTACGTAATTGGTCCACCGAACGCACAATTCGCTATACCATCGAAAAATTTGAAACACAATTTTCATTATTGGATAATACGCGACCAAATACAGCATGTGGTGAATAAAATATAGCGATGGTAGCTGATAGTGTACACAATAACCGTGAAGAATCGATTCAAAGTAGATATCAACATCTTGATTCAAAATTCAACTAGTTGAATTGAGAGCGGCCGACCATTCGAATCATCACCGTTTCAGTCTTTGGGCTCTTGAAAAGCTTGAAGAAATTTTGTTCAGCGATGAGACCCACTTCTGGCTTAATAGCTACGTCAATAAGTACAATTGACGTAGATGGAGTGAAGAACAACCCGAGTTGCCATTACATCCAGAGAAAACAACGGTTCGGTGTGGTTTATGGGCAAGTGAACTCATCCATATTTCTTCAGAAATGAAGACGGCCGCAACGTATCTGTGAATGGCGTCCGCCATGATAACGGACTATTTGCTGCCTGAAATTGATGCTCGGGATCTCGACGACATTTGGTTCCAACAAGACGGCGCTACCTCCCACACAGCTCATGAAAGCATAGCTTTATTGCGAGAACAATTTGGTGAACATTTAATTTCACGTAATGGATCTGTACAATGGCCGCCTAGATCATGTGATATCATACCTATAGACTTTTTAGTTACTTCTTAGTTAACTTTACGAGTTAGTTGTCATAAACCTCGGATTTCTAAACGAAACCGCGAAAAACTCAAAAATTTGTACAAAAATATGTAAATTATGTATTTTTGTAATAATTTTAGGGCATATCTCTTGATACAATATTTGCGAATGGAGTCGGAAACTGATATCTTTAAAACATCTATAGCGTCGTAATTACGTATGTACATATGTAATCATTATAAACAATGAGTATGTTATGAGGTTTTTATGTAGTAAGTAGATTTATTACATTTTTTTGATTAGACAAGAAGTAAATTTATGCCGTAATTTTTATATATAACCGTGACATAAAAATTATGACTGTGTGAATTGTTGTTATATTTTGCCAATTATCTGATAACATACAAGTGTATATATTGATAAGAAGCAAATTATAAAAGATTGAAAGTAAAGAAAACGATTTCCCTTGGTTTTTATTAAGTACGTGTAGGTTATTTACAGTATTTTCACTTATCCGTGTGGTATGGTGCCTCTAGTGCTACTGTGCACCTTCGTCCGCTGCCAAAAAATAGAAATCGAAATATACATATGCAATGGCCAAAATTAATTTCCCTATTTTATATTTTGCCGATTATTTGATAACATGTATGTGTAAATTCATATATTGGTAAATATATGATAAATATTAGGTGCGCAACTAAGTTCTCGCTGTTTTTCAAGAGATGACTCCAGTAGTAAGTGCTGGTCGATTGTGATATAACCAAAACGTCATGAACCAAGCTTAGACATATGGTAAACAAACCGCTTTGACACATTAGGATTTTGTTTTTGCGTCATATACTTTTGGTTGTGTGAAAATGTCTGATTTTGTGCCAAATAATCGTCATTTGCGGGATGTGTTGCTTTTCTTCCTTCGTTCGAAGAAAACGGCGGCTGAAGCGCATCGAGAACTCCAAAAAGTTTACGGAGATGCTGCTCTAAGTGAAACAACGTGCCGTGATTGGTTCCGTCGCTTCAAAGACGGTGATTTAGATGTTGACGACCGTTCGCGCGAAGGAAGACCAAAAACCTTCGAAGACGCTGAAGCGGAGACATTGCTCGATGAGGATCCGTGCCAAACGCAAAAAGAGCTTGCTTCAGCATTAGGAGTTACCCGCCAAGCCATTTCCCAGCGATTGCATGCGTTGGGAATGATTCAAAAACAAGGAACTTGGGTTCCTTATGATTTGAAGCCAAGAGAAGTTGAGCGTCGTTTTTTTCTTCTGTGAACACGGGTGATGAAAAATGGATTCATTACAGCAACCCAAAGAGAACAAAATCATGGGGACTGCTCGGTCATGCTTCTACGTCGTCGGTTCGGCCGAATATTCATGCTGCGAAGGTTTTGCGGTGTATTTGGTGGGACCAGGGCGATGTTATTAATAATGAGCTGTTGAAACCGAATGAAACCATCACTGAGGCACGGTATCGAACTCAATTGATGCGATTGAGCCGAGCACTGCGCGAAAAGCGGCCACAATACGTGCAGAGGCACGAAAAAGTGATTCCACAGCATGACAACGCTCGGCCTCACGTTGCCAAACCCGTTAAAACCTACTTAGAAATGCTCAAATGGGAGGTCCTACCTCACCCGCCATATTCCCCAGATATTGCGCCGTCCGATGGCACATGGTCTGGCTAATCAGCAGTTCCGTTCATATGAAAACATCTCAAAATGGCTTGATTCGTGGATAGCCTCAAAAGACGAACACTTCTACCGTGACGATATTCGAGCTCTGCGAGAAAGATGGGAAAAAGTTGTCGCTAGCGATGGGCAATATTTTGAATGATTCATTTGTAAACATTTTTTCACAATAAAGTTGCATTTTCATCAAAAAAAAAAAAAACAGCGAGAACGTGTAGGTTATTTACAATTACAGTATTTACACTTATTCATGTGGTATGGTGTCTTTAGAGTTACTGTGTGCTTCCCTCTATCCTACAAAAAAAAAACAAATATACAAATGTAGTGGCCACGAATGACTAACAAGGGAACATAGGCAAGTGTCCCTCATCGATTTAAATGAAACTTGGCGGGTTTATTGATGTAGTGTAAGAACAGCGGTAACTTTTTTAGTTGCCCAATCGCCCGTTTTCGGGGGGTGGAGTGCTCTATCGGCAATGCAACGCTCCGCTATTTGCTTTAATATCTCCAAAACGGTAAAACATATCAGAAAAAAGTTAGGATAAATATTTCACTGTTTTAATAGTACTAAAGGATAGTGACAATAGTTTTCTTTTCATAATTATTGTTTACTAGCAACAACCCTCACGCCTCATATTTATTTCAAATTTGATAAGTTTTATATGCTAAGAAAATACAAGAGGTTACGCACAATTTATTCATATATATTAAACATGCCAGAAAATAAATGATCTACAAGATTAGAGATATTATTGTATTTAGATAAGCAAATTACTTACATTAGGATTTTTTCACATAAGTGACAATAAGTATCTATTTTCATTATTTCATCCGATCTCTTTTTCAAATACAGTCCTGTTATATAATAGCGAGTAGGATTTTGTATCACTGGTATTGTAATTGTCAAGCAATATTGTTTTCGTTATCCTTGCACATACATTGCAGAATTAGTGGTTAATTGTAAGTGCTAGAATTAGATATTCCTTTCTTCGACCGTCAATTTTACTTTTGATAAAGGTTTAAGTGGTAGACCAGGAACATCTGAATCCTCACATTTTCATTTTTGTTTCAATTCGGTGCTTTGCACCCAGATTTATATTATCTATTATTCTTTATGTTGTGTCGTTGAAACTACATATACACAGTGTACATCAAATACATAGGTACACAATTTTCTAGTTGTTTTTTTCTATAATTTGAGTTATTTTCTGGCTTGTTTAATATACAGGTTGTTTCAAGAAGAATATACGTATTTCGAATGCATATATTTATTAAACTTTAAGACATACGAATATGAAACTTTACACACATATTTACGAACCTCTCAAATTCAGATTACAGATGTTCAATATGTCCTCCATCAGCGACACGAACAATATCACATCGATACTCAAATTCCTCCCATACTCGGGCAAGCATGTCCTTCGTCACTGATATTATGGCAGTACGAATCCGGTTCTTCAACTCTTCCAGGTTCTGTGGGAGTGGTGGTACATAAACGTTGTCTTTAACGAAACCCCACAAGAAGAAGTGACAGGGTGTCAAATCCGGTGACTGTGGAGCCCAGTTGAGATATGCTAAGTCGCCAGCTCCTTGACGACCAATCCAAGGGTTCGGTAGAGTTTCGTTTAGATATTCACGCACTTGGCGACGCCAGTTTTGTTGAAAAATGAAGTTGTCTTCATGCAGCCTCGGAAACAACCAGATTTGTAACATAGCGAGATACTGCTGACCGTTAGCAGTGTTTTCATCAAAGAAAAATGGGCCATAAACAGATGATCGGGATATCGCACAAAATACATTGATTTTAGGCGAATCTCGTACATGTTCAATGGCTGCATGTGGGTTCTGTAGACTCCAAATTCGAACATTGTGTTTGTTTACCAGACTACTAGCATGGAAAGTCGCTTCATCACTGAACATGATGCGTTGTGCAAAAGTCTTATCATTGTCAATAGCATCGTGAATCTCGTTACAAAATGCCACACGCTTCCGTTTGTCATTAGGACGCAGAGCTTGTAACAACTGTAACTTGTACGGCTTCATAACCAACCGACGTCTCAAAACACGCCAAATTGTTGTTGTAAGCAGTTGTAACTCCCGACTGGCACGACGAGTTGATTTTGAAGTATTACGTTGGAAGCAGTTTGAATTCGTGCAACATTTTCTTCAGAAACAAGAGGGTGGTCAGGACTCTTTCCTTTACATACACATCCTGTATCTACAAACTGTCGATACCATCTGCAAATGTTCCGCCCATTCGGAGGATCAATTTGGTAGCTCAATCTGAAACATCTTTGCACTATAATCACGGGATTGCACTTCGCAAACTCGAGAAAACAAAAATGAGAAATGATAAACAGTAAATATAAACACCATACCTTGTAACACCCTACGGAAATCTGAAAAAACCTAATTTAAAATTATAATATTATATTATAATTATAAGTTATTAGTCGGAGAGACGTGTTACACGTAACTTCGTTTTACATTGTATTTACGTTCGTCGTTATTAATTGAGATAACGGCGTGGTCAAGTTTCATCATCCTAGATGATTAATTTACTATTTGTATTTGAATTACATTTTGTTGTATTTCAGTGTTGGTCGAAAGAGATATGAGTGTTGTTTGAATACTAATAATTGTAATTCTCCATCCTGTTTATATTTAAGCAACGAAGTGATATTGGTATTGTTCAAATACCAATTTGGGACCTTTTCTATTTTATTTATATTTAATATGAATTGTGTTTACTGACTACATACGTTGTTAATCAATTTAGACTGCGAGGATTTTCCGTTTGTATGACAATATAACATACATGTGCACAGATGTGTACTATTAGCGGTAAATTAGATAAATGTCACTGGAAAGAAATACAAGTACCACTATTGTATTACAGATTGTCGAAGCCCGCACACCGAGGAGTCATATGTAGAGAATTTCGTTAATTTTTTATATTTTTTACTTAAATGATTTTTTTGTACTTAAACAACATGTGAAAATTTAGTTTAATAACGAAAACTAACTAATAGAAATTAATAAAGCAACAAAAATGAATTTCTCGTTATACAGGCAACCCATAATACAGTAATGCTATTTGCTGTATTTCTTTGTAGTGACAACGAATAAACTATGTCCCTAATATGAACATTTAATTCTAATTCACGGTGTGTTAATGATTAAATGTATTTTGAAATTTGATACTTCTTTAGTCCTGTTCGGTATGTTTCCATTATTTTAGATTTAAGAAAACAATTTTTATCAAATTTTAAATTAATTAAAAAATTCAAATCAAACATGATATCGCTTTTGCTTTCAAGTGTAAAAATATAATCTGTTTAGTGATTACAAGATAAATAGAAAAATTGAACTGCGTGCATTAAAATTAAATTTATTTTATATTTCGTTTCATTTCATAATAACGAATTTATAGCCATCAATACACTGAGATAATATTAATAGTTTATTTATAAGTCGAGAGAGAGTGCAAGTTCATTATTTTGTAATCATTAATGTGAATGAAATACTTTAAAAAATTAATAGATGTAATTACAAACAATATAAAAAACATAGTTAATTTTATAAATGAGTTTATTTATTTAAACTGTCATTAATTATGTGTTTTTGAGATGACAAACTAAAAAATTCTACTTTAAACCGCTTTTTAATCGTAAATGTAAGGTGAAAATTTTTGAAAAAATTTCTGTACTCCGCGGGTGACTTGAACCCGTGCCTTCACCATTAGTCTACGCATGTGTGTCACAAATTGCATTATGGAAACAGTTATTAAATGAAAACCCACGGTAGGAGAAATATGGTCCATATAAAAGTATTGGAATTGCTACATTCTTGTATACTTGGACTCTAATCTCTTTCGGTATCTCTTTCTTCCCAAGAAAAGTACTCTCTGTGCTGCTCAGCAATCTTCCTTTTGCTGTTCTCTCCATTATTTCCTCTTCTATTCTTCCGTCTTGCGTCAATATTGACCTCAAATACTTAAATTTCTGTATTTAGTCTAATTTTTCCTCATCTACCTTTATTGCATATTGACCTTGTTCGTTCCCACTATCATAGTCTTTATCTTTTTTTTTAATTCGCATATTCATTTGCATAAGGGCCTCCTTGTATATTTTCATATTTGTATTCAGTGTTTTTGCAGTGAGGGTTATAAGAAAAATGGAGGACAAAATAAAAATGGACAAGATTAAGATAACATTCAGAGAAAGTTTGAAGTTAAGATCTATAGTATAAAAATTAAAAAAGCACAATTGAGCTGGTATGGACATGTGGAAAGGATGCCTGAGAATAGGATGGTCAAACGAGTAGTTGAAGCAAGGGGGTAGAAAAAGAGCAGGTCCAGGAGAATGTTGCTGGAGGACGTGAAAAAAAGTAAAACAAGTAGACGATTTTCGCAATTTTGGGTACACTTTCCTCCAATGACGTCACGCGCTGACGTTACAACATTACCCTGCGTAGGCTTACGTCCTATGATGCGTTATATACAAGGCACGGTCAAAAAGTCCGATGAAAATATTTATACTTTCTTTTTGTTTCTGAGTCAGGTTTTTCGAAAAAATTGCAGAAACTTTTGTCATGTTTAATTCATTATACAAAATGTGTCTTACTGTTACTTTCTTAAAGTTTATCATACCGGCAATCATCCGAATGCTCAGACGCGTCGGTCTTTCCACACAATTTCATTAATTTTCTGAACACTCCCCTTCAGTTCACAACAGATTTTCTATTTAGGAAGAAGTTCTAGCGCTCATACGTAAACAATGTCCAGGTCTCCTATCGGTCAATAGCCTGGTAGCCGCCTAATCTTGAACTATCTCGACTATCGATTATGAAACGTTTTAGATGATATGACTTGTAAGAAACACCAACCAAATTTGAAATCTTTGACACAAAGTATTCTTGAAGCTATGGCAAAAATATTGTCAGAAACAGTTCGTATTTCAATAGACAAATAACTGAGTCGTTTGCAACTCCGTGTGGACGCAAGAGGTGAAAACTTCGAATAAATTTTACATTTCTCAAAGCTTATGTACTTGTTTAAATACATGTATTTTAGTTTTGTATGATGAGATATTCTCTTTTTACATGACATTAAAATACCGACAGTATTTTTGGCTAGACTAGCTAGTATATGTATGTACATTCTATACGAGGGTTATCTTGCCCAGAGGTATTCGAGAATTTGAACACCAAAGAAAATCTTCTGTGAATGTTCTGCTGGACATCTTAAACCTTCAAATTGTAGGACATATATCTCTTGTATTGGATAATTATTATTGTTTCTTTCATTAGACTTAAATAAAACTCGAGTTTTATCATATCATTCCTACTGATTTATGTTATTAATGGTTTTACACCATTTTGTCAATTCTACACTTCTTTTAAACAATTCGTATGGGCTAAGTAATGACAGTACAACATATTAGTATTAAGATTGTCGACTCGGAATTATCATAGAATCGTTCTACCTAAGAATTACTGACCACCTTGTATAGGGTAAAGTTCGTTTCTTTATTTTTATTCCACGCACATTCAGCCTACCCTCATACTAACACCAGACTTCTCGCGAAATTATGAATATAATAGCACTGCTTGTATTGATTATTTATATGAATAACTGCCGAACAATTATAATAATTGATTATCCTTTTTTTTTGCAAGATTAGCATAACCTTCTAAAGTTTTCCACTTGTATAATATCGTTATTAATAATAAACAAGTAGATATATCTATTTATAAATATCTGAAGACACGTCATTCATTGAACTATAACTCCGATTGTTGACACTTGATGACAAAATCTGATGCAATAATGATGACTATAATATTTTCAATTTATCTCTGAAACGAGAACAACAATTTATTTCGATCTTGAGTAGTATGATAATGAATAAGGCGAACTGGAGGTCGTGCTAAAAAATAAGGCAAATATTAAGATTTTAATAGATTAGAAAAAAAATGAAAGTAGGTTTAGGAAATTGAATTGTTTAAAAATTGACTTTTCAAATAGTTGAATCTATAGTCTTTTTAAATTAAAAATCTAAAAATTGAATATATTTCTTTGTCCGCATTTTTGGATGTAGACACTGACTTCTCTCTGATAGTGACAAAAGGTGAGACTTGGGTACATTACTGGAATCTAGAAACAAAACTAAATATGTAAGTTCACAAGGATTATCTACATTAAAAAAGCCCACACGCTAAAGATTGCTAGAAAACTCATGACCATTAACCACTCACGAACGAGGCTCTGTCATAATCATTAAAAATTACTTTTGGTTTCACATATGTACATATGTATATTGTCCTTTAGCAACGATGGATACTTTTAAGTGCCGATATTCAAGAATCACTGTTTCAATCTTCTTCTGAACATCAGGTTTGGTTGTGTCTGAGGGTTTTCCTTTTCTTGTGTCATTTTTAATGTATTAACGGCCTCGCCGAAACTGTTTTGAGTAATATTTCACTATGGGGAGCTTCGTCCCCATATACTGCGATCATTTGTTCGTAAATAATTTTAGGAGAATTCTATTTCTTTGTAACCGGTCACCGGTTTGTGTAATTTTGAGTAAGAAAATATATTACTTGTTTACCAAAGTGCAGAGATGCGCCATCGTGCTGTATCCACGTTCTTACATTAAGAGGGTCATCATTCACTAACGCTGTAAGGTCATTTTCCAGAAAACGTAAATAACCAACTGCCATGAGACGTTCTTCGATTATAAATGGATTAGTAAGATGACAGTCAATAATACTACAACAAACATTCAACGAAATTATAACAACGAAATTAACATCGGTAAGTAATACCTACAATAGCAGGGTTGCCTAAAACTTCACATGCTTGTGGCTCAGTTACCATAGAGTTTTGGGCAAATGTCGATTAGACATTTTTAACTTGAAATTGCTTCAATAGTACATCCTTAAGCTGTGGCAATCATGTCATGGGATATCGCAACTGTGTGTGTGTGTGTGTGTGTGTATACAATTGCGATCAAGTAAATGGCAGTATTCTTAATACATTATGTTAAAGACTTAATGTTAAAATTGGAATATTTTATTTTTAATCGGAATGCATATTGTGTATACTGTGCGTTTTATGTATATTATTATTACGTGTTTCATGATATTATTGTTTTATGCATATATTATTATGTTTTATGTAATGTCTTTTATTTAGTAATTATATTTATTTTTTTTCTTATACGCAAATTAACGCACATACAAAGGGTACTAGTAATCGCAGGAAGCTGCTTGTTGCTGCATGTTAAGACATGTTCATACGTGCATAGTAGCCGCCGCGCCATGTCAATGGGCTCAGTTATTCATTAGGAGTGAGAGTGTAAAGTGGTTGCGATGGCATCGTGGTCACGAAGTGAGATAAGGACAGTTTTGCGTTATAATTTCGTGCGTGGTTTAAACATAGACCAGTGGTTCGAAGAAATGAGTCTTGCACTAGGTGATGTTTGTCCACATCGCACAACGATATTCAAGTGGTATAGAGAATTCCAAAGGGGAAATTTAACTGTAGAGGATGCTGAGAGGCCGGGAAGGCCACGAACGTCAGTTGCGGAGGAAAACGTTACTACTGTGAAGAAAATGGTTGGCGAGGACAGGCGAGTGACTTACCAACAGGTAGAGGGTACTTCAGGCCTAAATGCACCAGCAATTCATTCGATTCTGGATGATCATTTGCACGTGAAGAAACTCTGTTCTCTCTGGGTGCCGCATCGACTGACTGAAGAGCAGATGACACGACGTGTGACTTGGTGCCAGGAGATGCTAAAAAAGTTTAATAAGGGACAATATCGGTATGTGAACAACATCGTGACAGGTGACCAGACTTGGCTGTACTATTACGATGTGCCGACCAAAGCTCAAAACAAAGTTTGGATCTTTGATGATGAGGACACAACAGTAGTTGTCAGAAAATCCCGATCTGTAAAGAAGAAAATGAGAGCTGTATTTTTCAAATCGAGTGGGATTGTGAAACGCGTCGTTTTGAACACACAGAAGACAGTCACAGCTAAGTGGTATAGCGAACAGAGCCTGCCTAAAGTCATTGAATCTATGAAGAACCTGCGACCAAAGTCAAGAATGGACACCTGGTTCCTCCATCACGATAATGCTCCAGCTCATCGCACTAAAGCTTGCACCGAATATTTGATCACGACAGGATTGAAACTTCTCAAGCACCCTCCCTACAGTCCAGATCTTGCTCCCTGCGATTTTACACTCTTCCCGCATGTGAAAATGAAGCTAAAAGGGAGGCGGTTTTTAAGTGATGAGGACCTTCTGCGAGCTTGGGACAACGAGTGTGCGTTACTCCCTAATGAAACTTGGCAGAACTGGTTTAAAGATTGGTTTCGGAGTATAGAGAGGTGTATTGAGTGTAGAGGAAATTCCTTTGAAAAAATTAGATAAACAAAGCTTTATTACAAAACTTTGCTAGTACCCTTTGTTTGGGCATCAGGTTCTTAATAAGTACATATCGATTATTTACGGTGTTCCAAGGCCGATCGCTGTGCTCAGTTATATGTATATTTGTTTGTTGTCGAGAAGATAAAAATTGACCGAATCTAGTTACAATCATACGATGTAATTGCATGAAAATCTAAATCAAATTACTGATAAGATAATGAGAAAGGGTATAAATTGCAATAATTGTAACATCGGAACTACAGTAGCTCATTGACCCATTTACTAATATCCCAAGAAAGCTTTTCCAAGCCAAAATGGTAGTTGCTAAAAAGTACATATACGTAAAGGAATATGAAGGAGAACCAAAAAGTGAAAATTTCAAACTAGTTGAAGAAGAATTACCGGAACTTAAACAAGGGGGTAAGAAAAATTAAATTTTTATATTCAACGTAGATTGTCTGAGATTTATTCTTTTATTATTATCTTCTTGACTTTCTTGCATACAAAATAACGGAGATAGTGTTAATAAACTTTGCATGCTTAAAATAATTTAATTGTCAACAGACCAATGTTATTTCAAAAATATATACACAGATCTACGTCTAATAATGAAAAAATATTCTGAATTAGCTAATTCTAAATTTCGAATTTGTAACATAATTATCAATAATAAGAGTGAATAAAAATACCGTAATTTTTGTAGAGCAATTATCCAGATTCCATTTAAGCAATATTTATAATTTTAGTTAATCAATATCAATGCTTTATTATTATTAATTTTTATTATTATATCACATTTAAAAACAATATATTTAATGAAATAGTCAACAATAGGTTTTCCTACATGAAAATTAGTGATCTGTTTGCTATTAAATATGCGTAATTTTAATGCACACGTTCAATCAGAAAGCACTTTTTACAATTTTAGTTTGTTGGAGTTAGTAATTATTACATTTGTCGATAGATGGCAATATAAAGCCCCAAATATTAAATTTGATAGAGCCTGTGGTTGATTAACTTAATCACTAAGGTTGATATATAACCCCTTTCCACATTAATTTTCGTAATTCTGTATTCTGTTTCGACAACCTGTTGATGATGACAACTTGGTTGTCGAAATGAGCATTAACCTTAAAAAATAAAAAAACTTTTAACTAAATTTTACCGTTTATTACAAATTCTTGTACATTTTTATCGCTGAACAAAAACTATCGACAAATCTTTTGCATTACTACTAATGTGCCTGTCATCTTTCTTTTTTTCTGATCTAAAAACGCACCTGCTATGTAAACTACTGTAATTTGTATAATGACAGCCATCAATAGCAACAAATAATTGAACATCACTAAATTGTATATAAACAACAAATAATTTCTTCTGAATCACTGAATTAACTTGTATAGTAATCAATACACTGTACGTACGGGGTAATAATAAATAAAGGCGTTATATAAAGAAAGGGATTGTGACAATATTGAAAATCATATCATTTTAATCACATTATTTGTAAGCTTTTTGCTTAATTGCAAAAAGCTTTTTAAACCGATATGTCACACGACTTGCTTTAATATAATAGTTACACAATGAAAGCAAATGAATTAGTAAAAACTATCTAGTAGGTATGTATATATATGACAAATAGTAAACGTTATTATTTGTTAAATGATTAAATTTTGAGGCATGATTATGATTATAAATTAGATCAAATTAGAATTAAATTAAATGCAGTGTTAAAAAGGATATTAAAAAGGATACTTTCATTGTAGGGTTTTCTAGTAAAAGGGCCTTATTTATGATCCACAAACGTTAACTAACTAAAAGTTTTCTTATTAGATGCATTTATAGCATTGCAAAGTTTGTACGCGAACTGAAAGTAAAGGCGAATTAATTACACTATCATTCATTACGTTGAAGAGTCGAAAACTTGTTATAACATTTCTTCGATATCTCTTATAGTTTTTGAGCTATTAATGCAGAAAGTAAAAAGTAGTATCGTAGCTAGAGCTCCAACTACTCCAAAATACACACACACACACTACACAACAAATGTGCGGCTAAAAATTTATTGTTGTTCTTACATTAAACTCTACGAGCCCATCAAGATTCATTTAATTTTGAATTTCGTTTGTGTATCGTTGCTAGTACAAAAGAGCACATTCAATGTATTGTAATGTCAGTTGTAAAGATTGTATATTTATGTTCCAAGAACAGTGGTTATTAAATTATTAAAAGGAATTTTCTATAATATAGTCTCTAAAAATATATTCCCTATTTATATATACAATGTCAGTATTATTTACCATACATACGATCGATTGTTAATTTTTCATTTAATTCTTTTGTCTAGAATTTCTGGTGGAAGCAATCTATTTCAGCGTTGATCCGTATTTAAGATTACATACGATTACTGTAGGTGGTACTATGATAGGAACGCAAGTGGCAAAGTACGTGTATTTGCTAAAGTCAAACCCTCATAATAATAAACAATTTTGCAGGATAATAGAATCTCGGTCCAGCAAGTTTCCCGTCGGCAAATATATTGTTGGAGGCCTCGGTTGGAGAACACATACTATCTGGAGAGATAATATACCCATGAAGAGTTTCGATACACCGCAACTGGTACCTTTTGAGGCAGATGTACCTTTATCTTTAGCAATGGGAGTTTTAGGAATGCCCGGGTAAAATTAGTTAATCACAATATGTAATAATTCACACTACTATATCATTTTTTCTATAGAAATACAGCTTACTTCGGGGTTATTGAAGTATGTCAACCAAAATTGGGTGAAACTATGGTTGTAACTGGTGCGGCTGGAGCAGTTGGCAGTCACGCAGGACAAATTGCAAAAATAAAAGGATGCACTGTGATTGGTATTGCTGGGTCGGATAAGAAAGCTGTGTGGCTAAAAAGTATAGGTTTTGATCATGTCATCAATTATAAAACAGAGGACATAGGAAAAGCCTTATCTAAAACTGCACCGAAAGGTGTGGATTGCTATTTTGATAATGTAAGATATGAATGAACACTGTTATGTTCAATCCCACTTCTGTAACCTTCTATACTGTTTGACCTTGCTGTTGAAATAAGAGAATTTAGGTTTTGGTGTAATTAAGACTTTTGTTTAAATTTTTTTTATTATTCCATCCTTCGAACTTACACAATGTTAAAAGATATATGTTAAAAGATATTTTATGTACAACCAAACAACTAGAGCGACTTTCGCTTTCATTTTCTAATGTATTTTAATAAAGTATAGGCCCGAAGAAGAGTAATGAATAGGTATTTTGGATAGAAATACAGCTTACTTCGGGATTGCAAAGTTGGTTTTCTTGTATAATTGTCAGATATGCATTTTTGCCACTGATAATTGTATCGACTTTTACTAGCACTTTAAAGTAATTTCTAACAGAACATGTTATTATGCTTTATGTAAATGTATTCTAGGTTGGCGGAGAAATTAGTTCTATCGTAATCAAACAAATGAATATGGGTGGTAGAATAGCAGTATGTGGAGCCATTAGTTCCTACAATGCTATAAGCGATGAACCTTTAGGTATGTATGACCAAAATATATTCAATTTAAAGTAAAAACAATGTACAATTATTAGCACAATCAGTTCAACGGCCAGTATTGCTTAAGTGTTTAAAAATGGAAGGCTTCATTTCGAATAACTACATACACAGATGGAGCGAGGGTATTTTGCAAAATCTGAAATGGATTCAAGAAGGAAAACTCAAATACAAAGAAACAATAACTGAAGGTTTTGAAAGTTTGCCCAGTGTTTTAATAGGACTTTTTAGCGGCGAAAATACTGGTAAAGCTATTATCAAAGTGTAGAGTTAAGAGCTTCTTTCTTTTTTTTTAACAATAACTGGGTTTATAACGTATCTGGAATGCATAAATTAATTCTAAATTTTTAAATGAATTATTGTACACGCTGTAAAATGTAATTTGTTTCAAAATATAAATAAATTTGCTCTTATGGTTTATTTAATCCACATTTATTTATTTCTCTTTATTATATTCACGAAGAAAAGACAGACAATGCCAATATAGTAATACACAATTAGTGTTTCTTATTGTGGAAGAAAATAAATTAAAATTAAATTTAGGGCACGTATTTTTCTGCTACACAGTCTAGCCATAAATATTGAAAGTAATACGGTAATAACCTACATAAAACAAATAACTCATCCTACAATACTATAACAGGTGCATATATTTAAAGTACAGGAAATAAGCTTGAAGTGGTACGCATAATTTTTTGGATACAATATTTTCATTTTTTTGTGTATATTTTTATTTTAATTTCACTTATGTAAAGATGCTACTTAATTTTCCAAATGTTTATGAAGATACTAATTGTTGAATTTGATGGAGCCTGTGGTTGATTGACTTGATCAATAAGGCTGATATATAACCCCTTTCCACATTAACTTTTGTAAATTCTGTATACGCATTTCGACAACCAAGTTGTCATCATCAGCAGATAATTCCAAAGTGTCACCTGGTAAAACACGGCGAAAAACAACCGTACGAAAATCAAACTCCGTACGCGATCCACACCGATCAAAACCAAGATGTACACTGTGTTTGTTTCACAAATGTACATCAGAACGGATGTCTTAATTAATATAGAATATTAAATTAATAATTTAACAGCCGTGGATATTAATATTAACTATAGTCCCTTACCAACGATTTTACGTCAGTGCACTTACCGTATTTGTAGTGCATAAATGTGTGTATACTTTTTATGGTGGTGGGTCTTACAAATTAGTATTTAATGTAAATAAGTATTTAATGTATTTAGAAAATTGTGTGTTCACTGTAAGTCAAAACAGAAGTAATTAGACTTAAAAGTTGTCCTGTAATAGGATTGTAAAGATCTGTTGGGCAAATATATACATTATTATTATTATTGTTGTCTTGGTGAAACAGAATCTTTTTCTTTGCCATTCCTGGCCGTTTAGCACGAATCTCAACATTTAATTTTTGTAGAAATTCTGCATAATATTGTCCGTTTATTGTGGCACCTTTCTGAAGGTAGTCAATGAGCCAAATGGCCTTTGAATCCCAAAAAATTGATGCCATCATCTTGTTTGCCGATAAAGTGGTTTTCGCTTTCTTTGGAGGTGCAGAACCACGTTCTAACCATTGTTTCGACTATTGTTTAGTTTCGGGTGTTCTGTAGTGTATCCAAGTTTCATCGCAAGTAACAAATCGCCTACAAAAATCAACCGGATTCCGCTTATAAAGGTCCAAACACTCATTGGAAATGCGCAAACGAGTGAACTTTTGATCAGTCGTAAGCAATCGCGGCACCCATCTTGCCGAAAGCTTGGAAAGGCCCAATTCTTTCGTTGAAATGTGGTGTACGCGTTCTGTTGAAATGTTTACCATGTCTGCTATCTCTCTCACTTTGAGTTGTCGATCTTGCGTAATAATACAATATTATGGATTTTTATAATCATTTTGGGTGTTCCAGAGCGCGCTTCATCAACACAGCTTTTTCTACCACGTTTAAATTAATTTACCAATCTACTTATTGTGGTGGATGATGGAGCAGATTCACCTAATGTTTCCCGTAACTCATCTTTTATTTTGGTAGCTTTCATACCCTTAATTACGAAGTATTTAATCACCGCCCGATACTCTGCTTTTTCCATTTTAACAAAACGACGTGTTGCTTCTTTTTCAATCAGCTGTCAAAAATAAACTAATCAACCGATTTATCTAAATATCGGAATGTAAACATATAAATAGGCAACCTAAATTACAGTGCGTTTATTTTACCAATTAGAACGCCACTTATGTGTCATTCTCACTACTTGCCAAACTATCCTCGTATAATATAATGTTTGACGCATTTATCTCCTGCGTCTAAACCAAACTGCAAACGAAATTTGCGCGTCTTCTAATGACGATTTTGTTGTTGCTTAAAGAATACTTCGCTTCAAAGACTCCAAATTGCGATGACCTATTACAAGCTATATCTTTGGAAACATTCTAAAACCCATGACTAAGAAGGTTCAGTATCGGAGGTCTTAATAAACTCAGGACATTATTTTTGCTTTGAGTCAAGTGCCGAATCCTGTTGAAACGTTTGGGGTGATGGTTTCTTCCAAATCTCGTAAAAATAGAAAAATGCTTTAGTAAGAGATGCTCTATGAAGCCGCTATTAAAGTAGGATGGTAACCATGCTCAAACGATGCCGCGATCTTCCAGACTTCTACAGAATTTCGAGTATACACTCCATTATTCTGTCGGTTAAATTTTTCATCCGCAGAAAAGATTTTTTCGATACTCACTTTTGCCATAATGATTTAACAGTTTTATGTCTCCAAGACTGGTGTGACAATGCAATGATAGCGATTCGATTATTATTCAGACCGCTTAACAGTGTAAATTGTGCTCACTGAGCGGCTACCAAACAAGTACTGACATTACATATTCTCGACGTTATACTTTTTCTCGATTGCACACGGTATAATACCCGTCGAGTATCTTGAGAAAGTGAAAATCGTAGCAGGAGAGTGTTATCTAGCAGTACTAAACAAGTTTGAAATTAAAAGCAAATGATTACAATTGGCAAAGAAAAGAATTTTCTTTCACCATAACATTCTACTAGATTATTCATCATTATTGTACATGGAAAAATATTTTATCTATTTAGCCCCTAGTAACTTTTCTTCATTCATCAATTTGAAAAATTTGTTAACGGAAAGAAAATTTATCGAACAATTATAAAAATTGATTATCCTTTTTTTTGCAGGATTAGCATAATGTTCTAAAGTTTTCCACTTGTATAATATTGTTATTAATAAAAAACAAGTACATGTATCTATTTATAAATACCTGAAAATCACGTCATTCATTGAAATATAACTCTGGTATAAAAATTGTTGACACTTGATGACAAAATCTGATGTAATAATAATAACTATTAATATTTTAAACTTATCTCTGAAATAGGAACAACGAATTACTTTGATCTTGAGTAGAACGATAATGAATAAGGTAATTTGAATGTCGTATAAAAAAAAGCAAACATTTTTAAGATTTTAATAGATTAGTTTAGAGAAAAAAATTAAATATATTTAGGAAATCTAATTCTTTAAAAATTGACTTTTCAAATACTTAAACCTATACTTTTTTAAATTAAAAATCTAAAAAATAATTTTCAAAAATTTAATATATTTTTTGTCTGCATTTTTGGATGGAGACACTGACTCTCTTTAATAGTGACAGAAGATGAGACTAGATACATCACTGGAATCCGGAAACTAGAAAACTAGAGTTCATGAGTTCTTTGCATTAAAAAAAAATACATACAATCTTTAGTTAGAAAACTCATGACCATTAACCACTCATGAATGAATGATTTTTAGTGTATAGGCACGATGCTTTGTCATATTTAAAAATTAATTGCTGGTCAAAACAGTTTAGGTGGCATCGTAAACTTATTGAATATGATGCAATATGTTTTGAGACCAAACAGAACGTCTGTTTTTTCGTTGAATTTATGCCAAAGAGGACGATACCAGAATGTGTTGTGCCAACAATTAAATACAGTAGAGGTTCTGTTATTCTTTTAATGCTGTTGAAGATTTGCATACAATTGATGAAATTTTAAGAAAAGAAGGATATTTGAAAATTTTAAAGGAACACGCAATTCAGCCTGGAATTAAATTGATAGGAGAAGGTTTTTATTTTCAACAAGATAATGACCCCAAACATAGTAGTATAAAAAAAGCATACATTTTTAAGATTTTAATAGACTAGTTCAGAAAAAAAATTAAATATATTTAGGAAATCTAATTCTTTAAAAATTAACTTTTCAAATACTTAAACCTATACCTTTTTTAAAATTAAAAATCTAAAAAATAATTTTCAAAAATTGAATATACTTTTTTGTCTGCATTTTTGGATGTAGGCACTGACTTCTCTCTATTAATGACAGAAGATGAGACTTAGATACATCACTGGAATCCAGAAAGTAGAAAACTAGAGTTCATGAGTTCTTTGCATTCAAAAACAAACATACAATATTTAGTTAGAAAACTCATGACCATTAACCACTCATGAATGAATGATTTTTAGTGTATAGGCACGATGCTTTGTCATATTTAAAAATTAATTGCTGGTCAAAACAGTTTAGGTGGCATCGTAAACTTATTGAATATGATGCAATATGTTTTGAGACCAAACAGAACGTCTGCTTTTTGGTTGAATTTATGTCAAAGAGGACTACAATAACAGCAAATATCTGAGTTAATACAGTAGTAATAAAAGGTTCCATATTTGCGTCACAATGAGGTCCTCCTTCTTCATGACAATGCGTAAGCCCATCTTCCGCGAGTGTAACTTCTTTGAGCTTATAAAAAATAGAGATGAGTCCTCATCCATAAGATATTTTTTCTAAATCTTTTTAAATAGTTGTACGCCACTTTATTTAGCTAGAAAATAAAAATATATTATTTTGAACCAAAATGTATTTTTTTGGATAAATGATACACATCCAAATGTGAATATTTATGGCCAATCCCTAGCATTCTCTTTTTCATTCTCTGTATCTTGAGCTGCATATATTAGTAACTCCTAGGTATGAGAATCAGTTGAAAAGTTTGTGGAATAACGAATAGATGGCGCAGTTTCAGACTGTTTTTGTGGTGTGTTGGCAAGTTGTTTCCCTATCAACGTCAACTGTTAACTATCAGATCGCTACATTTATTAGTTTCGTTATGGCGCCCTTTTAATTAAGAGCGTTGATAGTCCTTGTTGAACATCATCTTCGATGCTCATACCATCACGTTTAAGTTGTGGACCCAGCGACACGTCGTGGTTTTCGAAGAAGCATTTTTAACAAAGGTTTTTAATATATCAGATTTTTATTAGGATTTCACCACGGATTACGAGTTTATTGCATTTTAGGAACTTCCATTAGAGCACTTTATTTATACTACTGTACCGTTTCATTCAAATCTCAGAAATAAAAAATAAAAATAAATATTAATAAAAAATTTGGGAAGAAGGTAGAATAGAAGGATAAATTTTGATGATGCTACTAGTCGAGTCGTACTTCGCACCAAATTATCATAAAATTATTAGGCTTACTATTTTGGTAAAATTCATTTTTTTATTCAAAGTAGTCGCTTTTGGCTTCAATATAACGTTTTTCACGGTCAATTAACGTGTCGAACAAATTTTTAAGTTCATCTTTAGAGATGTCCTTCAAGATCGCCTTTTCAATGGCTTCGACGTCGGTATAATGCTGAACTTTTATCGGCAAATGTAGTTTAGTGAATAGATAGAAATCACAGTGGACCAAATCTGGTGAATACGGTGAATACTTGATGGTTAAAATGGCATTTGCAGTTAGAAAATCAGTGATCAGTCGCGCGGTGAGATGGTACATTATCATGTAACAAACGCCAGCTACTATTTTCACGATATTGAGGGCGCACACGACGAATACGCGCCCAAAGACGCTTCATAGCACCAAGATAATATACAGCATTGACTGTTTGACTAGTTGGTACAAACTCTTTGTGCACCACGCCTTTCGAATCATAAAAACAAATCAACATTGTCTTCACTGACTTCTGCAAACGGCTTTTTTTGGTCTCTTCTCGCTTGGATGCTCGCATTCAGAGCTTTGTCTCTGGATCATATTGAAAACACTACGCCTCATCGTTAGTTACAATAGAATACCTGCAGTTTTCGTCCTTTTTTGAGTCTTTAAGCAAGTCTGTACAATCTTGAATTCAGTTAACTTATGTGATACAAACCGTGCATAAATCTTTCCCGGTCCAAAATGTTTTGTCAAAATGTGATGGATTGAATTTTGGAAATATTTAATTCCATTTCCACGTATCACAATGAGAATGTCGGCGTATTTCTGATAAATTCACGCACAAGTTCGATGTTACTTTTCGTAACCACAGATTATTTTTCACCAAGATGTTCGTCGTCATTTATGTCCGTACAACCGCCTTTAAATCATTTATACCACTCATACATATTCGTACGCGATAAACACGCATCACCGTACAATTGTTTCATCAAATTAAACGTTTCAGTAAACGATTTGCGGAGTTTAAAATAGAATTTACGCAAATGTCATGATATTTTGACATAACATTGGAGAAGATCTACCTTATCGATGCATATTTTTTAAATAGATGGCGCCACTAAGAATTACTGTTTAAAAAAAGTTCGGGTTTCTCTGCGACTGTGTATACTTATTCTGTATTGTTTTGTTTTTAAAAATAGTTATTTACTCAATGTCAAACAGACATACGACTCTCCAACTTTAGTTATAACTATGAGAATAATAATATTCTGTATCTAACTAAAGCAAAGATAAATATATCTGCAAGAAAAGTGAAAAATAATAACGGAAGACCAAGATTCTTGATTATAAGATTGGGGAATCGTATTAATGTATCCATTAGCTCATTTCTTTAAGCGATCTTTGTAAGAGGCATCTTTCCGGATTTATGGAACGGTACTAAGATTTTTACAATTCTCAGGAGTTGTCCTAACGATATGGCGAATTATCAAACGATTTATTTCCTGAACCATTCCTTTTTTTATGTTTCTTTCGTTGTTAATTAACTGTTGGATAATAAGACTTTATGAATATAATATATAATATTGGGTTGGCAGCTAAGTACTTTCGGTTTTTACTGATAGAGAGCGTGGCTTTATTTTTTGTATAACGTATGTTAGTGCTGTACTTTACCGTTTGTCGCGTGATACTAGTCACATTGACGTAACTTCAGAAGCAAGTAGTACGTGATTTTTATTAAAGCTATTAGTTGTGGGTTAATTTTAAATGGAGTGCAGAAACGAACATTTTCGACATATTTTACTGTTTTATTTCTGTAAAGGAAAGAAAGCTGCTGCGGCTCACAAAAAGATATGTGAAGTTTATGGTGATAATTGCTTAACAGAGCGCACGTGTCAGAATTGGTATACAAAATTCTGTTCTGGAGATTTTACCCTCAAAGATGAGTAACGTTCTGGTCGGCCTACTGAACTTGATGATGACCAAATCAAAGTCATAATTGAAGAGGATCGTCATATAACTGTTCGAGAGGTTGCGGAGAGGCTACATGTATCGCACACAACAATTCAAAAACATTTAAAATGTCTTGGGCTAGTTAAGAAGCTTGATTTTTGGTTACCTCACAAATTGAAAGAAATTTATTTAACACAAAGAATCAACTTTTGCGATATGCACCTTAGACGAAATGAAACCGACCCTTTCATAAAAAGAATGGTGATGAAAAATGGGTCTTGTACAGTAACATAGTTCGAAAACGATCATGGAGATAAACGATAAACCAGCTCAAATCACATCGAAAGCTGAATTGCATCCAAAAAAGATCATGCTGTCAGTTTGGTGGGATTACAAAGGTGTTGTGCTTTTTGAGCTGCTTCCAAGGAACCAAACGATCAATTCTGATGTTTACTGTCAACAATTAATAAAACTGGATGAAGCAATCAAAGAAAAACGGCCAGAATTGTCAAATCGGAAAGGTGTAGTTTTCCACCAAGATAATGCAAGGCCTCACACATCTTTGGCAACTCGTGGGAAACTATTGGAGCTTGGCTGGGAAGTGATGCCACATCCCCCATGCAGCCCTGATCTAGCATCATCTGATTACCATTTATTTAGAAGTTTGCAGAATTCTTTGAATGGTAAAACTTTCACAAATGACGATGACCTTTACTCGCACCTGGTTCAGTTTTTTGCTGATAAGGACCAGAAATTTCATGAGCGCAGAATCATGCAGCTGAAAGAAAGATGGCAAAAGGTCATTGAGCAAAATGGAAAATATATAATTGATTAAAAACTATTCTTTGTTTAAAAAAAAAGTGTTTTATTTTATACTACAAAACCGAAAGTACTTAGTTGCCAACCCAATATTTTAGCTGTGGGTAATACAATTACATATTCACAATAATCTACAAGAAAATCTTTCAATGACACAATTTTCTTAATCGCAGCTTAATGTTCCTTAGAAACCTTCGATTGCTTCGAATTTCAATTAGTACATCATTAAAGGACATAGTTACGGAATTGGTATGCTTATGATGAAATATTTTTATGGTGTAATACATATCACAATTAAAAAT
Organism: Dermolepida albohirtum; assembly: GCA_031893035.1. Classification (NCBI taxonomy): domain Eukaryota; kingdom Metazoa; phylum Arthropoda; class Insecta; order Coleoptera; family Scarabaeidae; genus Dermolepida; species Dermolepida albohirtum. Next base: position 74,228 of record JAVIWB010002465.1, on the reverse strand, counting down.
CAAATATTAAACAACTTAGAATTATCTATTCAAGTACTTTAAATAAAACATTAGATTGTTATCCAAATTCTAAGAATTCAAACCGGTTTTATTGCAAGGTCTAATTAGAAAATCCGGTTTTTATCATTTTTAAGTACTTTATTTTGAAAATCAATAATTAATCTCAATTAAAATCTATGCAAGTATATTTTTATAACATAACTGGCTTTAAAATAATCCTTATTATTCTAAAATTATCTATTCCTATATTTCTAGTATAATTTTTTTATTGTTGTATATTAACATCGCGATCATCCACAAAACAAAATTTAATTAAATATTTCGAAAAAAATTTATCAAAAAAGTAAACGTATGCCATATTTTGTTATCAAAGATAAAAATATTATAATTCAATAAATAGGAAACAAATCCAGATTACTGAAACAAGCAAAAAACTGTTTACTACATTATTAGTTTTATCCTATATACGCATTTCGTTAACTAAGTTGTCACCTTCTATAGAAAGTTACCCTTTTTCCTTTTTTTTCTATGATTTTCCTAATTAAAATCTCAAAATTAGTAATAGGTATTGGATTGACTCGGCTTTTACCTGATGAATATTCACCAACATTAGGTGCTTAATGAAAGGTCTTTTATGTGATGCCTTTCTGCTATTACCAGTTATTCTTGAAATTCTCTTTATGTTTTCTTAATGTACTTTCTTTCCAGTAGCAAATTACACCTCTACGACTATGCTCAGTGCAATTATCTATGATTTACATATTTAGAATTTAGTATCTTTGGACGCCTATATCTCGGTACAATTTCAACGGTTCAGGATATTTTGAATATTTTTTTTAAAGTCTGCTCTCGAGAACTTGCGTTTTCGATAAATTCTTCATCACGTATTTGTGAAAAATAAACATAACAAAAGATGAATTGCAAAAGTAAACACGTGGCTGGTAATATTTGCGACACAAAGAAAAAAAATGCTGAACTGTTGAAATTGTACCGAGATATAAGTAGATGTCCGAAAATTCTAAACGAGGGCGATCATAGAACTGTTACAAGTGCGATGATTTAAAATTCATAGATAATTTTTACTGAGGATACCCGTAGAGATGGAATTTGATACTCGAATGAAAGTACATTGAGAAAACATAAAGAGAATTACAAGAAAAACTGGTAATAGCGGAAAAGTATCACATAAAAGACCTTTCATTAAGCATCAATAAGATACCTGTTGTTGACGACCTTCCATCAAGTGAAAGCCGAATCAATCCAACACACATTATTAATTATGAGATTTTAATTTAGAAAAATCATAGAAAGTATGTATCTTTCTATTGAAGATGACAACTTAGTTAACGAATTTCGTATATAGGACAAAACTAATAATGTCGCAAGCGTTTTTTCTCCAGTTTGAATAATCTGGATTCATTTCATTATTTAATGAACTATAATATGTAAATATATCTATCTTTAATAACAAAGTAAGGCATACTTTTACTTTTTATATCGATTTTATTCTAAATATTTATTTCAATTTTGTTTTGTGGATAATAGCGATATTAATATGCGACGACAAAAAATTTACACTAGAAATTACGAAATTGATAATTTTAGAATAAATGATTATTTTAATACCAGCTATGTCATAAAAATGCACTTGTATAGATTTTAATGATGATTAATTATCGATTTTCAAAATCAAGTATTTAAAAATGATAAAAACCGGATTTTCTAGTTGACCCTTGCAATAAAACCAGTTTAAAATCTTAGAATTTGGATAACAATCTAATGTTTTATTTAAAGTAATTGAATAAATAATCCTAAGTTGTTTAATATTTGATTTTTAATTTATAATACAAAGGGTACTATGAAAGTTTTGCAATACAACTTTGTTTATTTAATTTTTTCAAAGTAATTTCCTTTGCACTCAATACATCTCTCAATCCTCCGAAACCAATCTTCAAACCAGTTCTGAAAAGTTTCACTAGAGAGTAAAGCACACTCGTTATCCCAAGCCCGCAAAAGGTCCTTATTACTGGAAAATCACCTCCCTTTTAACTTCATTTTCACATGCGGGAACAGTGCAAAGTCGCGCGGAGCAAGATCCGGACTGTAGGGAGGATGTTCGAGAAGTTTCAATCCTGTCGTGGTCTAATGTTCGGTGCAGGCTTTGGCGCCGTGAACTGGAGAATTATCGTGATGAAGGAACCAGGTGTCCATTTTTGATTTTGGCGGCAGGTGCTTCATAGATCCAATGACTTTAGGCAAGCACTGTTCAGTATACTAATTAGCTGTAACTCTTCTGTGTGTCCAAAATGACGCGTTCCACAATTCCACCCGATTTGATTCTTTGCAGATCGGGATTTTCTGACAACCACAGGTGTGTCCTCATCATCAAATACCCAAACTTTGTTTTAAGCTTTGGTCGGCACATCGTAATAGTACAGCCCAGTCATCTGTCACGATGTTGTTCACATTCCAAGATTGTTCCTTATTAAACTTTATCAACATTTCCCGGCACCAAGTCACACGTCGCGTCATCTGCTCTTCAGTCAGTCGATGCGGCACCCAGAAAGAACAAAGTTTCTTCACGTGCAAAAGATCATACAGAATCGAACGAATTGCTGGTGCATTTAGGCCTGAAGTACCCTCTATCTGCTGGTAGGTCACTCGCCTGTCCTCGCCAAGTATTTTCCTCACAGTAACGTTTTCCTCCGTAACTGACGTTCGTGGCCTTCCCGCCCTCTATCATCCTCCGCAGTTAAATTTCCCTTATGGAATTCTCTATACCACCTGAATATCGTTGTGCGATGTGGATAAACATCACCTAGTGCAAGAGTCATTTCTTCGAAGCACTGGTCTATGTTTAAACCACGCTCGAAATTATAACGCAACGCTGCCCTTATCTCATTTCGTGACCACAATGCCATCGCAGGCACTTTACACTCTCACTGCTAATGAATAACTGAACCCATCGACTTGGCGCAGCGGCTACTATGCACGTATGAACATGTCTCAACATACAGCAACAAGCAGCTTCCTACGATTCATTGTTGCGTCATATTGCAAAACTTTCCTAGTACCCTTTGTATATATTGTATCACGAAAACATTTCATTACAAGTAAACTCAATATATATATATATATATATATATATATATATATATATATATATATATTGTATATATATATATATATACCGGGTGTCCCATGACATGATTACCACAGCTTAAGAAGGCGATTAAAAGAAGATAATCTTATAACAAGAAGAATATTATTGTGACTAATAAGACTTGACTTTGCTAAAGAGCGTTTAAATTGTTGTAAGTAGTCTAACTGGAGAAATAGTTTTTAGACAGAGGAAAGTAAAATTGTTTTATATTGATCACTAAGTTGGTGTTTTTATGTTAAAAGATAACCATAAAGCGCCCATCGTTTACAGAATACCTGGGCTCATATGATGGTATGGAGATGTCTTTGCATTATATTGTAGTCTCTATTTTGTACAGCGGACATCATGACTCAATGTATGTATACAGATGTATTGAAAAATATATGTTGAATACACTATTAAAATTGACTCTAATGCATGACAATGACTTAAAACTTACAAGTAGAATGGTAAAAGGATGGCTTACAAGAGAAAAGATTGAGGTCTTTGAGTGGCCAGCACAGTCTCCAGATCTCAATACTACAGAAAATCTATGGACAAACTCAAAAATTGTATCTAAATCTAAGTCAGTCGATTTATGGAAAATATTCAAGAAGCGTAGTAAGCTAACCGGGTCGAACATTAGCATTTGGTAGATTAATGGATATTTTACAAAGCATTAATTCTATTATATACTCGTATTTTGTTAACAAAAAAGTAAATTATGTTGATTTATAGTTTCTTTTTTGTCAATTATATAAAATTTACACGAAGTCGTTATTATTTCGAACTTGATTTTCGCATTTTATTTCAAAAATTTTTATTATATTATATCTGTAAAATATTATATTATTATTTTACTCTTATAAAATAATTTATGTACTTACTACTTAGTAATTTAGCAATTGATTATAACCTCACATCTAATAATTCAATATAGTTTTACTTTATTTAATTATTATTGCGATTTATTTCATAGCAACTGTTTAGAAAAGTTTATCAAGGTGTAAAAATCAGAAAATAAGAAAAGAGAGCTTCGCCTGTTGGGAATATAAGATTTTAAAATCAGAATTTGAATAAGGAATAGATGTCGCACAAAATAAGAAATTTTTAATTTGCATTAAATGATTAGTAAGCACATCAAAAATTGTTTTAAAAGTAGTGAAAGTAGTTATAATTTAATATAGAATTTGAAATTTTCAATAAATAATATAAATTTAAAAATCAGTATTACTATTAATAATTACATTATATACAAATATAATAAATACAAAAGAAATAACTTATTTCATGTTTATAAGTGACAAATATAATTTAAATATGTAAAGTTCAATCAATTATTATGTATTTCATATAAGTAAGGGCTTTTTAAACACCAGATTTGGGATAGGAGTAAAGTGAATTAAATAATAAATAAAAAAAGAAACTTACACACAATTAATTATAATACCATTTTAGCTTTTTTCATCGATGTCTTACGGAGGTTATATATAGGTAATTTCATGTCATAATTAGAGCGGTCACATTTGTTTGGGCATCAGATTTGTAATAAGTACATACCGATTTGATCAATAAGGTTGATATATAACCCCTTTCCACAATTAACTATTTGTCAATTCTGTATACGCATTTCGACAACCAAGTTGTCATCATCAGCAGATAATTTCAAAGTGTCGCACCTGGTAAAACACGGCGAAAAAATTGTACGAAAAAACAAACTCCGTACGCGATCCGCACCGTTGAAAACCAAGATGTGCACTGTGTCTGTTTCACAAGATTTTTAAAAAATACTTTTACTTAAACTAACATGCACTACATTGAAAAAGGTTATTATGGTCAAGAAGTGTCTGTGTGATTTATGTGTGTTTTATGATATTGTTCCTCCTGTCTTTCAGTAGAGAGAAGAGAGGGGTTTGCAAGGGCCCGGCGTCATTAAAGTTTACCATATGGCTTAAATTCTTTACATTTGATAAAGAACGTGTACAATTATCGCGAACTGGACGCGTAATTGAAAGCATCAAATGTAAAGAATTTAAGCCATATGGTAAACTTTAATTTCGCCGGGCCCTTGCAAACCCCTCTCTTCTGTCTACTGAAAGACAGGAGGAACAATATCATAAAACACACATAAATCACACAGACACTTCCTTGACCATAATAACCTTTTTCAATGTAGTGCATGTTAGTTTAAGTAAAAGTATTTTTTAAAAATCTTGTGAAACAGACACAGTGCACATCTTGGTTTTCAACGGTGCGGATCGCGTACGGAGTTTGTTTTTTCGTACAATTTTTTCGCCGTGTTTTACCAGGTGCGACACTTTGAAATTATCTGCTGATGATGACAACTTGGTTGTCGAAATGCGTATACAGAATTGACAAATAGTTAATTGTGGAAAGGGGTTATATATCAACCTTATTGATCAAGTCAATCAACCACAGGCTCCATCAAATTCAACTACATACCGATTATTTACGGTGTTTCAACCGATCGCTGTACTCAGTTAACAAATATTTGTTTCTATATTTACTACATATGATCCTATCTCATATCTGTCGCGCAGATAAAAATTGACCGAATCTAGTCACAATCATAAGATGTAAAATCATGAAAATCTAAATCAAATTACTGATAAGATAATGAGAAAGGGTATAAATTGCAATAATTGTAACATTACAGCTGCAGTAGCTCATTGACCAATTTACTAATATCCTGAGAAAGCTATTCCAAGCAAAAATGGTAGTTGCTAAAAGGTATGTATACGTAAAGGAGTACGAAGGAGTACCAAAAAGTGAAAATTTCAAACTAGTTGAAGAAGAACTACCGGAACTTAAACAAGGGGGTAAGAAAAATTAAATTTTTATATTCAATGTAGAATATCTGAGATTTATTCTTTTATATTCTTGACTTTCTTGCACACAAAATAATGGAGATAGTGTTAATAAATTTTGCGTGCTTAAAATAAATTCGTTGTTAACAGATCAATTCTATTTCAAAAATATGTACACAGATCTACGTCTAATATTGAAAAAATATTCTAAATTAGCTAATTCTAAATTTCAAACTTGTAACATGATTATCAATAATAAGAATGAAAAAGAAAATTATAATTTTTATAGGGTAATATCCAGATTCCATTTAAGTAATATTTTTAATTTTAATTAATCAATGTCAATGCTTTAATATTATTAATTTTTATTATTATATCACATTTAAAAACAAAAATATATTTAATGTAATAGTAAACAATAGGTTATCCTACATGAAAATTAGTGATCTGTTTGTGATTAAAAGTGCGTAATTTTAATGCACAGGTTCAATCAGAAACTACTTTGAAATTTTAGTTTATTGGAAAGGCTGGTTAATTATTACATTGGCCGGTAGATGGCAATATAAAGGTCATAATATGTCAATGGTCTGAATACAATATTGTTCATGTGTATTAATTAACAAAAAAATTAAAGACTTTTAACACTATATTTTACCACTTATTACAGCTCTTGTAAATTTTTATCGCTGATCAAAAACTCTTGCCAAATAATTTGCATTATTACTGTGACTGTCACCATTCATTTCGTTTTTTCTAATTTAAAAACGTATGTGCTGCGTAAAATACTGTAATTTGTATAATGAAAGCCGTCAATAGCAACAAATAATTAAACAACACTAATTTATATAAAACCAAAAAAATAATTACTTCTGAACCACTAAATTAATTTATACTGTAAATAATACATGCCGAACCACGTAATCATTGCATGTAAGGAGCAAAAATGTGACAATATGAAAAACAATAACATTTCTAATTAGGTTTGGCTTAGTCTCGAGAAGCTCTTTAAAGCGATGTCACACGATTTGCTTCAATGTAATCGTTACAATCGTTAAAGGCAAATGATTTAGTAGAAACTATCCAACAGGTATATATGTATATGACAAATAGTAAATATTATTATTGGTCCAAAGACTAAATTTAGAGGCATGATCGAGACTATAAATTAGATAGAGTTAGAACTGAATTAAATGTAATGTTAAAAAGGATATTCTAAACTATCTTCTTCTGGGCTTCCGGGCAGGAACCGCGTCACTGCTATAGCTGCAACTACTGCTACTGTTTGTTGCACTGAAACTGGTGTAAGTCGATGGTGGACGGGTATATTATAAACCCGTCCACGATCGACTTACACCAATTTCAGTGCAACAAACAGTAGTAGTAGTTGAGCCCTGAAGATGTCCCATACGAGTGGGTACGAAACGTCGGCAGTTATACCAGTGACACGGTTCCAGTCCAGAAGCCCAGAAGATAGTATGGACCATGACCGCGGAAATCTACGTACCAGATATTCTAAAATCTTTAAGATGGCACGCAAATACTCGCGTTGTAAGTAAGGCTTTCTCGGAAAAGGGGGTCTTATCTATTTATGACACACAGATGATAACTAACAAAGAAATTTCTTTTTATATACATTCGAAACATTCCAATATTAATTTGAGGTTAATTTTTAGAGAGCTATTTACATTAAGCACATAATTTAGGAAGATACAAAATTATTAAATATGCGCGAAACATAACGTATTCTATAAATGTTTATAACTGTGAATGTAGTTTTGTGCTTATACATTGAGACCAAAAAAATGAGACGAAAACTCGTAGTTTTACAATATTATAAAAAAATATTCTTTTAAATATTATCAAAATTCCTTGTAATTTGCACCTTTGAGCCACCAAAAGTAGAATCTGAATTTGTATACTTATATGCAGTGCAATGCTTATTTCAAATACTCGAGTAGTTCCATGCTACTCAGACCTTGCAATAATCTTGGAATAATCTGCAAATATTTTGTTGTTTCTGTTTCTAATATTTTTTTCTAAATTTTCACATCTTTAAAATTTAAGATTACTTGTGTTAGTCCAAATGTTTCTGTGGAGCTTTTTGGTTACTTTGTTTATGCTGAAGTTCTTTTTTTCCTCTATAGTTTTAACCCTCATAGCTTTATGTATATTTATCTGTATGGTTCATAACTGCTCTCCTGGTTTGTTATTCCCATAAAAGATCTTCGATTTGCAGATTTAAATCTTCTCATTTAATAACTGTTTCCATAATGCAATTTATGGCCCATTAGAAGGACTCGAATTCACTGTCACCGTGGTCTAATTGTGATGGCACTTTCCCGGAGAGAATAAGACTGCGGGTTCGAGTCCCGCACATTGCACATATGATATATAAAGTGGTTAAAATTAGAATCACTCACGCCTTTTTATATTTTTTCTTTTTTTTTGGGTTTTACTGCGTATCTACTTCATAATAAACAGCAAGGCAAATACTAACAGTCATCCCGCCTACCTAGTAAGGCCAAATACAAGGTCGTTGTGTCCGGAGTTCCTGGGCGAAGATTAGTTTAGGTTTAAGTTGGATTCCTTGTAAGCAGTAGTTCCTGTACTCATACATTACAAAATTTAATATAAATGAAATTATACATATGGAATTATATCCATTTTACGATTTAATGAAAGTAGGAAATGAGAGTCAACATCCGTGAAATAGTTGAATTTGATGGAGCCTGTGGTTGATTGACTTGATCAATAAGGTTGATATATAACCCCTTTCCACAATTAACTATTTGTAATATAATTTCGACAACCAAGTTGTCATCAATAATTTCAAAGTGCACATCTTGGTTTTCAACGGTGCGGATCGCGTACGGAGTTTATTTTTCCAATTTTTTCGCCGTGTTTTACCAGGTGCGACACTTTGAAATTATCTGCTGATGATGACAACTTGGTTGTCGAAATGCGTATACAGAATTTACAAATAGTTAATTGTGGAAAGGGGTTATATATCAACCTTATTGATCAAATCCGTGAAATGAAAGTAAATGTATTGTAGTAACACTTGGAAAATTTGTATATTTATTTTTCAAGAAGGAGTGGTTATTAAATTGCTAAAAAGGAATTTTCTATAATCTCTTAATCTCTAAAAATATATTCCCTATTTATACAATGTCAGTATTATTTACCACACTTACAATTGATTATTGATTCTTTATTTAATTCTTTTTTCTAGAGTTTCTTGTAGAAGCAATCTATTTCAGCGTTGATCCGTATTTAAGATTACGTAAGATTACTGTAGGTGACACGATGATAGGAACGCAAGTGGCAAAGTACTTGTATTTGTCAAAGTCAAACCCTCATAATAATAAACAATTTTTCAGGATAATAGAATCTCGGTCCAGCAAGTTTCCCGTCGGCAAATATATTGTTGGAGGCCTCGGTTGGAGAACACATACTATCTGGAGAGATGATATACCCATGGAGAGCTTTTATACACCGCATCTGGTACCTTTTGAGGCAGATGTACCTTTATCTTTGGCATTGGGAATTTTAGGAATGCCCGGGTAAAATCATTTAATCACAATATGTAATAATTTACAGTACTATATAATGTTTTCTATAGAAATACGGCTTACTTCGGGGTTATTGAAGTATGTCAACCAAAACCGGGTGAAATTATCGTTGTAAGTGGTGCTGCTGGAGCAGTTGGCAGCCACGCAGGACAAATTGCAAAAATAAAAGGATCCACTGTGATTGGTATTGCTGGGTCGGATGAGAAAGCTATGTGGCTAAAAAGTTTAGGTTTTGATCATGTCATCAATTATAAAACAGAAGACATAGGAAAAGCCTTATCTAAAGCTGCACCCAATGGTGTGGATTGCTATTTTGATAATGTAAGTTGTGAATGAACAACGTTATGTTCAATCCCACTTCTGAATCCTTCTATACTATTTGACCTTGCTGTTGAAATTAGAGAATTTAGGTTTTGTGTTTATTAAGACTTTTGTTTAATCTTATGACATCTTTCGGACATTTTATTTATTATCTCATTCTTCGAGCTTACACAATGTTAAAAGATATTTTATGTACAACCAAGAAAACTAGAGTGACTTCCACGTTTACTATCTAAAGTACTGTGATGTATAGGTTCAAAGAAGAGTAATAAATGAATATTTTGTAGAAGTTGCAAAGTTGATGGTTGGATATGGTTTTTTTGCCATTAATAATTGTATCAACTCTTACTAGCACTTTAAAGTAATTTCAAACCGAACGTGTTATCATGCCTTATGTAAATGTATTCCAGGTTGGCGGAGAAATTAGTTCTATCGTAATCAAGCAAATGAATTTGGGCGGTAGAATAGCAGTATGTGGAGCCATTAGTTGCTACAATGCTATAAGCGATGAACCTTTAGGTATGTGTGATCAAAATATATTCAATTTAATCTAAAAACAATGTATAATTATTAGCACAATCAGTTCAACGTCCAGTATTGCTTAAACGTTTAAAAATGGAGGGCTTCCATGTACATGACTACACACCTAGATGGAGCGAGGGTATTTTGCAAAATCTAAAATGGATTCAAGAAGGAAAACTGAAATACAAGGAAACGATAACTGAGGGTTTTGAAAGTTTGCCCAATGCTTTAATAGGACTTTTTAGTGGTGAAAGTACTGGTAAAGCTATTATCAAAATGTAGAGTTAAGAGCTTTTTTGTATATTTTTTTTAAAATAACTTTGCGTTTATAATGTATCTACAATATGTAAATTAATACTAAGTTTTTAAATGAATTTATTGTATGTAGATATTTGCTGTAAAATGTAATTTGTTTTAAAATATAATATAAATTTAATTAATCCACATTTACTTATTGCTCCTTATTATATACACGAAGAAAAAACGATGCCAGTATAGTAATATGGTACGAGTACCTTGCAAAATTAATGTTTCTTCTTTTGAAGGAGTTGCGTATTTCTATACTATAGTCTAGCCATCAATGTTGTAAGTAATACTGTAATAACGTACAAAAACCAAAAAGTTATTGTACAATACAAAAACAAATAATGGGTGTTTTTCAGCTGCATGAGAACTATCGATATCGATAACTATGGTTTGACAGCTGATTATGTTAAACTGTGTTGACATTTCTGTTCAGTAAGGTTTGGCAAGTCATCATAAATCGTATAACGCCAGAACAACGCTTCCAAATTGTGGAAATTTACTTTGAAAAAAATAAATCTGTTCGCGAAGTTCATAGAGCACTTCGTCCATTTTACGGCCGACATAAACGACCTGGCCTGGTGAGCAAGCAATTCGTGCAGTTATTGATCGTTTTCGCACTAATTTTACTCTTCTCGTTTGAAAACCATCAACAAGACAAGGAAATGTGCGTCCCGAAGAGAATATTGCTGCTGTAGTGCGAAGTATTGAAGAAGACGCCCAAATGTCGATTCGTCGTCGTTCTCAACTTGTTGGCCTTTGTCCTTCGACTACGTGGAAAATTTTTCATAATGATCTTGGCTAACGTGCCTATAAAATACAGCTCGTGCAAGAATTGAAGTCAAACGACCATCGTTTGCGTCGCATTTTTGCTGATTGGGCTCATTTGAGACTGGCCGAAGATGAGCATTTTTATCAAAGAATTGTGTTTAATGATGAAGCTCATTTCTGGTTAAATGGCTACGTCAATAAGCAAAATTGCCGTATTTGGAGCGAAAACAATCCTCAAGCCGTTAACGAATCGCCATTACATCTATTAAAATTGACTGGTTGTTGCGGTTTACACGCTGGCGGCACCATCGGTCCTTATTTCTTTCGAAATGAGGAAGGAGCTGCCGTTACGGTGAATGGCGAGCGCTATCGAGCCATGCTGACTGAATTTTTGTTTCCAAAAATTAATCAGTTAAACATCGACGACATTTGGTTCCAACAAGATGGTGCAACAATCGATTTATTGCAAAATCAATTTGGTGACAACTTTATTTCCAGATGGTGTATGCCGACAAACCAGCAACTCTTGAAGCATTGGAATCCAATATTCAAGCCACCATCGACGCCATACGGCTAGATTTATTAGAAAAAGTAGTCAAAAATTGAACTGATCGAATGGACCATGTAACTCGTAGCCGCGGCGGACATATGTCGGAAATCATATTTAAAAAATAAATGCCATGAAATTATCTACCAGATTATAATAAAAAAATTTCATTCCAACAATGTTTCTGTCATGTATTATCATTTTAAGTAGTCAAGCTCATGAAAAAAACACCCGGTACATATATTCAAATTCGTCAGTGCTTTGTGCATTTTCTTTTGCAAAAACGTCATTTTTTTAATCACTTAAGGTTGACATATAACCCCTTTCCACACTAATTTTCGTATTCTGTATACGTATTTCGACAACTAAGTTGTCATCATCAGCAGATAATTGAACAGTGTCGCACCTGGGAAACTACATTGGCGTAGTTTTCCAAGCTCCATCTATTGTATATTATCATCAAAAACGTAATTATTGAAAAGGGGCAGGAATCTTTCTGCCAAATTTTGATATTTAATAATAATAAAGTATTTATTAATAATTACAAAAATAGAAATATCATATAAATATGCATAGGTATATGCATTTAGCGTTCTACCTTTAACCTTTCAGACAAGAAAAAGTAGAAAGAAAAGAATATTAAACAATGAATATAATCCAAACTTTTAAATTAAGTTAGACTAAATATGAAAATATTAAAAGAGAAAGAAAAAAAAAGGCATATTCATACTTGCAACGTGATAGCACTGATGTAAAGTTTATTATAGACATGCATCCAAGCCTCGGTAATCCAAACAATTTGCCAGCTTTTATAATTGTTCTACGATGTTCTACGATCAGTGTTGCAACAGAAATATATTTTTCATCCTGCACTTTATAGCAGAGATCGGAGAGTGTATATTAATTTTATCTGTAGACAAGTACTTATATATTTTAACCGCCATTTTATACGAAAAATATCGTTTGAATATTTCCAACTTATGTGCTGGAATAGTGAGTTGATTAACGCAGCGAAACGAAGTTTTTTACACACAATTCTCTAATTTTTTGAATTAAGGTCTTTAAAATCCCTAATAATGCTTCGATATTGCGATACGTCGCAAGTCGATCTTCGTCGATGATCGTTTGCAAAGCATCGACGTTTTCCTGACGTTTTTGGTGAACCTGCTCTTGGATCGTCGCTAATACTAATTCATCCACATTTGAATTATCCCTACCAACGAGAAATTGTTGGCTGATGTGGTGCTTCATTGCCGAAAACAGAAACCAACTCGCGAGGCATTCTTGTTGAGATAATTTTCTCCGAAAATTATAAAAAATTATTCCGCGAAAATGTTCTCGGTTTAATTCCATTTTCAACTAACTTGTTAACTTTGACAGTTCGTTATAGCTGCATCACTACACGTATAGCACTGAAACTTTGAATTCAGGTTAACTAAAGATCGAGGTTAATTATTAATGGTGACAGTTGATTAGCGGCGCCCTCTATGACCCACTATGCAAAACTTAAAAGACATACACGTAGAATTCATTCTTCTCACTTTTTCCAGAATACAAATAAATTAGTTTCTCAATTAATCCATTTCTGCAAAATGTCAATATAATTTTAAAAAGTATTTATTTATTTTTATTACTTGTGAAATGATGGCAAAAATAGTATGTACAGCGTGTTTCAAAAAGAATATACCTATTACAAAGTATTATTTTGTCAAAACTATCGATCGCTGCGCCTCGGCTCGGCTATTGGAGAAACCAATACATAGTCTAGTTTATTTAATAGCCGCTAGATGTCAGTTAGTTTCTGTTTTTATTGGTAACCGTCACGTTTAAAATGACTACTCCGCAGCAGAAATCATTTTGTGTTCTCGAGTTTGCGAAGTGCAATTCTGTGATTACAGTGCAAGAACGTTTCAGGTTGAGCTACCAAATTGATCCTCCGAATGGATGGAACATTCGCAGATGGTATCGACAGTTTGTAGATACAGGATGTGTATGTACAGGAAAGAGTCCTGGCCGCCCTCGTGTTTCTGAAGAAAATGTTGCACGAATTCAAGCTGCTTTCTAATGTAATCCTTCAAAATCAACTCGTCGTGCCAGTCGGGAGTTACAACTGCCTACAACAATAATTTGGCGTGTTTTGAGACGTCGGTTGGTTGTGAAGCCGTACATTTTACAGTTGTTACAAGCTCTGCGTTTTGATGACAAACGGTAACGTGTGGCATTTTGTAACGAGATTCATGATGCTGTTGACAATGATAACACTTCCGCACAACGCATTTGGTAAACAAACACACAATTTGCATTTGGGGTCTACAGAACCCACATTGGAGTCACCAAGTGCGTGAATATCTGAATGAAACTCTACCGAACCGTTGGATTAATCGTCAAGGAACTGGCGACTCAATATGTCTCAGCTGAGCTCCACGGTCACCGGATTTGACACCCTGTGACTTCTTATTGTGGGGCTTCGTTAAAGACAACCACCACTCCCACAGAAACTGGAAGAGTTGAAGAATCGGATCCGTACTGCCATAACATTAGTGACGAAGGACATGCTTGCCCGAGTATGGGAGGAATTTGAGTATTGATGTGATATTGTTCGTGTCGCTGATGGTGGACATATTGCACACCTGCAATCTAAACTTGAGAGGTTCGTAAATATATGTGTAAAGTTTCATATTTGTACGTCTTAAAGTTTAATAAATATATGCATTCGAAATACGTATATTCTTTTTGAAACACTCTGTATTTTAAAATAATTCATCAATTTATGGCCCTTATACATGAAAATGAAGAATAATTTGATTAAGTGATAAATAACCGGTTTTAATTTCACAATTCTCCGGTTTAGTCTAGTTATTTCCTAATCTAGAATACCAATGTTATATCAATAATTAATCATATTTAAATCTTACTACAAAATGACTTGCATTAATATATCATTTATTTACAATAATATACATTTAATTTCGTTTGACTTAATAAATTCGTGTATTTAGCATCCTTCGGCACAGAAAATTTGAATTAAATCATATTGTTTTCCTTAAGATGTGCTAATCATCATTTAAGGTAACTGGAAATACAATATGACGTGCCAAAAGTACAGTAGTGTAGTTGAGGCGGAATTACAAAATTTACATAATTAAACTTTACCATGGGTAGTTGTTGGATGGCTAATTGCAAAAAATAAATATTGCGGCAAAGTACTTTCTTATCCTCAACACCAATAAGTAAAAGAGGGACACATATGTACTACGTACATACAAATATACCAATGGAGAAATTATTACCAAGTTGAATTTTTCAAATTGAGTGGAATTGGGGAACGCGTCGTTTTGGACACACAGAAAACAGTCACAGCTAAGTGGTATACTGAACAGTTGGATCTATGAAGAACCTGCGGCCAAAGTCAAGAATGGACACTTGGTTCCTCCATTACGATAATGCTCCAGCTCACCGCGCCAAAGCCTGCACCGAATATTTGACCGCATGTGAAAATGAAGCTAAAAGGGAGGCGGTTTTCCAGTGACGAGGACCTTCTGCGGGCTTGGGACAACGAGTGTGCTTTACTCCCTAGTGAAACATGGCAGAACTGGTTTAAAGACTGGTTTCGGAGGATGGAGAGGTGTATTGAGTGTAGAGGAAATTACTTTGAAAAAATTAAATAAACAAAGCTGTATTGCGAAACTTTCCTAGTACCCTTTGTAGAGCAGTAATACGACTGAGACCAGTAGATTATAAGAAGAATACAAGCAGCGAAGATATGTTACAAACACGATTAAATGGAAAAGGTTGAACTATAATTAACAAAAGGATCAAATTATTAAATACAGACAACTTATTTTACAACAGGTAATTAGTATATATACAGCAGTGTTAATCCGTATCTATTTTGTAAACAAAACCGTAACATACATACATTATATCTATCTATATATATATGTACGTGAGTACTTACATGACGGATCCAGATTTCACGCCACTGATTATACAACTAATTTAAATACATAACAGGACCTCGATAATAATCCTCTACATAAGATAACGCAGTATAAATACATCGCAGTTTTTGTGTGTATGTATATTTATATTTTGTGATGTAGAAGCGTATATTGTTTATTAAAAAGAGTCTATGAAATAATATTAATTCTCTAAAATTTTTCGAAACTTATTTCACTCTTTGTTAATTTTTATCTATAAATTTCGCAATGGTGGTCGCGAAGAAATTTATGTATATTAAAAAGTTTGATGACGGACCGACAAATGAATGTTTGAAATTAGTAGAGGAAAAACTGCCAGAATTGAAAGATGGAGGTGAGTTCTGTGATTCATATAATGCACTATTTTTAATTATTTTAATAGATTAAGAATTAATTACCTAAATTTTATTCTAATTTAGAATTCCTTACCGAAGCAATTTACATAAGTGCCGATGTATATGTGAAAGAACTACCACCTGAAATCGGAGATGTTATGACAGCTGCACAAGTAGCAAGGTACACAATTATTAAATTTAACAATTAGAATAGATTTGTGGCTTATTTATAGAAAATGTCAGATAATAAAAATAACAATATTCAATTTTATTTCGAATTCGTAATCTACATTGATTTAAAAAAAGAAAACGTCAAAAGAAAGAGAATAGAAAACAATAACGGTTAGAAAAAAAACAATTGAACTAAGTTAAAAAAGAATACAAAACGAACATAATTCGATGTTCTATTCTCATTCTAAAAGTACTTTTAGGTGATTGAGTCCTAAATCTGTTAATAATGTTTTAACGGCCTGCTTATATTTATTTAAGTCATTGAGTATTTTTAAATTTTGAGGTGATTGTAGAATTTTATGCAATTGTATTCTACGTTCTTTTCCCTCTGTCAATGTCAGCCGACCTTTAAGAAATTTAAAATCGTATGCTCTTGTATTGTATAGCTCGTTTCAATTTATTTTAATTTGACTTTGTCACCCCCTGATGCAAAATTGCGATAATCTAATGATAAAGTAAATAAGATTCAGATACCCTGAATCGTAGATGCCCATGGATATATTTAGTAATTTCGTACTATTACCTCCTTTGTTGGTAATAAATAATAATACAGGTAATATTATTTAATAGTAAATAAATTTATTTGCACGTGGTGGTTTGTAAATTTATTACGAGCGCGTGTCCGGCTACCTGAAGCGCTGTAATTAATGCAAATAAAAAAAATACGTAACTGAATGTAAGGGGTTAATAATTAGTAATTACAATGGGCATCAAAAGTTCAGGACGTGTGCCCAGCTGAAAGAACGATTATTAGTGGAAATAAAACAACAGGATTGCCCTTAAAATTTTATTCACTAATTTAAATTAATTCTTAAAGCTTGAGTATATTAAATAAAGATAATAACACGACAAGAGCAATAAATAAAACAAGATAAGCGTAATGGCAAAGCTGTAACAAAAGTAAATCTGCTTTTAAGAAGCCAATCCGTAGCTGAAGGGTAGGATACTGTCATGTTTGAATCAACCAATAGAGAAAGAGAATAGGCACTCTAGAAATTGGTGCGCTAAAAGATTTGCATAAATTAAAAGTGTGATGTCAATATCAATACAAGTAGCAAACAGATAGATCTAGAGAATAATAGACATGTATTCTGTGTTAAAAATATAAGGATTAATATGTGAATCTCTAATTGCATTTAGAAATCAATACAATGGAAATAATATTAACTGTTTAGTCAATGGAAAATTACTATTCCAAAAAAAGGTTGTAGGTATTCAGCTGCCTAGAACACGACGCGGTCTGTTTTATTACAGCCTGATCGTATGTGACGAAAACAAAAGATTCCTACATTTGTATATAGCATAAAAAGGTCAAAATATATAATAATTTATGAATTGAAAATCAAATTATTTTAAAATCTTAAATAACTTAATTTAAGAAACATGACATAAAAATTATTATGTATGTATATGCGGAGCATAACAGTACAATCACACAATATAAATTTGTGTTTAATTAATATATATATATATATATATATATATATATATATATATATATATATATATATATATATATATATACATTAAACAGCGACGTTAATAGTTTTATTGGTTTTCAAAATATTCTCTTTGACAATCAATGCACCACTTTTGCATTCGTTTAAATCAATCCGAAAAGCATTGCAGCCATTGTGTAGGCGTTATCTCCAAAACATGAGTTTTAAATGCCTCAAGTGCCTCTTCTGGCGTAGAAAACCGTTAACCACGAAGTTTATTCTTAACGTGTGGGTACAAAAAGGAATCACAGGGTGCTAGATCAGGGCTGTACAGCAGATGGCTCATCAATTCAATGTTTTGCCTGGTCGAATATTCAATTGTTTGAACCGACCTGTGAGAGCTCGCATTGTCATGGTAGAGAATGATCTGTCGTTTTCGGTTGGTTTTCCTTATTTCTTCAAAAACTTTTGGCAAACAAATAGTTGTGTACCATTCAGAATTGACCGTTCTACAACTCTCTAAAGGCACGGTTGCAACGTGACCGGTTTTTCCTAAAAAACAGGCGACCATTTGCTTTGATGTGCTTCGAGCACGAACAACTTTTTTTGGCTCATCTTGGAATACCCATACAGTCGACTGCTGTTTACTATCGGGCTCATACGTCTAGATGATTCATCACCTGTGTCGACTTTATAAATGTTCTTTGAAGCACCGCCATTGAATTTTTTATGTATTTCTTAGCATCAATCGACGCGAGTCCTTTTTTGAGCGGTTGTCAAACTATGTTGGTACCCAACGTGCACGTAGCATCTTAACGGCTAAATGTTCATGCAGGATCTTATGTACGCTGGTGTTACTAATACCTAGAGATGCATCGATCTCACGGTATGTCACAAGACGGTCTTGCATTATCAATTCAGACACTGCATTAATGTCTACCGACACAACATTTATGGGACGACCACAAAATTCATCCTCCAAAAAACGCCGTTCAAGTGTGAATTCACTATACCAACTACACTACACCATATAAAGAATTCAGCTCGTCGATGCATTTTTGTTGAGATAATCCTCGTCGAAAGTTATGAAAAATAATTGCACGAAAATGTTCGCGAGTTAATTCCATTTTTTTGCTGACATAAAATTTTCAAGTTACTGTCAACAATAGCGACCGGATAATAAAACTGTCAAGGTAAATATATTGTCAAAAATGACAAACTTCACGATGCAATCATCAGATCGGAGGCAACACTAACAGTGTTGCCAGTTCCCCAAATATAAATGGCTACCCTCGTATAATTCGCTATTCTAAATAGAAACAAACTATGAATAAATAGCTATTATTTTTAATCTTATTTTATAAACGAAAATTCTTTTGTTTTACAACATATAATGGCCAAATCCATATTAATGATACAATTCTAATTGAATTTCATTGGATATAAAATTTTATTATAGATCATAACACCGTTCTTTTACAGAAATTTTTCAGAATGCTTTCACAGAACTGGCTTTAGTTCAACTATTGTACGCCTGATGTTCTTTAGGACTGGAAGCGTAGCAAGTTTATTGCCGTAAACACTGTCCTTCAGATGACTCCATGACGTGACATGTGGCTCCAACTCAGTAAAGGTACATGTCATTTACGTTCAAATCATTGACTTCATTGAAAAAAAGTCGTTTAGCATTTCCCAATAGTGTAAACCATTGACAGTGACAGTGTTGCCATTTTCATCTTCAAAAAAGCATGGGCCAACAATTTCCTCAGCCCATAGCGCAGAACCAAGTAGTGCATCTTTTGGAAAGCATTGGTTTCTCTTGAATAAGATGTAGTTTTTTGCTACTCCAGATACGACAATTTTGGCGATTCACAAAGCCAGTCAAGTGGCAGTTAGCTTCGCGGCTCAATATCTGTATCAACTTCCGTGTTCGCTAAAACCATATTCACAAATTTACGGCGTTTCTGGTGGTGTATTTCTTTAAGTTATTGGTAGCTGGCGTTTGTTACATGATAATGCACCATCTCATCGCTCGACGCTTATCACTGATTTTCTAACTACAAGTGGCATTTCAACCATCAACCATTCACCGTTTCACCGGATTTGGTCCCCTGTGATATCCATTTATTCTCCAAACTACATTTGCCGATGAAAGGACAGCGTTATGCCGACGCCAAAACCAATAAAAAGGCATCGACAGCGATCTTGAAGAACATCTCTAAAGATGAATTTATAAATTCATTCGACATATTAATTGACCGTGCAAAACGTTGTATTGAAGCTTTTGTTTTTATTTTAAAAAAGTTCGGCTTTTTTGCGACAGACGTGTATAAGCTTTAAACATTTTAACAATAGTCTTCCTTATTCTCCCTACGTTTTATGTGATTATTTTTCGACAATGTAAAACTATAACCTCGTTTTTTTCAGAATAATTGCATCAAAATCTGATAAATTTCCCGTTGGAAAGTATATAGTTTCGAATTCTGGCTGGAGAACGCATACTATTGAAAAGGACAATCTACCTGAAAGTGAATGGAGATCTGCAAGAATTATCCCTTTCGAAGCAGATGTACCTTTATCATTAGCCTTAGGAATGTTGGGAATGCCCGGGTAATTTTGTTATAAATTAATTAATTATGGAATTAAAGACGAATTAATACCTTGATTTAAAATCAAGTACATATAATTTACTTAATAAATATTTTGTATTTATAAAATGAATTTGATCGCGCTTTTTAATATACAAATTATATAATTCGGATTTTAGAGGAAACATTAATAGTCTATCACCATACCTTTCTAATAGAAAATGCAATTATTAATAGCGTATCTTCGAATACTTGCATGAAAGATACGTGTGTGCCACAGGGTTCAGTGTTGGGACCTTCACTTGTTTATACTTTTTATCGATGATCTTCCGAATTACATCTATCGTGAAAAGGTATTTTTATATAATGACGATACTCGATTATTGAATCTGACGCGAGTACTGGCATATTGTGCAACAATTAGAAAAAGTTCTCCATGATGATTCCTGTCGAATCTTTGGTGACAATGCAGTACTTACATTTACGTGTATTTATATATTTAACCCTAGAATGGTAAACATCGCCTGTGAGGCGAAGCAATATTTTTTTTAACGATATTTTCTGATCGCTTACTCCTATCTAAACGTGCGCTCGTGCCAACTCGATTGAGTGTTGTACGAGCTTGCGCACACACGTGCTTTGTTTTGTTCCGCTGCATTGCTGAATAATACATACGTGAGTCGCCTGTGAGGCGAAGTTTACCAATAAAGGTAATTTTTTGGACATAATAGTTTTTTTTTTTTTTGCTAAAAATTAGAGTGTGCATATAACCTTTATAGTTTTTTATGATGACTGCTTCTGAAGCGCAGATACTAAATTGGCTGGACGAGATATCGCAAAATGGTAGTGAACATGACGATGATTTAGAAGTTGATTTTGATTCAGATGATAGTGAGGTCGACCCTACCTATGTCGCTGATTTGGACGATGATATGCAGAATATTGATGTATCTAATCAAAGTGATGTACAATTTACATCGATTCATGTCCAGGAAAATGTAACCACATCGCAAATTGAAGTACAACCGGCTTGTGAAAAATGGCTTATCACACCATCGGAATTGATTATGAGAGGTAAGAACAAATATATTTGGTCCACCGCATCGTCTTCATCAAAAAGAGTATCGAGCAAAACTCCTTCGAGAAACATAGTCCATATTATGTCGGGACCAAAAGGAGAAGCCAAGGGCATTGTAGATCCCTTAAAGTGTTTCGAACTGTTTTTTACTTCAGAATTGATGGATGAAGTACTTTTGCGCACAAATGAATGCATTGACCAAGCAGCTACCAAGTATAAAGTTAAGAATATCACTACATCACATGCCACAACAAAACATACTGCTTAGAGCATAGATCACCAAACTGTTGGCAATGTGACTCAAAAAAATAGTTTGAAAAACTACAAAATTAATTTTGGTGTGCACATTTTTTTTTCACTTGAAAGCTTTATATTAGTTTTTAAACTGTTAACTAGATCTAAGGTCTATAAGATACCATAGTTATTTTTTATCTAGAATGGATTTTTTTTCTTTTTTTATTTTTTTTGTAAACGATCTCTTTATGCTAGTGATTAAAATATGTGATCGAAAAATAAGTCTGGTATATTTTTAAGATATTTATAAAATGAACTGCTTTTTATTTATTTTTGTTACTAAACATTGAATAAATATGTTTTCTTTTTGTTTTATTAAATTTTTGTTGTTTTAAAAGTAATATATGCGTTTTTTTATAAAAGTCGCCTCACAAGCGAAGTTTGCCATTAAGGAGCTAAAAACTATGTTTACCATTCTAAGATTAAGTTGCTACGTATGCATTTCAAAATAAAAATTAATTTAATATTGGTAGGAACTTTCATGGTTATAATTCCAGAACAAGTTAATTATTGCGGTACCGTTCACGAGTTACAAAAGCTGCCCTATGCAAATGGGTGGTCGCTTGTACAACACTGTTTCGGACACTGTAAAGAATTTTAAAAAATTAAAGCTGTACTTAATTTCAAAAGCTTATTATACGATTGGAGAATTCCTTTCTGACCATTAGTGATCATTTTTTGTTTTTCTAATAGTTTTATTTTAACAATTTTGTACTTTTGTACTTTGAAAAATCAATATTACGATTAATAGCGTATCTTCAAATACTTGCTTGCAAGATACGCACATGCCACAGGGTTTAGTATTGAGACCTCTAATATTTATACTATTTTTACATATTGACAACTTGGAAAAAGTTCTCCATGATGATATTTCTCCAATCTTTCGTGACAATGCATTATTTACACTTACATGTATTTATATATTATATTTAAGTTGCTACAGTATGTATTCCTTAATAAAAATTTATTTAAAATTAAAAAAAACTAATGCTCTACTTAATTACAAAAGTTTTTTGCACGACGGGAGATTTTTTTTCGAATTATTAATGACTGTTTTTTCTATTTTTTTCTCTTATCCAGTTTTAACAATTTTGCACTTTTGCAATATCTTTATTTACATGCTATATTTTTTATAACATTTCACATCATGCAAATGGCAAGCATGATTAATAAATATTATTATTGTTATTATTACTATTAATTACCGTATTCACATTTAGCCTTATATTTCAGAAACACCGGTACTTTTGGATTACTTGAAGTTTGTAAACCCCAAGCAGGTGAAACTGTAATAATAAGCAGCGCTGCGGGGCCAATAGGCAGCCACGTTGGTCAAATAGCAAAAATCCAAGGATGTCAAGTAATTGGCATTACCGGGTCCGACGAAAAAGGCAAATGGTTGATAGACTTAGGTTTCGATCATTTTGTTAATTACAAAACTCAAAACTTAGACGAGGTATTATCTGTAGTTGCACCAAATGGAATAGATTGTTATTTCGATAACGTAAATAGACGGAAAAGAATTACAAATAAACCCAACATTAAACAACTTATATTGTAGGTCGGCGGTGAAATGAGTACTATAGTAATGAAACATATGAATTTAAATGGTCGAATAGCAATATGTGGAACACTTGGTTACTCAAACAAGGACGGTGTAGAACCCAAAGGTAACTTTAAGTAAAGACTTTAATAATACTTTTTTTATTATAAGAATTTTCTTGCCCCGATATAAACTTGAAATTTAACTGTGAAACTTACATTTTAACGGAATGTGCCTTAGCAGCTAATAAAAACAAAATAACTACCCTAAAATAAAAAAAATATACACTTACTTACACAGCATTTCACGCCAAATAAAAGAATACTAAATTGTGTACGAGCTAGACAACGAAGTTGTTGTCTTCAGTAATTAGGCGACTGTGTACTATTGCAGTAATATTTTCGTTCCTAAAACCAACGCTTTTCAAAAATATTGTAATTTGAATAGAAATTTAATATTGATGGTCAGATCGATCTTCATAAACTAACGAATCAATAAAGGAATATATTTTTAAAGCAAATTTTGTATAAATTTGTATCCATTGAGAATAAATGATAAATAAAAGTAGCAAGGAGTACACTGCATTTCTTGCAAGGTCGCAAGACCTATTGCCCATAGAACATCTCTGGGATATGATTGAAGGATTGATATGCTTCCTAATCCTTCACTAAACATATAATAGCTACATAATGCCCTGCAAGTTGCTTGGAATGAACTTCGATAGGAGTTCATAGAACAAATTATGAAAAGCATGCCCGGACGAATAACAGAATGTATTCGTTTACTTGGAGTGGCAGCTCATTATTAAATTTTCTCTATAATGGGTATTATTTATTATATTTATTATTCTCAACATAGTACACATTTGTACATAGTTTGATTAAATATTGTATATATACTTTTACTGAGTGATTTTTCTTTTTGTCAAATAGTATATTTGGAATTACGAGATATTTAATTAGTATATTTGTTTCAGCGACAATGGTTCAACGTGCTATGCTTTCGAAGTGTCTGATGATGAAGGCTTTCTGGGTAGACAACTGGATTCACAAATGGAATGATACAATTTTACAAAATTTGCAGTGGATACTGGAAGGAAAATTAAAATATCAAGAAGCCGTAACGGAAGGATTTGAAAAACTGCCAGATGTCCTAGATAGCATTTTTAAAGGAGAGATCACTGGCAAACCCATTATAAAACTTTAAATATTGTATAAACTCATCCAAATAATTATAATATCAATGTTTTAAAAGTACTATTTTTAAAATAAAAGAAATTTGCTATTTCATTTAGAGCTTGAGAGATGATTTTGATGAAGGATATTTTTTAAAAAATCGGGTCATGCTAGACTTATATAGGAAGTATACGAAGGGTGTGGTATATATTGGGCACATTTACTGTCCAAAAATGTACGTATCAGCTTACAATTGTGGTATTTAAATATTAATACAAGAGCTTAAAAACAATTTCGAACGATATTTCAATAGTTACGAGGGAGCGTTTTTATATTCGCGGAATGGGGGACAAGGGGTGGAAATAAAAAAACCAAATTATTTTTCTTTTTCAATATATTCACCTGCAAGACGGATACATTTTTCACATCTTTCAATTAATTTATTTATACCCTCATAAAAAAATGATTTCTCTTTATCTGCAAAATACGCCGAAACTGCCTCCTTGACTTCATCATCGGCAGTAAATTTTTTACCCCGCAACTCTTTTTTCATTTTCGGAAACAGGTAATAATCACTCGGGGCCAGGTCTGGGCTGTAGGGTGGGTGATTCACAATTTCGAAGCCCACCTTAGGCAGGGCAGCTAACGCAACGCGGCTCTTGTGGACGGGCGCGTTGTCGTGCAAAAGCAGAACACCTTTTGTCAATTTTCCCCGTCTTTTCTCTTTAATGGCTTCTTTTAGTCGCTCTAATATTGAAGCGTAATATTCTCCGGTTATAGAAACATCTTTATCTTTATAATCAATCAACAATATTCCTTCCGAGTCCTAAAATACCGTTGCCATGAGTTTCTCAGCTGATTGTGACACTTTAAATTTCTTGGGAGGTGCTGTGCCCTTTTTATGCCACTGCATGGAGTCTTGTTTGGACTCAGGTTCATAATGATGAACCCAAGTTTCGTCTCCAGTAACAATTCCACTCAATACACCATCCTTATCTTCATTACAGAGGTCCAAAAATGCACGCGAACACTCTACGCGCTGTTGTTTTTGCGGCGGCGTGAGCATTCTCGGCACCCATCTTGCGCTGACCTTAGACATGCCGAGATGATCGTGTAGGATTTTAAAAATTGTTGTATCGGATACTCCAACCATTTCTGCGAGTTGTTTCTTCTTTAGTCGAGCATCTTCGAGTACAATTTGTTCAATTTTTGGATAAGTGCTGGCGTGGTCACCTCAATGCTCCTGCCCGGCCTCGGGTCGTCTTTAAGGGATTCCCTTCCTTGTTTAAATAAACTATGCCACTTGTACACCATGGTTTTTCCTGGACAAGAGTCGCCGTAAACCAATGACATCTCATTCATTATGGTCGCGACTGATTTTCCTTGCCTGGTAAGGAACTTTATAACGGCACGATATTCGATTTTTTCCATATTTCACTTTTCACTCCTGATTATGTTACTTGGTTGACGATAGCTCAAAGACTAACTGTCTAATAACAATGAAACTTCGTATTTTACTAATCATGAGTCGCTGCACAGGCCACGCCCCCAATGCGCCTACTCACCCCTTTACAACCCGCTCATTCCGCGAATATAAAAACGCTCCCTCGTAAATGTTTCTTTAATTACTATACCGATGCAGCACTTTAACCAACTTGCAACCAGTAACGTTCATTTTTGGACTTTTATGTTATTGAAAAGAAGAAAACCTTGACACAAACCATTGTCTAAAAGCCCTTTAAATTACAGAAAACATTTTCCGGAGGATTTTATCAGGCGAACGCAAAATTCTATCGCATGTTTTTATTCATTTTATGTATTACGATCTTGAGAAATGCGATAGCAACTTTCGAGCTCTCTCAAACTCCAAAAAATTAATAATTATTGAAAATTTGGTATTCTTTATTGTTATTAATATTTGTCAAGAAAATAAAGACCAACTTCCCTGACTTTGGAGCTATTATAGCAAGGCGTAGATACTACATTAATAGGTAAGATTTAAATCAGGAATGTTTTCCGATCACATGATCACTGTCATATGAAATAAGATGTCGACAGAAAATGAGAATGTCAAATTAAATACTATATTTATATTGCTGTCACATGCGATAATATACTATTTACCTAACCTGTAAACCTGTAAATTACAAATGTAAAAGCTGCCTACGTAAGATACCTAAGTGTAAACTTACAAGGATTATGAAACAAATATGATAATTAGTTATTAGAACAGTAACAGTGGTAAAATATAAGGATTATAACAATATCGGAACCGTAGAAAAGACAAACTTCATAAGTCAAAACACTATTTCATCTATATTATACGTGATACATGTGTGCATAATACACATGTTCTGCATACGTCAGTTTCAATTTTTGCACGATTTCAGGACAAGACGTAGCGCGTAACTCTATTAGAAAAACGTTTGCGTCCTTTCTTTCTTCAACACGTGTGACTACCAATGAATTAAACAAATGCCGGTATATGCTCGTATTTTGCAGCGTTATTAATACACCGGTAAACTTTCGTGGCTTATAGTTAGATATATAGTTCTGTATGAGAACAAAAAGCAGAATTGTAATTTAGAATATACTCTCGTTACCTCTTCAAATAACCAATTTTTAAAGAAGCCGTAGAATTAGCACATTCGAAACTAAACTCAATACCCAACATTCAATATATAAACGTACTAGAAACGGCTATACATAAAGATGTTGATAATCCAGATATATTCTGTGTAAAAAATAACAAGGAATATGTTACCACACACATATGTAGTTCATGTTCAGAAGTTTGACGGAACATGTAAAATGAATTGACGAAACTTAATACATGCGTTTCAAAATCAATCGAAGGAGTAAACACGAACACATTAAAACAACAAAAAAACACAATAATATTGACAAACGATATTACTAGCCAATCTAAAAACAACACAAATCCGAAACGATAGCTAATATACTTAACGAAGTAACCTAATAAAACAAAACCTACAGTGAACAACCATGTGCGAGGATGCACATGAAATTGACATCGGTACATAACTCTCAAAAAAAAACTCATAACACACATGTAAATGGAGAAGAAAGGTTGCTACGCTTAACAACAAAAGGCAAAGTCAATTAAAACACAAATCCTAGATCGATAAATTAATATACGGTAATTTACAAATACGGGAAAGAATGACATGGATATAAACAATACAAATACTGATAGGAAAACTACAGATAATAATGCTTTTACGTGAATAATTAATTGTAAGAAACATAATGAGATGTAAAGAAAGCTTCTATCATATGTACATAGTATAGCCAAAAGAATGGCAGATTCTCAATAGTAAACAGTTAGGTAGAAAATATTAGTAGTTGTAAGGATAATTCAAGTAATGAAGGTACTACACAAACACGATTAAGTAGAAAAGGTTGAACTATGCTTAACAAAAAGATTAAATCATTAAATACAGACTTATTTTACACGAGGTAATTGATATATAAAACTTATACTATAGTAATATTAATCCGTATCTGTTTGGTAAACAAACACACATATTTACTATATATATATATATATATATATATATATATATATATATACATATATATTATATATATATATAAGTTAGGATTTGTCACGTAAGTGCATAGGTACATATATATATATATATATACAGCACGACCATCAAGACAAGACAAGATTCAAAAAATTTTAAGAATTAATATTATTTCGTAGACTTTTTTGTTAAATTCATTTGCTCCTATATCATAAAATATTTATAAGTACACATACGCACAAAAATTGCGAGATATTTATACTGCGTTATCTTATGTGGAAGATTATTATCAAAGTGCTGTTATGTAATTAAATTAGTTGTAAAATCAGTGGCGTGAAGTTAGGATTTGTCACGTAAGTGCATAGGTACATACATTCATCCATATAAATAGTTGGACGATTTTGCCGTCGATATACATCTATTTTTCGTAAAAAATTTGTACGAATGTTTCTGATATCTGGTTTTTCTTGTAATATCTTGCGATTGTTTTGTGTAGCACAGAATCTAAAACCAAGCTTCTTTATAATTTTTCTTAAGGATTCTCGGCCGCCCGGAAAATTTATATCTTCTTTAAGTTTTTGTAGTAAATTTTTAATAGTAATCCGCTGATTATTTGTCTTGTGGAAATTATAAATAATATGTTTTATTTGGTATAGGTCAATGTCGTCTATTGAATCCATTACTAAACATTTCCTCGATCTTTTCTTTTTTGGCGATTTGAAAACTGGTAGTTGTTCTGTGTTCTCTTTCTCATTTCGTTCTGGTTCTGCTTGATATTCGTTCCCCTCTTTTAAAATATTATAGACAGAAGCTCTTGAAACACCAGTTGCTCTTGCTACGTATTCCTTTAATTCGCTTTTTGTACAATTTCTTATGTCTGTTTCGTTATCTGAAATTGTCTTTAAAAACTTAAAAACATTAAACACGACTTCACGGGTTTGTGAATGCAGTCCTTTTCCACCTCCTAAGTTGGACATTATTAATTATAATAAATAAAACAAATAATAACCAATTATAATGCAAGACCTCAATTACTCACTTTGACTAACCGTAACTTAACAACTTAACCACGCAACGATCATAAGCACACTGAGGACACAAACAGCTTACCGATGACTCGGAGTGTACCACCCGGCACGCCTACGATGCGCAGTAGATTTTTGTCCAAGGATATGATGGTCGTGCTGTATATATATATATATATATATATATATATATATATATATATATATATATATAGAGGGGAACGAATATCAAGCAGAACCAGAACGAAATGAGAAAGAGAACACAGAACAACTACCAGTTTTCAAATCGCCAAAAAAGAAAAGATCGAGGAAATGTTTAGTAATGGATTCAATAGACGACATTGACCTATACCAAATAAAACATATTATTTATAATTTCCACAAGACAAATAATCAGCGGATTACTATTAAAAATTTACTACAAAAACTTAAAGAAGATATCAATTTTCCGGGCGGCCGAGAATCCTTAAGAAAAATTATAAAGAAGCTTGGTTTTAGATTCTGTGCTACACAAAACAATCGCAAGATATTACAAGAAAAACCAGATATCAGAAACATTCGTAAATTTTTTACAAAAATAGATGTATATCGACGGCAAAACGTCCAACTATTTATATGGATGAATGTAATATGCACTTACGTGACAAACAAACTTCACGCCACTGATTTTACAACTAATTTAATTACATAACAGCACTTTGATAATAATCTACATAAGATAACGCAGTATAAATATCTCGCAATTTTTGTGCGTATGTGTACTTATAAATATTTTATGATATAGGAGCAAATGATATTTAACAAAAAAGTCTACGAAATAATATTAATTCTTAAAAATTTTTTGAATCTTGTGAATAATTAATTGTAAGAAAATAATGAGATGGTTTTATCATATGTAAAAAGTTTGATAGCCAAAACGAATGAAATTAGTACAGGATTCTGCAATAGTAAACAGTTCTGTAGATATAATATTAATAGTTTAATAAATTAAGAATTAATTACCTAAATTTTATTCTAATTTAGAATTCCTACACAAAGCAGATTAAATAGAAAAGGTTGAACTATGCTTAACAAAATCGGATTTAAAAAGCATTACAAGTAGCAAGGTACATATTTTAAATTTAACTGTATAGAAAACTTGTGGCTTTTTATAGTAATATTAATCAGAACCAGTATCTGAAATGGTAAAGAAACACACATATTTACTATATTTCAATTCACCATTTGTTTAGTAATTGATTCAATAAGGTTGATATATAACCCCTTTCCAAATAAACATTTGTAAATTCTGTATACGCATTACGACAAAAATTTGTCATCATCAGCAGATATAAATTTTCCGGGTCGCACCGAGAAAACACGGCGAAAAATTAAAAGAAGCTTGGTTTTAGACTCTGTGCTACACAAAACAATCGCAAGATATTACAAAAAAACCAAGATCAGTACACTGATATATTTTATATGTATATTTATATATATATATATATATAAATATACATATATATATGTACCTATGCACTTACGTGACAAATCCTAATTTGACGCCACTGATTATACAACTAATTTAAATACATAACAGCACTTTGATAATAATCCTCCACATAAGATAACGCAGTATAAATATCTCGCAATTTTTGTGCGTATGTGTACTTATAAATATTTTAATATAGGAGTAAATGATATTTAACAAAAAAGTCTACGAAATAATATGAATTGTTAAAAATTTTTTGAATCTTGTTTGATTCTTTGCTAATTTTTATCCATAAAATCTTGCGATGGTGGTCGCCAAGAAATTTATATACGTTAAAAAGTTTGATGATGGACCGACAAACGACTATTTGAAATTAGTACAGGAAAATCTGCCAGAATTGAAAGGTGGAGGTGAGTTCTGTACTTCATATAATGCACTATTTTTAATTATTTTAATAAATTAAGAATTAATTACCTAAATTTTATTCTAATTTAGAATTCCTAACTGAAGCAGTTTACATAAGTGCCGATGTATATGTGAAAGAACTGCCACCTAAAATCGGAGATGTTATAAAAGCAGTACAAGTAGCAAGGTACATAGTTATTAAATTTAACTGTTAGATTTGTGGCTTTTTATAGAAAATGTAACATAGTAATAATAATATTAACAGTTTTACTTCAAATTCGTAATCTTCCTTGATTTACAATAACGTCAAAAGAAAAGGAATACAAAACATCAGTTAGAAAAACTACATGTAACTGACTTAAAAAGATACAAAATGAAGTGAATAATTCGGAGTTCTATACTAATTCTAAAAGTTCTTTTAGGTGATAGAGTCCAAAATTTATTAATAATATTGTAATGGCTGGCTTATATTTATTTAAATCATTCAGAATTTTTAAATTTTGAGGTGATTGTGGAATTTTATGCAATTACATTCTACGCTCTTTTCTATCTGTCAATGTCAGTCGACCTTTAAGAAATTTAAAATCGTATGCTCTTGTATAGATCATTTCAATTTACTTTGATTTGACTTTGTCATCCCGTAATGCAAAATTGCGATAAACTAATGATAAAGTAAATGAGATTCAGGTAACCGAACTGTAGATGCCCATGGGTATATTTCGTAATATTCTAGAATTTTATGCAATTGTACTCATTCCTTTCTGTCTGTCAATGGTAGCCCATCTTTAGGAAAATTAAAATCGTAAGTTCTTGTATTGCATAGTTCGTTTCAATTTATTTTGACTTTGACATCCCCTGGTGTAAAAGTGCAATAAGCTAACGATAATGTAAATATATATATATATACGTGAGTTGTTTTTTAAGTATTACATATAAAACCGGAAGAAAACAGTAGATAGTTTTTAAAGACTTCATTGTTTTTCGAAGTATTCTCCACGAAGATTAATGCACTTTTGCAAGCGCTAGAATCAACTCTGGACGCAGTTATTCCACGCTGCCACATCTGCTCCTTCTGAAGATTGTTTAAACACCTCCATGGACAACGCTATTAAAGATAAACGCGCTAGTTAACGTTCTCTTTTGTATGCCATCTAACGGACCCGTGGATATTATAATACTACACGTGAAAAGACTAATATTTGCACATTATAATAAAATTTCATTGGATATAAAATTTTGTTATAGATCAATTTTCTTGCTTCTGCGACAATCGACAAAGCTCAATTTTATTGAAATAATCACGAGCGCGAGACAATTTCCTACACAACACACTTTTTCATTCAATGCACTCATTTATGTCATAATATAAATGAAATTGGCTCTAAGATTGAACGCATTTTTCACTTCGTTTCTTATAAATATGTATACGCCGATTAAAGCCCCTTGCAATTCACCTACCGCTTCGAAATCCAAATTGATTAAAATTATTTTTACTACCAAAGCAATTCTCTAATATACATCTAAACGTCAGTTGAATTTGATGGAGCCTGTGGTTGATTGACTTGATCAATAAGGTTGATATATAACCCCTTTCCACATTAACTTTTGTAAATTCTGTATACGCATTTCGACAACCAAGGTGTCATCATCAGCAGATAATTTCAAAGTGTCGCACCTGGCAAAACACGGCGAAAAAATTGTACGAAAAAACAAATTCCGTACGCGATCCACACCGTTCAAAACCAAGATGTGCACTGGTTAATTAACAAAGTTAATGTGGAAAGGGGTTATATATCAACCTTATTGATCATCTAAACGTCAGTTTTAGTAATCGATATAACAATTGTTATGTTAATCTAGTTTGATTAATTTGTGCGCTGATTATAGTCAGAAGATTAATTTCATTAGCGCAATTGTATTATTCGCTTCTTAAAAGTATGTTTGTATTTCTAAATTAAAGCTTTGTAAATCTTTAGTACATTTATTAAAATAAAATAAAAATATTTATTATACATAAAACCAAACTTGAAAATGATTCGATAATATACAACATTATTTAAAGTTTCTCGGTTCTAATAACAATAAAATGGACTAATGTTTCTCGGTTTTAATATCAATAATGGTATGGCATACACATATATATTTACATATAATATTGTCTGCGTAATAGTTTGACACCACTATATACAGATCTTTAATAGAAATCTGCCAGTAAATATGTATACATATATACATTGCTTATTTGTAAATAAATATTTTCGCCACAAGTGACATTTTTAACATGTTCGTATGCACTTTATGTGCATCCGAGGAAATAGAGTTCATCCAAGACTCAGTCTTACAAGAGTATATCAATATATATAATGTGTAGGTATTTACAACTGACACATATGTTTAACGAGGATATGTTACCATGTAATCTCAGATATTGGATTCTCTTGGCATAAACAGTTCGATGCCGTTGGAGCACGAATGTCAGAACAAGGGACTGAAAGAAATTTAAGCCCGAACATCATTGCAATGGAACTTACGGGAGGAGAGGAGTTCCTATCGTTCAGACATTGTTATTTGCCTGGACTTCTATTATTACTCGTGCCCAGCCCTCATGTATCAGGGGAACTGCTAATAATCGCGTAATGTATTTGTATGCTGCGAGGTTAGGGGAAAGTCCTTAACAACGATAATTGCCAGGTGAATGACTATCTTTTGAGGACAGGAGTTACTCTTGTGATTTCGTGTGATCCTGTTTTTCGATAAAGTCTAAGAAATATGTGAAGTATGTAAATTAAGGCTACAAGTATATTAAGCTGAAAAAATTTTTAGAAAATTAGAAAAAGTGCTATTTGTGAAGGTGATTCAGATTAAATTTCAGAGTTTATGTTCCGAATAGAAAATAAAATATTGGATGAATTAGAATTCTATTGGTATTAATGTAAAGTATCAACTAAGTAATTAGATATGGTAAATAATATTAAACTTCTGATATAACACCGTTCTTTTGCAGAAATTTTTCACAATGCTTTCACTTTGTTGATTTTATTTCAGCAATCGTGTGCCTGATGTTGTTCTTTAGGGCTGTATAACAAGTTTATTGCTATAAATCCTTTCCTTCAGATAACCCCACAAGAAAACGTCTAGTGGGGTTAGATCACAAAATCTTGTGGACATTCGATGTCACCCTCTGAGTGATAACACGACCAAGAAATTTGATGTGAAGTAAAGTCATTGTTTCACATGTTGGATGACATGTGAGTACATCTTGAAATCACACGTTGCTTACGTTCAAATCATTGACTTAATTGAAGAAAAAAAGTGGTTTAGCATTTCCCGATAGCAAAAAAGTATAGTCCAATGATTCCCCCAGCAGATAGTGCACAACAAGACAGTGCGTTTTTTAGAGTGCATTGGCTCCTCTTGAATAAGATGTCGATATTTACCCCAGTTATGACAATTTTGGTTATTCACAAAGTCACTCAGCTTTTTGCAAAAATCAGTGTCAACTTCTGTGTTCCGTAAAACAGTTCACAAATGTACGGCGTTTCTGATGGTACATATCTTTAAGTTATTGCGTCCATTGGATTTTATACGCATTTAAATGCAGATCTTTTCTAAAAATCCGTTGGAAGGTAGCGTATGAAAGAGCCAACAGCTGTGCACGGCAATGAATTGACATGGCTGGTTCCTCATGCACACTGTGTCATTTACCCGAACAATATTTTATCAATTACTTCACCACCTGATTCGCCTGCACTAGATTACGAATCGCATGCTCACTTGGCACATTGTTGCGTCCAAAATGTGGTCGAACTTTTACTTTTTACTTAAAATTTTATTTACTTAGAATTTATTTCATCTGTAGACATTTTTAAAAATAATGCATAAGTTTAAGTAGATTGCCCTTTTCCCAGTGCCCAGTTATTTTTTTTTTCAATAAAAATTATTAACGAACATTTATAATTTTAACTGGTAATAAAAATGTTAGTGGGACTAAGTCAACAGAAAAACTTATTCATACTACCATAACGTATGAAAAGACTTATTAAAGTTTAAGATGGGAGTGTTAATTACTAGTGTCTTATTTAAAACGAAAGATATACAAAGGATACTGAAAGTTTTGCAATACAGGTTTGTTTATTTAATTTTTCAAAGTAATTTCCGAAACCAATCTTTAAATCAATTCTGCCAAGTTTCACTAGGGAGTAAAGCACACTCGTTGTCCCAAGCCTGCAGAAGGGCTTCATCACTGGAAAACCGCCTCCCTTTTAGCTTCATTTTCACATGCGGGAACAGTGCAAAGTCGCAGGGAGCAAGATCTGGACTGTGGGGAGAGTGCTCGAGAAGTTTCAATCCTGTCGTGGTCAAATATTCGGTGCAGGCTTTGGCGCGGTGAGCTGGAGCATTATCGTGATGGAGGAACCAGGCGTCCATTCTTGACTTAGGCCGCGGGTTCTTCATAAATTCAATGACTTTAGGCAGGCACCGTTCAGTATACCGCTTAGTTGTGACTGTGTTCTCTGTGCCAAAACGACATGTTCCACAGTTTCTCTTGATTTGTTATCATTTTCTTCTTTACAGATCGGGATTTTCTGACAACTACGGGTGTGTCCTTATCATCAAACCAGGTGCTCATTCTTGACTTTGGCCGCAGGTTCTTCATATATCCAATGACTTTAGGCAGGCACTGTTCAGTATACCAATTAGCTTTCCACAATTCCACTCGATTTGAAAAAATATAGCTATCTTCTTTACGGACAACTACGGGTGTGTCCTCATTATCAAAGACCCAAACTTTGTTTTGAGCGTCGGTAGGCACACCATAATAGTACAGCCAAGTCTCGTCATCTGTCACGATGTTGTTCGCATACTTAGATTGCCACTTATTAAACTTTTTAGCATCCCCCGGCATCAAGTGAGACGTCGTGTCATCTGCTCTTCAGTCAGTCGATGCGGCACCCAGAGAGAACAAAGTTTCTTCACGTGCAATTGATTATGAAGAATCGAATGAATTGCTGGTGCATTTAGGCCTGAAGTACCCTCTATCTGTTGGTAGGTCACTCGCCTGTCCTCGTCAAGCATTTTCCTCCGTAACTGACGTTCGTGGCCTTCCCGGCCTCTCAGCATCCTCCACAGTTAAATTTCCCCTTTGGAATTCTCTATATCACCTGAATATCGTTGTGCGATGTGGACAAACATCACCTAGTGCAAGAGTCATTTCTTCGAAGCACTAGTCTATGTT
Source organism: Dermolepida albohirtum (assembly GCA_031893035.1). Classification (NCBI taxonomy): domain Eukaryota; kingdom Metazoa; phylum Arthropoda; class Insecta; order Coleoptera; family Scarabaeidae; genus Dermolepida; species Dermolepida albohirtum. The sequence goes on along the minus strand of JAVIWB010002465.1, from coordinate 37,871 downwards.
TAAACCACGCACGAAATTATAACGCAAAACTGGCCTTATCTCATTTCGTGACCACGATGCCATCGCAAGCACTTTACACTCACTGCTAATGAATAACTGAGCCCATTGACTTGGTGCGGCGACTACTATGCACGTATGAACATGTCTCAACATGCAGCAACAAGCAGCTTCCAACGATTCATTGTGGCGTCCTATTGCAAAACTTTCCTAGTACCCTTTGTATAAGCTCATTTTAACAATAGCCTTTCTTATTTTTCTTATGTTTTATGTAGTTATTTTTAGACAATATAAAACTATAATCTTATTTTTTTCAGAATAATTGTATCAAAATCTGATAAATTTCCCGTTGGAAAATATATAGTTTCGAATTCTGGCTGGAGGACGCATACTATTGAAAAGGACAACCTACCTGAAAGTGAATGGAGCTCTCCAAGAATTATCCCTTTCGAAGCAGATGTACCTTTATCATTAGCTTTAGGAATGTTGGGAATGCCTGGGTAATTTTGTTATTAATTAGTTAATTTTCGAATTGAAGACAAATTAATGTCTTAATTTAAAATGAAATAGATATACGAGGTCTGATCAAAAAATAACCGTTATTTTCAATTTTTTCAAAAAGTATTTATTTATTCATCAATAACTAACATATCTTGTCCCCTTCAAAGTAATCCCCCTCAGATATAATACACTTATGCCAGCGTTTTTTCCAATCCTCAAAACACTTCTGAAATGCGCTTTTTGGTATCGCCAACAGCTCCTGTTTCGATTTTTCTTTAATCTCCTCAATCGTAGCAAAACGCTTTCCTTTCATCGGTGTCTTCAGTTTTGGGAAGAGGAAAAAGTCAGCGGGGGCCAAGTCCGGTGAATACGGTGGTTGAGGCATGATAACGGTTTTGTTTTTGGCCAAAAGCTCACGCACAAGCATCGATGTGTGAGCTGGTGCGTTATCATGGTGATTGTTTTTTCCACAATTCCGATCGTTTGAGCCGTATTGCTTCACGCAAACGTTGCATAACTTCCTTGAAGTATTAAAAAAAACCTCATGCTCTAGTTAATTACAAAAGCTTTCTACACGATGGGAGAATTCTTTTCAAATTATTAATGACTGTTTTTTCTATTTTTTTGTCTTATCCAGTTTTAACAATTTTGCACTTTTGCAATATTATTATTTACATGCTACATTTTTATAACATTTCACATCATGTATATGGTAAGCGTGATTAATAAATATTATTATTATTATTATTATTACTATTAATTACCGTATTCACATTTAGCCTTATATTTCAGAAACACCGCTACTTTTGGATTACTTGAAGTTTGTAAACCCCAAGCAGGTGAAACTGTAATAATAAGCAGCGCTGCGGGACCAGTAGGGAGCCACGTTGGTCAAATAGCAAAAATCCAAGGATGTCAAGTAATTGGCATTACCGGATCGGACAAAAAAGGCAAATGGTTGATAGACTTAGGTTTCGATCATTTTGTTAATTACAAAACTCAAAACTTAGACGAGGCATTATCTGTAGTTGCGCCAAGTGGAATAGATTGTTATTTCGATAACGTAAATAGACGGAAAAGAATTACAAATAAACCCAACATTAAACAACTTATATTATAGGTCGGCGGTGAAATGAGTACTACAGTAATGAAACACATGAACTTTAATGGTCGAATAGCAGTATGTGGAATACTTGGTTACTCTAACAAGGATGGTGTAGAACCCAAAGGTAACTTTAAGTAAAATTTTAAGGAGTCTAATAATACTTTTTATTATACGGACTTTCTTGCCCCGATATAAACTTGAAATATAATTATGAAACTTACATTTAAACCAAATTTTGTACTGTTATCCATTGAGGATAAATGATAAACAAAAATAGCATGAAGTACACTGGATATGATAGGTTTAAGGGCTGCATGCTTCTTAATCCTCCAGTAAACATATAATAGCTAAATAATGACCTGCAAGTTGCTTAAAATTAACTTCCACATGAGTTCATAGAACACATGAAAAGCATGTCCGAACGAATAACAGAATGTATTCGTTTACTTGGAGCGGCAGCTCGTTATTAAATTTTCTCTATAATGGGTATTATTTATTACATTTACTATTCTCAATATAGTACACATTTGTACATTGTTTGTTTAAAGTATATATATATATACTTTTACTGAGTTATCTGCTTCTGGGTTTCCGGGCTGGAACCGCGTCACTAGTATATCTGCCGACGTTTCAGTGCAGTAGTTCAGCCCTGAAGATGTCCCATACAAATGGGTACGAAACGTCGGCAGATATACTAGTGATGCGGTTCCAGCCCGGAAACCCAGAAGCAGATAGCATGGACCACGACCGCGGAAGTCTACGTACCAAATTTTACTGAGTGATTTTTCTTTTTGTCAAATAGTATATTTAGCATTACGAGATATTTAAAAATTAATATATTTGTTTCAGCGACAATGGTTCAACGTGCTATGCTTTCGAAGTGTCTGATGATGAAAGCTTTTTGGGTAGACAGCTGGGTGCACAAATGGAATGATGCAATTTTACAAAATTTGCAGTGGATACTGGAAGGAAAACTAAAATATCAAGAAGCCATAACGGAAGGATTTGAAAAACTGCCGGATGTGCTAGATAGCATTTTTAAAGGACAAATCATTGGCAAACCTGTTATAAAAGTTTAAATACATAAACTCGTGCAAATAATTGTGGTATCAATGTTTTAAAAATACTATGTTTAAAATAAAAGATATTTGCTATTTTATTTAGAGCTTGAGAAAGGGTTTAGATGAATCTATTTCTTACAAAATCGGATCATGGCGAACTGGGTTATATCAAAAATATACGAAGGGTGCGGTATACATTTAGCACTTTTGCAGTCTGGCGTGCGTACGAGCTTGCGTTTGTGATGCTTAAATGTTTATCCAAGAGATTAAAAATACCTTCGAATGATTTTCAATAATGTGTCGATATCTAAACGTAGATCTGTGCAATCTCAACTCCGGTGCTGATGGTTTTCTTAATTACTTTACTAATTTCAACACCGGCAGTTTTTTTGACCATTTTTTGACTTTTTATGCTATTGAAAACAAGAAAACCTTGACACGGACAATATTCTAAAAGCCGTTTTAATCACAGAAAAAGTTTTATAGAGGATTTTACCAGGCCAACGCAACATTTGGTCACATGTCTTTGTTTCATCCGTTAGGTTCTTTGGAAACGCGATAGCAACTTTCGAATTCTCTCAAACTATCGATTTTCGAGCATTGGTACCTCATCGCACAGCTCCATAATAAATTCTGTCAAAGTCTTGTTACTGAAAGTCCTCTCTAGCTGTAGCCGATTCAAAAAAAGTCTGAAAGTAATTACATTGTTATTTAATTTTATAATAGAATTACATTGACAATTTTAAAATAATTATATCAATACATATATGCAATTAAATATAATCTGATATAACAATAAATGATGAACGGATATATTAACTTTAATCAAATTTAATTATATATTTTCCAGTTAAATCTAGTTTTCGTAATCTATATCAACCCTATATAGATAATCATATGTAAAATCATATGAAATGACTTGCACTCTTTCATTTATATTAATATTGAAAATGTGATTTCCAGTTGTATTGTTTAATTTATCTAGATTTAAATACTTTTCCAAAATAAAAAGTAACAAATGTGTCCCTTTTTTGAAATACGACAAAATTACGTCAGAGTAGAATACTATCCCCAAGAAATACAGACTTGTCGTAATAAAGATAAATACAAATACATTGCTTGCTAGTATTAGGTGCGCAACTAAGTTCTCGCTGTTTTTCAAGAGATGGCTCCAGTAGTAAGTGCTGGTCGATTGTGACATGAACCAAGCTTAGACATATGGCAAACAAACCGCTTTGACACATTAGTGATTTTGTTTTTGCGTCATATACTTTTGGTTGTGTGCCAAATAATCGGCATTTGCGGGGAGTGTTGCTTTTCTTCTTTCATTCGAAGAAAACGGCGGCCGAAGCGCATCGAGAACTCCAAAAAGTTTACGGAGATGCTGCTCTAAGTGAATCAACGTGCCGTGATTGGTTCCGTCGCTTCAAAGACGGTGATTTCGATGTTGACGACCGTTCGCGTGAAGGAAGATCAAAAACCTTCGAAGACGCTGAATTGGAGGCATTGCTCGATGAGGATCCGTGCCAAACGCAAAAAGAGCTTGCTTCAGCATTAGGAGTTACCCGCCAAGCCATTTCCCAGCGATTGCATGCGTTGGGAATGATTCAAAAACAAGGAACTTGGGTTCCTTATGATTTGAAGCCAAGAGACGTTGAGCGTCGTTTTTTCGCCTGCGAACAACTGCTCCAGCGGCAAAAAAGGAAGGGTTCGCCGTCGGTTCGGCCGAATATTCACGCTGCGAAGGTTTTGCTGTGTATTTGGTGGGGCCAGGGCGGTGTTATTTATTATAAGCTGTTGAAACCAAACGAAACCATCACTGGGGAACGGTATCGAACTCAATTGATGCGATTGAGCCGAGCACTGCGCGAAAAGCGGCCACAATACGTAGCAGAGGCACGAAAAAGTGATTCTACAGCATGACAACGCTCGGCCTCACGTTGCCAAACCCGTTGAAACCTACTTAGAAACGCTCAAATGGGAGGTCCTACATCACCCGCCATATTCTCCAGATATTGCGCCGTCCGAATATTACTTGTTCCGTTCGAAGGCACATGATCTGGCTAAGCAGCAGTTCCGCTCATATGAAGACATCTCAAAATGGCTTGATTCATGGATAGCCTCAAAAGACGAAAACTTCTACAGTGACGGTATTCGAGCTCTGCCAGAAAGATGGGAAAAAGTTATCGCTAGCGATGGGCAATATTTTGAATGATTCATTTGTAAACATTTTTTTACAATAAAGTTGCATTTTCATGAAAAAAACAGCGAGAACTTAGTTACGCACATAATAATATTAATAAGAAAATAAAATATGCGTAATTAGCCATTAACCGTAGATTTTATACATTGCTGATTACTAAAGCTGTCAGTTCTTGGCGGCGGATCAGAGTCGACGGAAGTCGGGACGTGCGTTTATTTTTTATTATATTGCTGTTAATTATCATCTCGAGCAACATTAAAAGTCATATAGGCTCTGTACGCGATAAATTTGAAAACAATATTAAATCGGATTTAAATAAAAGAGCTGTGGTTGTGCATGGATGAGACTACGGGTTCTAAAAAAATTCTATTTTCAATGTTTTAATATGAACACTTAAACCTCTTAAACTGCCAGTACCATTATTACAAGCTAGTAAGAAATTAGAGCGAAGCGATTTTGAGGATAGTGCTAAATACGTTGACCAACATTCACCTTCCAACAGAACAAGTGCTAGTGTTAATAAATGATGGTGCCTTAAATACAAGTATAATAACTTATTACAAGTAAGATGTAAACTTCATGCTTTACATCGTGTAGCAGACACTATTAAAAGCTATTATCTAGATGGTAAATGACTTAATTGTTCAAACAAAAACCGTTTTTCTTAAATCTCCTAAACGAATTCGAGAATTTCACAGAGAGTGTCTCGGCATCCCTGAACCACCACAGCCAATTCTTACTCATTGGGGACCACGTAACAGACAGCGTTTTATTATTTGAAACATTTTCAATAAATAACGTTTAATTTACAATTTAATTTCAAAGAATTAAACTATTCAATAAAGACAGAAGAACATCGAAAATGCTCAAGTATTTATAGATTTAAAATCGTAAAGAAATATTTGAGAAAACATGTAAATTAAAAAATCCTTCATTGTTCTTAGTTGAGTCTCTGCAAATACTGGACGATATATCCCATTTGAACATAAAATATATTTTCAAAAAATAATGAAATTATATAAAACACTAATTTTCGTCAAAAGCCCTATCTAAATATCAGTTAGTTTTAATTTCTATGCACTTGAAATGAACAACGTAAATATATTAATTAAAATTTATATACATACATACGAGGGTAGCCGTGTGTCGGCAGAATTATGTCAAATATATACTGTTGTAAAAGAATCTGTAAACATACTACACACTTTTTCAGATATATCTGATTCAATTTCATTAAAACTAATAATAAGGTTTACCTCAGGGTCGAAATTATCATTTATACATATAAACAGAGTGGTTCAAATAGGTGGACATGATTTTGCAATGTTATTCTTGAATTCTACAAATCACATTTGATAATATACACGTTATAGTGACGTAATATTTATTACAGGGCTGAATATTGCTTCATAGTTCACTCTGTATTGTTGTTCACATCCTCTTATCACTAGTCTTGCTTTGTATTTGCCCACATCTTTTATTTTAAATACCCATTTACTAGATAGTACGTTTTCATTTCCTATTTTTGATTGATCTATGTAAGTCCATGTATTATTTTTGCTAAGAGATTCTTTCTCTTGCTCTATCGGTTTTTTTCATTTCTCTTTGTCAGTTCTACATAATGATTCTTCATACATCAACAAAACATAGTTATTACATTTTTAAGGTTTTCTTATTCTTTTAGAGCCTTCTGCTAAGGTTGAAAATTACTATACTCTGGTTTGTCTTGTTTTCTTTACTTTTTACTTCTTCAAAAGTGACATCTCTATGTATAACTATTTTATTGTTTTGTTCTACCCATCGTCTATACCCATGTGATGCATAACAAATAAAAATATATTTCATACTCCTGAAATCTAACTTCTTAACATAGCCAAGTACTTTTGCAAATGCATTGCAACCAAATAGTTGTAACTTCGACAGATCTAGTTTGCTATTAATCCATTTTTTGATTGGTGTTCTATCTATTGTTTCACTTGGGTTTCGGTTCATTAAATATGTTGCTACATATGCAACTTCACCTCTAAACTTTTTACCTAATCCAGAATCAAATATCAACACTAGGTTTTCCATCATTCCATTTATTGACCCTCTCAGCTTTACCATTGTGTTGTAGAGAATATGGTACAGTACAGTCAAGAATTATGCCTTTTCTTTTGCACCATGTTTTTAGTTCATTGTTCATATACATCCCATGATTGCCACATCTTATCTTTGATACTTTTAGGTTTGTTAAGGCTTCCACTTCATAAATATATTGTCTTAAATACTGAAAACCTCATTTTTGGTTTTTAACATATATCTGGCAAAAATGTGTATAATCATCTATAGAAATGTAAGGATATACATAGTTCTTACCATCCCATATTTCTGAATATATTGGACCACACAAATCAGTATGTACAATTTCTAATGGTCTAAATGCTCTGCTTTTTTATTCTTCAAAAGGTAATCTCCTTTGCGTCAAAGCATGTTTCACAAATTGAATCCAATTGGTCACAATCTTTTTTACTTATGTCTATTCCAGTTGATCAATCTATCAGCTTTTTCATATTTTTGGAGTCTAAATGACCAAGCTTACTGTGCCTTTTATGCATTTTATTTTTATCTTCTGATATGTAACTGGTTTCCTTATTTTCTACATTTACATATATCATATCATACAGTGCATTTTATAATTTTTCTTTCAAAGACCTTGCGATTATCCTTTGCTATTGCTACCTTTTCTTTTGTAAATGTTTACAAGGACTCTTCAGCTTTCATCGACTGATGTTTCTGTGCTTATCATTCACAATCTTATAAGGTGATCAGGTTGTCCATACATAAAACATTTTTGCTCAGTTTATATTGTCTGTTTTAACACACATAGCCTTATTATGTTCTACATTTCTATTCTTGAAATACTTCTCAGTTATTTTAAATGCTACACCATCTTCTACTTCGTTTTGTGCTTTATTCTTTAATCCTACTGACATATGCATAGCTATCAAATTCAACATAGTCTTTTCCAATGCAGGTGGTGAATCCCATTCTGTTGTAAAATTCATATATTCTTTTGGAAAAGTGGTAAGTATTTTAGACATAAGCATATTATCAATATTTTGATTTAAAGTTTTTAATTTAAAAGCTAAACTTTGGAGTTTGCTAATATGTAGAGCAATGTCTCTGTTTTCCTCAAATTAAAATTGAACAATTCTTGCAGAAGGGCATATTTCTGCTACTCTGTATATCTTTGATAAATACTGCACAATTTATCGAACATTCTTTACCATACAGAATTACAGTTCATAATGTGCATGAATATTTGTTTAGCCACAGACGTTATTAAGGTATTTTGTGCACGTGCATCTTTTCTTCTAAAATCCATTTTATCTTCTTTTATTAAGTTTTCAATAAATTTTTCACCATTTACGATTTCATAAAATCCACGTGCTTTAAATATAATTATTTGAAATTTCCATATTTGGGCCTGTAAATTTTTCTATTTGAATTATACCTTCAGATGCGCTATGCTTTTTTACTTTTCTTAATTTCATTAGACTCAAAACAGTAAACACCGTATTTTGTTACTTTTTTATGCGACGCCTGGGTCTACAACCTATTGAGATTTATAGTTTCATGGTTATTTTTAAATAAAGAAAAAGTCAACTGAAACACCTTTTAACTTTTAAACAATGCATAAATGCATTTACTTCGTTATATTTTATTTTTTTTAACAGACTTTATCTATGTCTTATTGCTAACTTATCATTTATTAGGGATATATTAAAAAGTGTAGCTTACAATGCTACAAAAACGGTAAAGCCGGAATTACATGAAACTACATTAATAATTACTATATTTTTACAGGCCCAAGGCCACAAATGAATTTCACTGGTTATCTATGCAACCAAGCATTTTTTATGTTTAAAATATCTTTTGCGGGCGTATGTAATTAAAAAATGAAACACATAAAAGCATTAATAAATAAAGTGAATTTGGCAAAAGCATTAAAATTCAGGTATGCTAGACCATTGCCAATAGCAAGTGAAAATAATTTGGAAAAAGTCGACAAGAATTCGTCGAGTTTGGAAGCCAGAGGTCAGTATGATGTATTTATATACATATTAAGCAATTCAAGGTTACGCGTTTTTGTTATGAATTTTTAATATTTCATTTGAAATTTTGTAATATATGTATATATAATGTTCAACAGCAGTGTGAAATTTTCTAATATATCTAATTCTAATGACAATAATATTTCGAGTATTAATATATACCGGGTGCGACAAATTTAATGTTACGAGCGATATTTTTCACTTTTGTGGAAGAGTAGTATCGAACACTGATTCGTTGAAAATGCTTCACAAAAACATGCTCTTTTAAATTACTCCTAACGTATCACCCTCTCAGGAACCACCTTAAGCCATTTACTTCAGGATTCGCCGTCAGTTTCTTTTGTTTACAATTGAAGTACAAAGAGCTTCATGTGAACAAAAAATTTTATTCAACAAATATTTAGTACAAAATAACATGTATCCGTATATTTTGGTACTATACTTGCCTTTTTTCTTTACGTTTTTTTCTAGATTCGTATAGAGAAGAAACTGTAGATTTTAAAATTAGGAAAATATACTGCCCGCCATAAATAAATGAAATGTTAATATACTTTAGTGAAATTTTTAGGAAAGATGTATTTTGTACGCACTAACCAACGATGAAAATTTCAACAAACTGCTTTCTATTGCTCAAGGTATCCCAAGGAACAATTTTTAAATTTCGCGGGTGTTTTAAGTTGGCCAAGGAAAAAATAACTACATCTAAAATTATATTTTATTTTATTACAGCATGAATATTAATAATTAAGGTGTATATTTCAAAATCAAAATTAAAACGAAAACCGTACGCATTAAAAACATGTTATTTCCTAATTTCTTGAATGAATTGAAATCATAGCTAACCTTTATTTTTACTACTACCAACTCAAAACTTCCGCGTAATTTAAAAATTGTTCCTTGGGATGCAGCATTGGCCATGAACTAAAAAATATTTTTGTTTTTCCGTTGACATTATTTAATTAGGTGTCACTGTAAAATATAGTTATAGCTTTATTTAATCCTAGCTCTTGTAAAAGAATGCTTTCTATTCATTAACTCAGATTAAACGTGGGTCTACGAGAAGTCGAATTATCCATTCGTGATGTTGCTGATAGTGTAAGATGAAGTATTGTTTACGATTGCTCTGTGTTGGCGAAGATGATGGGGAACGACAAAGTTTACGGCTCGAACATCCTAGACTCACCATTGATCGGGAAGATTGTGTTCATCGATTTATAGATCTTAGAGGCTGTTTCTTACCAACAAGGGTAATTGGATGAAAATGTTTAATTAACTAAAAAATCTCCATACAATCTATATATCAAAGAATTCGATCTTTTGATCTTAGATCGTGCCGACCATTTCTTTGTTTACTTCTTCAATCCATAACGCACGACTAGAGTGGTGTAACGAAAGGTTGTACTGGTATCGGATCGTCTTTAGTGACGAATCTCGATTTTGTTTATGGGCTCATGATAGTTGCAAAATGGTCAAAAGACGTCCTGGAGAATGGAGGAACTTGCAGTTTTGTGTATAGCAATATACGGCTTTTATTCAAGGTGTGACAGCGGGGACCTATCTGCCATGGAAATAGATCTGCTTCAAGGAACAGATTCATTACGTTGATAATGCTATTGAGCCAATGTTAATAGTATATAGTATCTTCAAAAATTGGTAAATCAAATTTTTTTAGCAGGATAATACGCGGTTATATACCGTCGCTTACCATAACCTTCTCGTTCGCTGAACTTATCACCAATAGGAATAGGAAATGGTAGGATAGAAGATCAATAATTTATATCTACTTTACTAATTTCAAGTATGTCTAACAGATTAGATGGATACGCAAAAGGCAAAAGGTCGACGCATTGTTAGTGTTTATATTTATCAGGTTGTTACAAATGTAATGTCCGTTTTTTCCTTCAGTCTGAACTGAATCGCACCTGTGTGAAGACGTGTATGTTTTTGGTGAAAATTATTATTGTATTTGTAGAAAAGGGTATTTATTTTGAAGTGTGTACCTGTTCCATTTCTTGGAAAGATTAATACACCTGTCCTTGTCTCGCCCATGGAAATGCTGTCGGCAAAAGATATTCGGGCAATTTACCTCTTTCAATTTAAAATGGGATTAAATGCAGCTGCAGCAACGCGGGAAATTAATCAGATGTTCGGTGCAACCACGTGTAATGAACGCACATTACGGCGATGGTTTAAAAAATTCAGCGAGGGAAATTTTGATTTGGAAAATGAGCTTCGCGGATATGCGCGTAGCACCGTTAATGACGACGAGCTGCGTGTAGAAGTTGAAAGTGATCCGTCGATAACAGTGCGTAGCCTTGCAGAAACATTTCAAGTGTCCATTGCCACCATTAGTCATCACCTTTCTTCGATTGGCAAAGTGAAGAAACTCGATCGATGGGTGTCGCACCAATTAACGGAAGCCAATAAGCTCCGTCGATTAGAGGTGGCTACCTCTTTGGCTAATCGACAGAAAGTTGAACCGTTTCTTCATCGAGTGGTAACATGTGACGAAAAGTGGATACTTTATGATAATCGGAGACGGTCAGGACAATGGTTAGATCGAGGTGAAGCACCAAGGCAGCATGCACGAGCATCACTTCACCCGCGAAAGATTATGGTGACTGTATGGTGGACCAGTAAGGGTATTATTCACTATTCATTTTTGCAACCTGGTGAAACCATCACGGCAGCGTCCGATTGTGCCGAACTGGAAACTATGCATGGAAAATTGAGCAGCTTGCAGCCCTCACTAGTCAATAGACATGGACCCATACTTCTTCATGATAATGCAAGACCTTATGTTGCACGACAGACAATCCAAAAACTTTCGGAATTTGGTTACGAAATTCTCCCTCACCCACCTTATTCACCTGACCTTTCGCCAACTGATTTTCATTTTTTCCGAAGTTTAGACAATCACTTAAAAAATAGGGACTTCCTGACCGGGAATCTGTAATTGCAGTGTTTGAGCAATATGTGAGCCGTCAAAACCTAGATTTCTTTTCAAAGGGAATTTTTCAGCTTCCAGGCCGTTGGCAACAAACTATTGATGTAAATGGAGACTATTTTGCAGAATAAATATTTATATTTTTTTAAATTTAGACTTTTTTTTATTCCTTACAAAATCGGACATTTCATATGTAACAACCTGATACATATCTAAATTAATTCAACCGTCCTTGTAGCTCTCAAACACGCAAAACGTTAAAGATAAGTTCTCAAAACCTTGCAGTTGTATATCAGAAACTAATTAAAATCTTATATGTAATATCAAGGATTTATTTAGTGATAACACTGAAATATTATAAATTTTAGTAAAAGATTGTATACCGACTTCGCTACGGTGACTTTGTAGGAGGGTTATAAATCATTTTTTACCGATAATATTCACGAATTTTGACAGTCCCATATGCATTGTTAAGTTCATGTTACAAAGTCCGAGTATATTAATAAATCTATGTGCTGCAATAGCAGTGTTTGAGCAATATGTGAGCCGTCAAAACCTAGATTTCTTTTCAAAGGTAATTTTTCAGCTTCCAGGCCGTTGGCAACAAACTATTGATGTAAATGGAGACTATTTTGCAGAATAATTATTTATATTTTTTTAAATTTAGACTTTTTTTTTATTCCTTACAAAATCTGACATTTCATATGTAACAACCTGATACTATTACGATCGCGTTTTGTTGAAATTTTCATAGCTTCTTCATAGAAATAAAATACATGTTTCCTAATACTCGTATATAATTAAATATGTATAGATGTAGTGTTCTTATAAAATCTTTAACCCTGGCGATTCTTGTGGTACAATATATACATACATGATATTATAGGTATATAACTTATAATAAGTATAATTTCGAAATATCGGTGGATCCAATTTTTAATGTAATTGGAAATTTCTGACGTCATTGCTTAGTTGTTATGAAATTTTTAAGTTAGTAACACAACATGTTGATATTTGGTTACAATTTTTACTACTTTCGCGAGAAGTATCATATGCACTGTGGTAATTGTTTTGTTGTTCTCTCAAATACAAGGTAATTTAGTAGATTTGTCGTGAAAATTCCGTAGATTTCAGTAGCTTTTATGGCTATCCTGACGACGACAGAAAAAGAACTGTCGAAATGTAGAATTACGTAAAACTTTTAAACGACGGAAATAGCCAAAATAACATCTCAAATATCAAATATCGACAACAATTTTATGTTGTGATTTATAACTCTATAAAAACTTTATCCTAGATTCGCAATCATTAATTTATACAGATTACATCGGCCATGTCGACGTAATCTGCACAGTAATTGCTTGTTGAGGATTTTCGAAACACGTCATGTAAAACAACATAAATTAGTGATTGTAGAACATTTAATCGCTAATCTATATTGAAAGGCTTTTAATCAGACCGACTATTTTCTTCTTAAAAAAAACTAAAAAGAACTATGCTGATTAAAATCTGTAAATTTTGCTTGTCCGATCATGGATGATCAACTTCTAATAAGGAATAAATAAAACACTGTCTAAATTTCACACTATATTATATTGTATATTAACTGCGACTAGTTTCGTCTGTTAGAACATTATCCAGCAAGGACAATAGAGGTTACTATATATTGGGTCTGGGAAAAAGTTCGTATTTTTATAAATATATATATATATATATATTTTTTTGGTAGATCCATGATCCCATCGGTGAAAAACTTCTGTGGTTTCTGGTCGAAAAACTGAATCAAGTAGTTTTCATATATATAGAGAGTTCTGCAGAGATCGAAACAGATGATAGTCAGAGGGTGCTATATCCGGACTGTAAGGTGGGTGCATCAAAACTTCCCAACCAAACTCTCTAAATTTTTGACGGGTCATCAAAGAAGTGTGTGGTCGGGCGTTGTCATGATGGAAGACAACACCTTTTCTATTAATCAATTCGGGCCGTTTTCTTTCAATCGCCTGGCGTAATCTCTCTAGTTGTGCACAGTAGAGTTGAGAATCAATCGTCTGACCAGTTGGAAGTAGCTCGTAGTGGACGATTCCCCTCCAGTCCCACCATACACACAGCATCACTTTTTTTGGCGTCAGTGTTGGCTTAGCGAACGCTTGTGACGGCTCACCATCCTTTATCCACGATCTTTTACGCTTCCGATTATCGTACGTAATATTTTTCATCTCCGGTTATTAAACGTTTCAGATCGATTTCATAGCAGCGCATCGCAGATGTTAATTCGGTCCATCATATCAACTATAGGAACCCATACGTCAAGCTTTTTTTATATAACCAGCTTTGTGTAAATGGTTCAAAACAGTTTTGTGGTCAATGCCTAGCTCCATGCCAATATCGACACTGCTGATATGCTTATCTATTTTTCAAGAATTTCATCAGATTTTTCAGTGATTGGACGACCGGAGCGTGACTCATCTTTCACATTGAAATTTCCAGAACGAAAGCGAGCGAACCATTTCCGCGCAACAGATTTCGATAAATACCTTCACCGTACACAGCACAAATTTTATCACAAGCCTGCGCAGCGTTCTTCCCCTTATCATAATAATATTGCAGAATATAGCGAAATTTCTCATTATTCTTCTCCATTTTCAAGTGCGAATAACTTTCCAACCACTGCATTACAATGTTTCTACGCTCAATATATATAAAAAACGAGCCCACGGTGGTGTCGCTGTGACTTGTTGTTCTTTATATAACCAATGCCATATATTTTTCCCATATATATATATATATATATATAGGAAAACGAAAAGCAATAATTAATTCGCTTACAAGAAGGGGTACTTCACAAAGAAAACGACCCCATAAGACGTAAGACAGATCACTACGCTGTAGTCTCTAGTTCGAATCCATAGGCCCTAAGCCGAAAATAAAATAACATCTAAATGGCCTGATAATTCCTCCTGTAACTGTCGCTGATGCGAAGACACGGATTATTATTTTAAATTTTTAGAATTATGCGGATCCAGAGATGTCAGAAACGAAAGCAATATAGTTAGCAGTCATGGATGTCAAATAGTAGAGATTAAACCTGATAATACCTTCGCTACATTCAAGTCAGACCAGAAAGATATAGGAGTAAAAAAGGTAAGATACGATAACATGGCTAACAAAAAACTGAAGAGTAATATTAATTCTAATATCGAAAAAGCCGTTCTAAAATGTATCTAGCTTGATAAATATTAAACAAAATATCTAAGAATAATGTTTTATATTTGTTTCAGGATGAACGAAAACTCAATCGTCAATTAATAGAGAGAATGAATAGGTATGGGGGAGTAGCTAACTGCGCATCCGTTGCAACTTATAGCACCAAGTCTGAAGAAGAACTACCAAAGGGTAATATTTCCTAACAAATACATAATGTACAAAGTTTCGCGGTATGTAAGTGAGTTTTATGTTACTATTATTACCTCCTCCTTTGAATTAAAAAAGGCAAATGAAAATGTGTTTGAATGTGTGTGTAATGTGGGTTATTGAGATAATTTATTACCTCCTTCGTTTTAATAAATAATAATAGGGATATTATTTAATAGAGAATATTTATTTGCACGTGTTGGTTAGTCAACAAAGGAAAGAAAGTAATATAATTGAATGTAATGTGAGGTGAGGAGTTAATAATTAGTAGTTGTATACAATGAGCATCAAAAGTCCAGGACGTGTGCCAAGCTGAAAGAAAGATTATTAGTGGAATAAAACGACAGAAATGCCTTTAAAATTTTATTCACAAGTTAAATTAATTCTTAAAGCTTGAATGTGTTAAATAGAGATAGTTAACAAGAACGAGAGCAACAAATAAAATATGATGAACGTAATAGCAAAGCTGTAATAAAAGGTAAGTCTGGATGTACGAAGGCTGCTAATAAAGTATAAAATAAAAGGTTAGATTAAAATGTGCACCGGGCGGTGCATATATGTACTTGCGTGTTTGTGTATATGTATCTATCCTGGATCAGGAAACTGTATTTTCCGCGAACGCGAAAACACGAGGTCACAAGAAGCGCGAATAAAGGTTCGCGGCACAAACACGCGAAAGACGCGTGTCGTCTGGATGATGATAGAAAAGCGAAGAGCGTGGTTCTCTTACGGCTATGGCTTTATAAGGAACCGACCCCATAACTGAGGGGGTATTGGTCATGTTTGAATTAACCAATAGCAAACAACAAGGACAGGCACGCTAAACGGGCGGGAAGCAAATTAGCAGATATTAAAATTGTGATTTTAATTTCAATATAAGCATTAAGCAAATTATCTACACAAAATAGTGGACGTGTATTCTGTGTAAAAGAAATACCAAATTGGGATTGGTATTTGAATCGCGAATTGCATCTAGAAATCAATATAACTAAATTGATATCGAATTCAGTGAAAAGTTGGTAACTTCAAGTACAGTCTTTGGTACCTGATTTCGGTGTTTATTGCTGCCTTGACCATTCGTACGTGACTAACACAAAAGGACTCTGCATCTGAATATATATACGAGGACCGGACAAATAATGACATTATAATAATTTAGGAATTCAAGATCGAATTGTCTTTTAAATTAAATAAATTAATCTGAAAAACGATATAAGAAATTATTATATATAGAGAGTGTAACACTATTAATAATTCATTTGGCATGATTCATACTCTGCTATATACTTTTCATTTTCTATTCTGTTTACTAATATACAGCGTGTTTCAAAAAGAATATACGTATTACAAAGTATTATTTTGTCCAAACTATCGATCGTTGCGCCTCGGCTATTGGAGAAACGAATACATAGTCTAGTTTATTTAATAGCCGCTAGATGTCAGTTGTCTTCTGGTTTTCTTGGTAAGCGTCATATGTTTAAAATGGCTACTCCGCAGCAGAAATCATTTTGTGTTCTCGAGTTTGCGAAGTGCAATTTCGTGATTACAGTGACGTTTCAGGTTGAGCTACCAAATTGATCCTCCGAATGGGTGGAACATTCGTAGATGGTATCGACAGTTTATAGATATAGGATGTGTATGTAAAGAAACTGCTTTCCAACGTAATCCTTCAAAATCAACTGGTCGTGCCAGTCGGGAGTTACAACTGCCTCCAACAACAATTTGGCGTGTTTTGAGACGTCGGTTGGTTATGAAGCCGTACATGTTACAGTTGTTACAAGTTCTGCGTCCTGTTGACAAACGGAAACGTGTGGCATTTTGTAACGAGATTCATGATGCTATTGACAATGATAACACTTTCGCACAACGCATCGTGTTCAGTGATGAAACGACTTTCCATGTTAGTAGTCTGGTAAACAAACACAATGTTCGAATTTGGGGTCTACAGAATCCACATGCAGCCATTGAACATGTATGAGACTTGCTTAAAATCAATGTGTTTTGTGCGATATCCCGATCATCTGTTTACGGCCTATTCTTCTTTGATGGAAACACGGTTAACGGTCAGCAGTATCTCGCTATGTTACAAAACTGGTTGTTTCCTAGGCTGCACGAAGACAACTTCTTATCAACAAGACGGGGCACCTCCTCACTGGAGTCGCCAAGTGCGTGAATATCTGAATGCAACTCTACCGAACCGTCGGATTGGTCGTCAAGGAGCTGGCGACTTAGCATGTCTCAGCTGGACTCCACGGTCACCGGATTTGACACCCTGTGACTTCTTCCTGTGGGGTTTCGTTAAAGACAACGTTTGTACCACCACTCCCACAGAATCTGAAAGAGTTGAAGAACCGAATCCGTACTGCCATAACATCAGTGACGAAGGACATGCTTGCCCGTGTATGGTAGGAATTTTTGGTATCGATGTGATATTTTTCGTGTTGCTGAAGGATGACATATTGAACATCTGTAATCTGAACTTGAGAGGTTCGTAAATATGTGTGAAAAGTTTCATATTCGTATGTCTCAAAGTTGAATAAATATATGCATTTGAAATACGTATATTCTTTTTGAAACACCCTGCATAGAGTGCATGTTATTAGACATAGTAAAGAAAGTATGCACATACAGATATTTTGCATATAGTCAAGATAACATTGACGTTCAGTATATTACGAGGGATTTTTAAATAACGGTTAGGTAACTACCAAAACTTCATTTATTAATTTTAAGAAATAACCACGTGGATTCGTAATAAGTTTATTAAATAGCTTTTGCAAAATGGTTTAAAGTAATTTTGATGTTACAAGCTGTGATATTAACTATAGTCGAAGACCGTATTAAAGTTAGAAATGCTATGTACCTTCAATTATTAATTTTTCTAAAATGATTTTCTTCCATCATCAATTAAACATTTCAAATTTTGTTGCATAAAGGAATAATTTGTTATTTTAAGGAGAACATAATTTCTTCATTTGTATTATAAAAGTTATATTATAAATTGTAAGACTTGCAAAGTAATACCTACCTGTTAATTTTATATATAATTCCAGACAAACTCGCCAAAAAGTATATTTATGTAAAGGCATTCGATGGTGTGCCTAAAAATGAAAATTTTCGATTAGCCGAGGAAGAATTACCAGATCTTAAAGATGGCGGTAAGATAAATTGCCTTTTATACTTGAATTAGTGTTTATTTATGTATGTTCATAATGTAACCATAAAATACTGTCAAAGTTGAAGAATTGTATGAAATTATGGGAATTTCATACCAGTGTAAACCTATCGTTAGGGAATATTTAATATAGCAATACTTGCTTGGTAGCCGCTCAATGTATACCATTTATAGAATGGAGTAGTCCAAATACTATAATCTCTACACTATTATTGCATTGTACATATAATGTGAGAAAGAGTGTGCGATAGATTTCAGTTCCTTTTTCGTATTTTACTGTTAACCAACATTGTGTACGTCATACTATGGACTCTTTTCGACACACAAATGATATACGCAAAACACTATAATAGCTGCTTGTGCAAAAATCGCTCAAAGTCCATTTCAGAAGCAAGCAATCTTGTTCCATGAAATAAACATCACATCCACAACAATCTTATATTATTAGAAATAGACTGAAAGCTTATAGAAGGAGCAAACTTTACATTTTAAGATCAGTATTGAATGTTATAAGAAACAAAAGAGCGAATAAGTTGTTAAGATATTGCGGCAAAGAGGGTATCGCAAAATTTTGTTTTTTGTGGGCAAAATCTTTACAGAGAAAGACAAAAAATTTAATCAGTAGAAAAGTGGAGTGTTTGGTCGAAGTTCTTTATAAACCTGGACGATCGCGACACCGGTTCAGCGTGGTAATAATTCGGCCTCAGTAACGGTTTATCTTTTACGAAGGTATTTCTTCTATCCATTTTTACGAGATTTAGGTAAAAACATTGGTTCGAGAATATTAGATCTGTTTCCATAATGCGATTTAGGGCGTGTTAAACGACTCGAACGAAGTTATACTGCCTTGTGACCTAATTGAGAAAGCAGCCGTCTAGAAAACGGCAGATAGAGGTTCGAGCCCTTCTCCAGCACAGAGATTTTTAATTAATTTCTGTTATTTTAATTAACGATGGCGTTGCAGAAAATCAGACTTCTTAAAAGGAAGGCATGTGTATTTCGATAGGATTTTAGCTCATACGTAAACAATATTCAGGCTTCCGATCAGTCAATATCCTGGTAGCTTAATCTTGAACTATCTCGACTATCTATTATGGAACGTTCTAGATGATATGGCTATCAACCAAATCTTTGACACAAAGTATTCTTGAAACTATGGCAAAAATATTCTCAGAAACACTGTGTATTTCTATAGACTAATAGCTGGGTCGTTTGCAACTCTGTGTGGATGCAGGAGGTGAAAACTTCGAAGAAGTTATACATCGTTTCAAAAGTTATTTACTCATACTTATTAAATACGTGGGTTATCTTTTAAGTATTGCATACAAAACAGTAGATAGCTTTTAAACCATATCTCTTCAATACAATACAGGTAGATAGCAAGTAACATCATTATATGCGGGTCATCTGTATCAACTGGAATAAAACAGTAGATAATTGGTAAAGACTTCATTGTTTTTCGAAGTATTCTCCACGACGATAAATGCACTTTTGCATACGCTCGAATCAACTCTGGAAATAGTTGTTCCACTCGTTTGTTGGTACAGTCAAAAGTGTGTTTTTGAAGGCATCGACTGCTCCTTCTGACGACTGGAACCTTTGACATCGCAGTCCGTACTTGATTTTCGGGATGATAAAGAAATCGTTGGTACTTAAGTTTGGACTGTATAGAGAATGACGACGTTATGTTGCGTTAAAAATTCAATTGTCTTGCATGCTGTGTGCGAACTTGCATTGTCTTGATGGAGGATGATTCGTCGTTCGGGTTTGGTTTTTCGAAGCCCAGCGATGAGTTATGTGAGATATTTTCTTTTTACATGACATTCAAATACTGACAGTATTTATGGCTAGACTAGCTAATCTATATCTGTACATTCTATATATCGTATACACAACACGAAAGTATAATAGAAGAAGGAAATAAATTAGCATTTATATGTAAGTACCCTGATATGGATTTCTCGTTGGAGGATCATTTGTATTTATCTGATTTGGAACATTGAGAACCCTCCAGAAGTTTGTTCATAATTACATTTATTTAATCAATTTTTGACTTATTTTTTTGTTTTAGAATTTCTGGCGGAAGCTATTTATTTCAGTGTTGATCCATTTTTAAGAATATATGCGATTAATGTTGGTGATACAATGCTAGGAACGCAAGTGGCTAAGTATTTACATTTGCCAAAAGAAAACCTGACGTAATAATTTGGAAATTACTTTTCAGAATAGTACAATCTCGGTCGAACAAGTTTCCCGTTGGAAAACATGTAGTCGGAGGTTTAGGATGGAGAACACGTACGATTTGGAAAGATAATGTACCTGTATCTAATTTTCTAGTACCACATCTCGTACCTTTTGAAGCGGACATGCCTTTGTCTTTAGCATTAGGAGCACTGGGAATGCCGGGGTAAGACTAATTTATTCCTATGTTGTAAACTTATATTTGTCATATTATTTCTGTAGAAATACTGCATATTTCGGAGTTCAGGAAATATTGCAACCAAAATCTGGTCAAACAGTTGTTATAAGTGCTGCAGCCGGAGCAGTTGGCAGTCATGCAGGACAAATTGCAAAAATCAAAGGATGCACTGTAATCGGCATCGCTGGCTCCGAGAAAAAAGCCGAATGGCTGAAAAATTTAGGTTTCGATTATATTATCAACTACAAAACAGATAATATACGGGAAGCTTTGTCTAAGGTGGCCCCGAAAGGAATAGATTGCTATTTTGATAATGTAAGTGATGAAGCGTATTTCGTGACATTTATTGAATTTAATCTCTTAAATCTATTATATCTTTGGGAAAAGTACGTATCTTTTTCTTAACGAGCAAAGTTTCATTTTGGATGCTCATTAGGCGGAGGGCATTAAATAAATTTATGTCTTAATAAGTTTTCATTAAATTTTATATAATAATATATATATATATATATATATATATATATATATATATATATATATAAATAATTTAAATTACGCGTTATGTGATCATCGTAATGTAATGTACTGCAATTATCTAATTTTCATAGCAAGCATTAAAAGAATTATAATTCTTTTATGTAGTAATCTACAACGACGATGTCTAATTTACCAGATTTAGAATGTGAATGACTTGTAACGCGTAACGAAAATCAGCTGGAGAAGCACATGCGCATTATGACCGTTGGCATAGATTTACCCGGTATACTAAGTACAGTATGATTCTACCTATTCATCTTTACGAACTAGATCTTTAATGTTCTATCTATTTCGTTTTCATGTTTTAAATTTACGAGATAACTGTCTACAATCAATACTAGATTTATCTGAAAAAAAAAATTAATTTTCAGTGTTTTCAAATATATATATATATATATATAATAACTTCAGAATAATGTTTCTAATGTATACTGAGTAAATCTCTATCAACGGCCATAATACGCATGTGCTTCTCCAGTTAATTCTCGTTACGCTTTGCAAGTCATTTACATTCTAAATCTGGCAAATTAGACATCGTCGTTGATGATTTCATAAAAGAATTATAATTCTTTTATGAAGTCATCAATGCTATGAAAATTAGATAATTGCAAATTTAAAAATAGTATTTAAATGAAATTTTCCTTAATACAAAGGGTACTTGGAAAGTTTTGCAATACAGCTTCATTTATTTAATTTTTCAAAGTAATTTTTTCCTCTACACTCAATACACCTCTCCATCCCCCGAAACCAATCTTTAAACCAGTTCTGCCAAGTTTCACTAGGGAGTAAAGCGTTGTCCAAAGCCCGCAAAAGGTCCTCTTCACTGGAAAACCGCCTCCCTTTTAGCTTCATTCTCACATGCGGAAACAGTGCAAAGTCGCACGGAGCAAGATCTGGACTGTAGAGAGGGTGCTCGAGAAGTTTCAATCCTGTCGTGGTCAAATATTCGGTGCAGGCTTTGGCGCGGTGAGCTGGAGCATTATCGTGATGGAGGAACCAGGTGTCCAGTCTTGATTTTAGACCGCAGGTTCTTCATAGATCCAATGACTTTAGTCAGGCACTGTTCAGTATACTACTTAGCTGTAACTGTCTTCTGCGTGTACAAAACGACGCGTTCCATAATTCCACTCGATTTGAAAAATACAGCTATCATTTTCTGACGGGATTTTCTGACAACTACGGGTGTGTTCTCATCATCAAAGACCCAAACTTTGTTTTGAGCTTTGGTCGGCACATCGTAATAGTACAGCCAAATCTCGTCACCTGTCATGATGTTGTTCACATACCGAGATTGTCCCTTATTAAACTTTTTTAGCATCTCCCGGCACCAAGTTATACGTCGTGTCATCTGCTTTTCAGTCAGTCGATGCGGCACCCAGAGAAAACAAATTTCTTTCACGTGTAAATAATCATGCAGAATTGAACGACTTGCTGGTGCATTTAGGTCTGGAATACCCTCTATCTGTTGGTAGGTCACTTGCCTGTCCTCGCCAAGCATTTTTCTCACGTTTTCCTCCGTAACTGACGTTCGTGGCCTTCCCAGCCTCTCAGCATCCTCCACAGCTAAATTTCCCCTTTAGAATTCTCTATACCATCTGAATATCGTTGTGCGATGTGGACAAACATCACGCAGTACAAGAGTTATTACTTCGAAGCACTAGTCTATGTTTAAACCACGCACGAAATTATAACACAAAATTGAACTTATCTCATTTCGTGACCACGATGCCATTGCAAGCACTTTACACTTTCACTGCTAATAAACAACTGAGCCCATCGACATGGCACGGCGGCTACTATGCACGTATGAAGGATGTCTCAACATGTAGCAACAAGCAGCTTCCTACGATTCATTGTTGCGTCTTATTGCAAAACATTCCTAGTACCACTTGTATTTCTCTAAATTTTTTAAATACATTTTTGGTCAAAAAATTTGATCAAAATATAAAACTTTTTAGGTTGGAGGTGAAATTAGTTCTGCCGTAATCAAACAGATGAATATAAACGGCAGAATAGCAGTATGCGGATCGATTAGTTCCTATAATGCTGTAGATGATGAACCTTTAGGTATGCTTGGCAAATTTCGCCTAATCATAGACTAACAATTTTATCTAATTATCAGCACCATCGATTCAACGTTCAATGTTTACTCAGCGTTTAAGAATGGAAGGTTTTCGTGTGAATCAGTTTATAGATAGGTGGAACGAAGGCGTGTCGCAAAATCTGAAGTGGATTCAAGAAGGAAAACTTAAATACAACGAAACGATATCGGAAGGATTTGAAAAGCTACCGAGTGCCTTTATAGGTATCTTTAAAGGCGATCACATTGGCAAAGTTATTATAAAAGTTTAAAAAGTGAATTGTTTGTATTATATTGTTATATACGGTATGCGAGCAGCTTCTATGGTCACCCGACACCACAATTCTATATTTACACAACTAATAAACCAAATATATCCGTTTAAAATTGGATTCAACATGCATTTGCATAATAAAATTATATCATGCATTAGAGTGTAATAATTGTTACATTTTTAATCATATATACTAAACGAAAACAAGAAAATAGTTACAAATTCGATTTACTAATAAAAAGTAATTAATACAAGTTAATTTCAAGTGATTTCATTGTTATTCGAGAGATTAACGTATAGTTTTCTCTATTATGAATTTATTAATATGTCCTGAAGAAAACAATGAAACTCTAAACGCAGCATGCTCCTGTTTGTAATAGCTTATTGTAGCTCCTAGCTTGCCTATTCACGAATACGCGCAAACAGACATAGTCATTATTCGTATGCTCGCTTACTGTATGTATGAACTTCATTCTATATGTATGAACTTAAAATGTACAAATTAAATATACGTACTTGCTTCAATATAAAAATAAATACAATAATATTGATTTTTTTTCGTATGTCTTTTAAATAAGAAACCAATGCAATCACAGAAGGTTGATATGTAACCTCTTTCCACATTAATTTTCGTATTCTGTATACGTGTTTCGACAACAAAGTTGTCATCATCAGCCGATAAATAAACAGTGTTGCATCTGGAAAACTACGGCAAAATACCGGTACGAAACAAATTCCGCATACGATCTGTACCGTTGAAAACCAAAACGCACACTCTCATAAACCAATTCCTGTGCGCATTATGATAGATTAATTTTAGAAAATATGTCACATCTGTATTTCCTTAAGATTGAAATTTGACGAAGATCGATATATTGAAGCATTATTGAGGATTTCAAAGACCTAAATTTTGTATTTAAAATTTTTTGAATTGAGGTCTTTGAAATCCTCAATAATGCTTCAATCTGGCGATATGTCATATGTCGATCTTCGTTGATGATCTTGCGCACAGCATCGACGTTTTTCTGAGTGGCTGCCGTTTTTGGTGAACCTGCTCTTGGATCGTCGCTAAGACTAATTCGTCTGCGTTTGAAATCTCCATACTAACGAGAAATTGTTGACTGATGTGGTGCTTCATTGCCGAAAACAGAAACAAACTTGGCGAGGCATTCTTGTTGAGATAATTGTCTTCAAAAATTATTCCGCGAAAATGTTCGCGGTTTAATTCCATTTTTTTAACTAACTTAAAAACTGACAGTTCGTTGTAGCTACAACACTATACGTATCGCATTGAAACTTTGGGTTTAGGTTAACTAAAGATGGTGGTTAATTATTAGTACTGATATTTGCCCCATTTCCCACTATGCAAAACTTCAAAGATATCCTACGTATTTTTTCCTTCTCTAAAAGTTCTATTATTTCTCTTTAATATACAGTATTTTCAGTTATATATTTTTTTTGTTACTTTAATTACGTACTAGTATTTGTTTTTCTGCATCAAAACAAAAGTTTTCGAATATGATATTTTTATTTCATTTCTTTGTTTGAACCAAGCTAGATTATACGTTCTCAATATGAAATCGTCTCATTAAGTTTTACTTCAATATAGAATAAGGAATTTTTAATAAATACCACTAATTTGTATAAAGTTTATTATGGCAGAGTAGAAAATTGTGTTGGTCAACAGAAAGGTAATACGTATTGCTTATGAATGTAATATTGATCGCATTTTTATTAGCGATAATATTGTGCATTACACAGTGTATATACTATGGTGTTAAGTGGTGTTCCATTATTTGTACATATATATGTGTATATATATATCTATATGATATTGGTATGCTCTTATATTATAAATGCGTTTATAAAGTCTTTCTCCATTAAGGAAAAGCACTCTATTTTGAATTATTAGTTTCATACAAAGGTACAGTGTATGAATTCGTTACATTTATGTTGGTGTATTAGCACATTCCAATAGAATATGATTCTAAAAGAATTTGAGATTGAATTGAAAGACAGTTTTAAGAAAATAGAAGTTTTTTATTTTATTTTTGATTTTCTGAGTAAGTTAACCTTTCTCAATTTGGTACGTAGACTTCCGCGGTCGTGGTCCATGCTATCTGCTTCTGGGTTTCCGGGCTGGAACCGCGTCACTAGTATATCTGCCGACGTTTCGTACCCATTTGTATGGGACATCTTCAGGGCTGAACTACTGCACTGAAACTCAGTTTCAGCCCTGAAGATGTCCCATACAAATGGGTACGAAACGTCGGCAGATATACTAGTGACGCGGTTCCAGCCCGGAAACCCAGAAGCAGATAGCATTAACCTTTCTCAAGTTTACTGCTTTCAATAGTTATTGAAAATTGAACAAATTTAGAAGTTATTTCAGATATATTCCCATGAGTTAGAGGTTTATTTGAATACACAATATCGGTCACTTGTGAGTCTTTTTACCATTTTCATACAAGCACATATGGTGCCAAACGTTCAGGACGTTCAAATATGATCACCAAACCAGAACTTTTTGACAAAATGCAAAGTAAAAGTACGCGAAATAGCTGAGACAGCACGCGGCACAGATGAACGTGTGCGTTATAATTTTTTATTTTTTTTTGTTCTTCCTTATCGTGTGTTGATTGATTAATTATTTATTTAAGCAATATTTTCTGCTCTTGAAGTGAAGTACTACATAACATTAATATTATTATTAACTTACACAAATATTTGAATGTACACTAAGTATCGGCGTTGATAAGTAGAATAAACTAAAAAGACGCAGATTGCATGCTTTCCACCGAAAGTTGGAATAAAGTTATTATAAGAAAGTTCACGATAACTTACAAACGATTCTCACTGGTTTAAGTAGAATCACAGGAAATTGATCGCAGCTAGAGCAAGGCCATATAAGCTGAGTTTATTCATTTTTCTTATATTAATTATCGTAAAATGTGTTAGATATGAAGGTAATTTTGATAGAGCCTGTGGTTGATCAACTTAATCACTGAAGGTTGATATATAACCCCTCTCCACATTAATTTTCGTATTCTGTATATGCATTTCGACAACTAAGTTGTCATTATCAGCAGATAATTAAACTGTTTCGCACCTGGAAAACTACGGCATAATACCCGTACACGAAAACAAATTCCGCACACGATCTGTACCGTTGAAAGACAAAACGCACACTGAATGCGCGTGTGTGTTTTTGTACGGGTATTTTGGTGTAGTATTCCAGGTGCGACAAATTAGTTGTCGAAAGATGTATACATAATACAAAAATTAATGTGGAAGGGGGTTATATATCAACCTTCAGTGATTATGTTAGATACGAGTTTATTGCTTTCGTATTCAAGGTTTACTCTATTAAGAAGACGTGATTAATTATATATTGTTTTATATTTTTGAAAGCAAAATTTCGCCGTATCAAAAGCTGTCTTTAAATCTAAGGTTTTATTACGGTGAGTCAAAAAATTATCTGTGAATGTCTAGAACAACTCGAGGTACTAAGAAAACTCACGAAAACAATTAAGAGTATGTAGGAAAGCGTATTTCGAATAGTACAAAAGAATTGAAAATAATCAAGAAAATTCTGACTGGATCCCGTTCCACAAGAAGACAGTTTAAGCCCACCAACTGATCTATAAACAGTAATAGAACACAACAAATTAGAATCAGTAATAATTGACAATT
This sequence comes from Dermolepida albohirtum, assembly GCA_031893035.1. Taxonomy (NCBI): domain Eukaryota; kingdom Metazoa; phylum Arthropoda; class Insecta; order Coleoptera; family Scarabaeidae; genus Dermolepida; species Dermolepida albohirtum. The sequence continues at coordinate 10,371 of JAVIWB010002465.1, read as the reverse complement.
TATTGTGTGCCAATGATATAGTTTTGATGGAAGACACATATAAAACATTAAATATCAAGTAAAAATATATCCAGAAGAGAGAGAAAGTCAAGCTGAAAATCAGCACAAGTATGCGAAAATCTATAATTATCAATACAGTAAAACATAGGAGTTAAATAAGTAAGAGATTGCAAATATTTAAGAAATATTATATCAGAGAATGAGAAATAGAACTGGACCTGACAAGCTACACGAAGAAAGTAAACAATGTTTACTATACCTTATGCAAAAGCATTTGGCAAAAGAACGAACAAAACTGAGAGTTTACCTTAATAGCTTTAGCTATTATAACATACGTCAGCGAATCCTGGGTATTACAGAGTACGAAGGAAAGATTATGGCTGCAGAAAGTTTTTAAGATGGATACTGGAAAAAATAAAATGGGACAAATCAATGTGCAATTACCAAAACATCGAAAATAAACAGCTAAGTTTGTATGGACACAGGATGAACAACGCAATAGTCAAAAAAATAACAGATGCAAAAAACGTCGATAAGAGAAAAAAAGGAAGACCTAAATACAGGGGGAATAAGAGGATAGAGTAACTAATAATTAAGAGGGGAAAGATAGATGAAATGAACTGACTTACTAAGGATCGTGAGAAATGGATTAACGAATGATCAACCATATCAGACACTCTTAAAGGTATAAGGAATCTTTTGAAGAAGAAAATAAAGTTTACAAGTAAGTATAATTAAATATATATTTCAATAACGATGTTTTATATATAAGATCTGTAATATTGTTAGAGTTAAGTTAAAATACACAATGTTTTAAATTAAAGAAATAATATAAATATGAAAGACTTTTTAAACGTACTCATATATAATGGCCTATAATATAAAAAATTTATTTATATAAATATGTACGCTTAGGTTATATTATATTAAGATATTTTAAGGTGATTGTCTTCTATTACTAAAATTGGTCTTTGGGTGATAATACATTGACATCTAAATCTATTATTAATTGTTGTGTAGTAAACTTGGAGTTTATTTATGAAAGTGTGTATTGTATACAATTCCATAAATTTGAATGTAGAAAATTACATTACGCTTTGTATAGTATATAAAACAGTTCTACTTCTAATCATAAGTTATAAATTTGGAAGAATTATTTTTTATAAACTAAGTAAACATAAAATATCGCGAAGATACTATTCTTACTATGTATAAGTTAAGTTTCTTTAAGCCCTGTCTAAAAGCATTTAGGAAAGTTGAATTATGTTAATTTTGAAATCACTTGTACCTCTACATTACGTTTATTTTCTTTTATATTAACTTTTTTAATAGTCATTTAAAGCAATATATTTTTTGAATTTTCCTGCATACTTATTGTTCAATTTAGAAATTAATACCGTTAAAAATATATTTATATTCAAAGTTATATTATCGTATTGTACATAGTTTCAAAAAGAAATTAGACTAATTTTTTTTAAGAAACTACCAGTGGCGCCATCTTGTAGCAACTAATGGTACTGTTTAGTATAAAACCAAGCCTATCATCTGACGTTTACTTCATTGAAAAGGGGCGAAACAGTTTTCATATACTGACCGTGCAAAGTTTAAAATTTTTCGTGTGATGTCCAGATTATAAAATGGAGTTTTGTTCTTTACTAAGCATAAACAATACTGAAACACGAGTTAACCAAGCATGTGATCAGATTGTCAAGAAAGATTTTTAGGTTTTAAGAAGGATCTTCTTGTCTATAATGGGCGAATGACGTGTAAAATTACAAAAGAACAACTAAATATTAGTGTAGGAAATATTTACACGATTGTGCATGAAAAGTTATGCGTGAAACTGGGACTATACTTCCTCATAAAGAATTCGGAGTGACACGTGAATGTAGAGCCGAGTTTTGTTCAATTTGCGGATTGCAAACCCGACTTTCAAACAATATTATCATCGGCGACGAAACGCGGTGTTTCCAATACGATCGTACTACCCAACGAGTGCTTAATGGGTAGAAAAAGCCTCGCCAGACCGCTATAAATGACAACGAAATTACGCATCAAGTCCATGTTCATCACACTCTTTGACATGCATGGTATTATCAATCGGTAATTTGATCTCTCTAGCGTTTTAGTCGACGTTTAGTACTACAGAAGCATTATGAATCGCCTATTGAAACGAATTAGGAGTATGGCCGGTGGTCTATCAAACAATTGATTAGTTTCTTTTCCACGACAATGCTCATTTATCACCATAAATCCGTCCGTTCGATCACGCACCAACTATACTCACTAGATTTAGTTTTAACTGAGTTTTTCTGTGCCAGAAATTCAAATTTCACCTCAAGGAAACATCTTTTGAGAATGCTAAAGTGATCCAAGCACAAGTGATAACAGTGTTAAAATTGATTCTCGCAGACAACTTTTTTCAAGCTTTACATAGACTTTATGAACGCTGCTAGTTATAAAGGGTGATGGATTGTATGTGGAAAATTAAGTAAAGAATTTCTTCCGAACAATGTACTTTTTCTTTTTCAATTAGTTCAGTTTCTTTTTAAAGCAATGTTTATGTACGAATTACAAAATTGTATTTTTCAAAAATAGTATTAGTAATTTTAAGTTTTAGTTATGACCAAGTGACTTCTTTAAACGTAAATTGCATACATTTAACTATTACTTCAGTAGTGAATAATTATATAAATATGTTATTAGGTAGCTGAAATGCATTTTAAAACTAAAAGAAATATCTGGAATGTTTTATTTATTCATTTAAATTTTGAAAGTATTTAGAATCTAAAATTAAATGGAACGCAGAAACTTACTTTCTCTGAAGTCGCATTGTGAAGGTTATAGAAAAGTGTCTAGTACCCATTAGTAGAAAACATCTCAACAAAAGGAGGGAGGTGTTTGCGGTCCGAGACAATATTTTGAACAATTATTTTTAGATGGCGGTGTAGGGTGTGTTTCATTCTCTTTTCGGAATTCAGCTCAGATGCCCAGTTATTGAGCGGAAATTGATTGTTTTGTGGGTAAAGAAATTCGGGACAACTGGGAGTGTGGTGAAAAAATTTTCTGGACTTCGATAGACTATATATTAGGACGTTAGAAAATGTGGAGGCAGTTCGACAGTTGATTTTGAGATCTCTAAGGGCAAACAGCAGGCAGTGACTATATATATATATATATGTCTTAAACACAACTATTATCAGGTGTATCGGTCTGTTGTATAAAAACTCAAACAATTTTAGTTTTCAATACTCTATATTTCGCTGCCAGAACCTTTACAGCTTCCTCAGGAGTGTGAAACTAAAAGGAGTTATACACCGGCTGATTCAAAATAATTGTATAAATGACTCTCAATTTTGATTCTAAAATACATTGTAAAATAAAATAAAACTATTTGTAAACTAAAATTGTTTGAGTCTTTATTCAACAGATCGATACACCTGATAATAGTTGCGTTTAAGATATTAAGAGTACGGTCGATTATACAGTCCTTACTAATATATAATATATATATATATATATATATATATATATATATATATATATATATATACAGCCTTGGCCATATGTCTGAAGCACCCCCATAAACGTGCAATATTACCTGAACCCTAAGAACGTAATGAAAGGGGCCATTACTAATGTATATATAATGACTGTTTACCAGGAAAATCTCAAGAAGTATACAAATATTCTGTAGTTTTAAGGTTTATTGCTGTTAGTTGATCTTTACTGTTCAATAAGTGAGGTGTATTAGAAACGATATTGTGTTATAAAATTGATTTAACCAGTTGTATTGAATATTGTGTTTTTGTATAGTGTTGTACATTGTGACAACATGCCTAGAAAACGGGAGTTAGATGTAATAGAGCGAAGTAAAGCAGTGTTATTACATACTCAAGGACTATCGCAATCAAAAATCGCGAAAATAATGAAGCGGTCGCGCTATGCCATCCAAGCGGCAATAAAACGTTTTAAAGAGACAGGTTCTTACGAAAATCGACCGAAAAGTGGACGAAAACGTATTACAACGGAGAGAGATGATCGATTTTTAACGCGACTTTCTCTGAAAAATCGTATGAAATCATCAAAAAATTTATCTGCAGAAATAAATGAGCGCCAAGGAACTTCTGTATCAGCGAGAACAGTGAGAAGACGACTGGTAGAAGTAAATATACATGGTCGTAAAGCTCGCCGCAAACCCTTATTGAGCGAGGAGCAGAAGAAAAAACGGTTGTTGTGGGCAAAAAAACACAAAAATTGGACAGTTGAGGATTGGTCCAAAATCATATGGTCCGACGAATCCAATGTAGAGGTATGATAAATTAATGCAGTTTTACTTTTGTGTTACATAAATATGATATTTTGAATGTGCTGAATAGTGAATTGGAATTTTTTGAACAGCTATTAATTTTTCTATATCTTACGTAGATTTTGCCAACACCTGGGGCTCAGTTTGTTCGTAGAAGACCGGGGGAAGCGTTTGAGCCACATTGTATTGTGCCTACAGTAAAGTATGGGGGTGGTAGCGTGATGATATGGGGATGCATGACCACTAAGGGTGTCGGCGAAGTGTACGTCTGTGAAGGCAGAATGAACAGCAGTAGGTACATCGATATGTTAGGAGAAGTACTAGAACCGTCTATTGTAAAGCTGTTCGATTCCGATGAAGAGGCCTACATTTTCCAGCAGGACAATGCACCCTGCCATAAATCCAAACGTACAATCGAGTGGTTTAGCGCAAATAACGTGCCCATATTCGAATGGCCGGCACAATCGCCGGATTTGTCGCCCATAGAAAATTTGTGGCGTATTTTAAAGAGAAATGTCGCAAAATATAGACATAAAAACAAAAACGAATTAAAAGCGAGGATATTTGAAGAATGGGAAAAGATTTCACCCGAGATATGTAGCAAATTAGTGGCTACAATGCCTAAACGGATACAAGCCGTTATCAAATGTCGCGGTGGTGCTACAAAATATTAATGTATATTATTAAATTTGCATTCAAAATGTATATACACTTGTAGTTTAATTTTTATACCTCCTAATTTCATTTTATATCCAAAACTTGAGGGTGCTTCAGACATATGGCCAAGGCTGTATATATATATATATTCAATTGTTTAATGAGTCGAATTCGTCACGAACATTTTCATCTTTACAAACTAGGCGTTGTGCAAGAATTGTCACCACATAATTTCCAGAACCGAATGCGTGGAAACTTTATTGGAAACTTGACGCACTTTATCCTTTTTAACCATGATTCAGTTTCACCAAACCGGATGTGTCGACAAGTAGAATATGCGTTATTGGAGTGGTAACAATTCTGGAGAGCTTTATGTGAGGTCTGTTCATAGTGAAACTTTAATCGGTTTCGTCAGTACATAGAATACGATGCCCACTACAACCAAGATATTGTGTGTAAAACTTTTATAATTTTTCATTAGAAAAAGTAAATTTTGTCTATTAGCAATACTTCTTTTTTTATTCCTCTTCAAGAAAAAAGAAATTTCTGAGCCATATCCTTGTGTATTCACCTTCACTTTTCACATAAATTGTAAATTTGCAATATGAATCATTGAAAATATATGAAAAATATTTGACACATGCAATTAGAATCAGATTTACACCAATAAGTTGAAAAAGTGGAAGGGAATGCCTAAGGCAGATAAGAATTTGGACGAAGCTAGAAGATGTACAAACACACTTACGTGTACAGTAAAAGCTGTAATTAAAATTGTAATACGTAAAAGTGCAAAATAAGCCAAGCAATTAAATATTTTTTTATTTTAATGCCAATTCGAGCTTTCAAAGCTACCAATAATATCGAGTAAATTATTTACGATTTATTATGTTTCATTTACCGTTTAGTTAAGAATCTCTAAAATCGTGAATACATCTAAATTGGAATACATATTATTGTAAGGACATTATAAGCTGATGTAGTTTTAGCAACATATGATGAAATTTTGCAGGCTTACGCGTTCATTTAAAATTTCCCTTCACGAAATTGAACTAAGGAGTGCAGATTTGATTTAAACATACAAAATTTATACTAGCACTAGTAATAATTCATTAGGCAAACTATTACGACGTTCTATCACGGAAAATTTAGTGTTAATTTTCATTTTTTATGATATTCAATTTCCCAAATACTTTTGACGGAAACTTGTAACGATATATGCTAGAAAAGAGCTAATCATTGACGTAATACAGACTAAAAATGCATTTTTAATGTTTGGAAGAGGTAGAAGGGAATACGACTGTGCGTAGTAGAATACATTTTAGAGTATATCAGTTACATAGCTGACAGCCAAAAATGAATTAGGGTTTCCATCACAAATATATCGTTCCTAGAAAAGACGGTTTCATTCCATTACACAGCCAATATATCAGCTAATATCTTCACAGCGCAACTTACTAATCATTTGAAATGATTTCGAACGTAGCAATAAAGACCTTGCAAAATGTCTATGATATATGCTCCATTGTAAAATTGTATATATTTTCAAAAATTACTCATTATCCAATTCCGTTATAGAGAAAATTATCGCGTCCTTATGATAAGCCTTTTGGTATGAATCTCAAATATCCCTCATCTTAACGCAGATATCTAGACAATTTAAACATTATCCATTTCAGCTTTATCGTATTTTTGCAGCATAGCTCGTACCAAAATACATTTGGTCATGTGACAAGGGCAATATTCCGGATGCTCTAATTCTTCGGCATCTAGAATTCTCACTTCAATATTGTAATGTCTGTCATTGTTAACAGAACGACTCAAAACCAACTCGTAAGCAATGGGTTCCGACTGTTGAACGAGTGCTTCGTTAGGTAAAACGATAGTGGTTTGTTTCCAATGTGTTTCTTCTTCTTCAGGATCGGTGGAAAGTATGACTGGTTCTGTAGAAGATGATGGAAAAGTACAGGTGAACCAAATACAAATTCCTTGGTAATTTCCTTCTTTGTTGGCAACGGCGATATGTTGAACTTTGATGTCGTTTAAATCTTCGCGACTAACATCCCTCAGATCAATCCAAAGTACTACTTCCGGGTCTGCCAGGATTTGTTCTGGTTTGACTAAAGTTGTGTCTGGTTTTTGTGACGCTTGTACGCGTAATTTTGAAGCGAAACTTTTCATCGATACACCTTCAATATTATCCCAATCTTCGTACATGTTGGGTACACTAAAATAAAAAGAATGGTAATAAAAGCATTTTTACATAGAAATATTAGGTGCGCAACTAAGTTCTCGCCTTTTTTCAAGAGATGGCTCCAGTAGTAAGTGCTGGTCGATTGTCACATAACCAAAAAGTCATGAACCAAGCTTAGACATATGGTAAACAAACCACTTTGACACATTAGTGATTTTGTTTTTGCGTCATATACTTTTGGTTGTGTGAAAATGTCTGATTTTGTGCTAAATAATCGTCGTTTGCGGGAAGTGTTGCTTTTCTTCTTTCATTCGAAGAAAACGGCGGCTGAAGCGCATCGAGAACTCCAAAAAGTTTTCGGAGATGCTGCTCTAAGTGAAACAACGTGCCGTGGTTGGTTCCGTCGCTTCAAAGACGGTAATTTCGATGTTGACGACCGTTCGCGTGAAGGAAGACTAAAACCTTCGAAGACGCTGAATTGGAGGCATTGCTCGATGAGGATCCATGCCAAACGCAAAAAGAGCTTGCTTCAGCATTAGGAGTTACCCGCCAAGCCATTTCCCAGCGATTGCATGCATTGGGAATGATTCAAAAACAAGGAACTTGGGTTCCTTATGATTTGAAGCCAAGAGATGTTGAGCGTCGTTTCTTCGCCTGTGAACAACTGCCCCTGCGGCAAAAAAGGAAGGGTTTTCTTCATCGTATCGTTACGAGTGATGAAAAATGGATTCATTACAGCAATCCAAAGAGAACAAAATCATGGGGACTGTCCGATCATGCTTCTACGTCGTCGGTTCGGCCGAATATTCACGCTGCGAAGGTTTTGCTGTGTATGGAGCAGGACGGTGTTATTTATTATGAGCTGTTGAAACCGAACGAAACCATCACTGGGAAATGGTATTGAACTCATTTGATGCAATTGAGCCGAGCACTGCGCGAAAAGCGGCCACAATACGAACAGAGGCACGAAAAAGCGATTCTACAGCATGACAACGCTCGGCCTCACGTTGCCAAACCCGTTAAAACCTACTTAGAAACGCTCAAATGGAAGGTCCTACCCCACCCGCCATATTCCCCAGATATTGCGCCGTCCGATTATTACTTGTTCCGTTCGATGGCACATGGTCTGGTTAATCAGCAGTTCCGCTCATATGAAGACATCTCAAAATGGCTTGATTCGTGGATAGCCTCAAAAGGCGGACACTTCTACCGTGACGGTATTCGAGCTCTGCCAGAAAGATGGGAGAAAGTTGTCGCTAGCGATGGGCAATATTTTGAATGATTTATTTGTAAATATTTTTTCACAATAAAGCTGCATTTTCATAAAAAAACAGCGAGAACTTAGTTGCGCACCTAATAAAAAAAATCAATTACTAACTACAGTAACGTATGTAAACCTATGTATTATACACTGTAATATTGAAGAATACATCATTATAATTAATGGCAATTGTTTTATTTTTTGAACACAAATGAACTAGATAACTTTTTTAATTGTAATTATTTCTTGGTTAAAAATTTGCACCGATTTTTGTTTGAAAATAATTTTTTTCTAAACTTGCTATCAATTTCCACAAAAAAATGATCTACACGCCTCTGAAATGTTAAAATATTTTTTATTAAATAAATGCTTCGTCCAGGTAAGGTTTACCAGGTGTACCGGAAAATCATTACCGGTTTTTCTAACAGATGTTACTAGGCTTAAGTATGTAATTTTATGATTTGACATCAAACTTAAAAGCCATACATGTTATATTTTGTAAAAGTAACACCGTCATAGATTTATACCTCTTTGAAAATGTTGAGTTTCGTGCCTGAAAAAGTGCATTTGCGGCACGCATTACTTTTCTTATTTAATCGAAAGAAAAAAGCCGCTGAAAGTCATCGTTTGCTGGTAGACACTTACGGTAAGCATGCTCCAACAATAAAAACATGTGAGGCGTGATTTCGACAATTCAAAAGTGGTAATTTCGATGTGCAAGACAAAGACCGTTCTGATAGACCGAAGAAGTTTAAAGATGCGAAACTGCTGGAGTTATTGGATGAATACCTAACCCAAACTCAAAAACGATTGTCAGAAGCCTTAAATATAGCCCAAGAATTGATTAGCGATCGATTACGAGCAATGGGAAAAATCCAAAAGATAGGGAAATGGGTGCAACATGAATTGAATAACAGGCATATGGAAAATCGTCTGTGAAATGCTACTTCATAAGTATGATCGGAAGTCATTTCTGCATCGAGTAGTGACAGGTGATGAAAAATGGATTTATTTAAAAAACTCTAAGCGCAAAAAATCATGGCTATCACGTGGCGAAGGCGGACCATCGGCTCCAAGGCCAAATTGTTTTGGTCGCAAGACAATGCTCTGTGTTTTGTGGGATCAGAGTGGCGTGGTGTATTACAAACTGTTGAAATCTTGTGAAACAGTTAATGCTGATCGCTACCGACAACAGATTATCAATTTGAACCATGCATTGATAGAAAAACGTCCAGAATGGGCCCGAAGACACGGTAAAGTGATTTTACAACAAGACAACGCGCCGTCTCATACAGCAAAACTGGTCAAGGATGCGTCGAAAGCACTTGGATGGGACATAAGAGACATCCGCCGTACTTTCCAGATCTTGCCTCGTCCGACTATCACCTTTTCGCATCAGTGGGGAATGCGCTTGCTGAGCAGCACTTCACCAATGTCGAAGAAGTTAGAAAATGACTCAATGAATGGTTTTGCTCAAATGACAAACGGTTTTTTTGGGATGACATCTATATATTGCATGAAAGATAGGCAAGGTGTGTAAAATCAAATGGCCAATATTTTGAAAAAATAAATTTTTCCATTTTCTTGAAAATTAAGAATACATTGAAAATTATGTAGTTCTCTTACGAAAAAACCGATAATGACTTTCCGGTACACCTGGTAAAATATGATCAAAGATGAACTATTACATTTACTTAAACCGTACAAAGAATACTTCAGTAAATTGATGAACGGGCTATTGATGAACTTGCGATAGTTCATAACAACCATACATGGTGTATTTAACAAAATTGAACTGATATGGGATAACTGGTTAAGGGCCCTTAAACATATTAAAGAAATAGAAAAAAAAATGGTAGTTGGACATGATTGCTGAAAATCGCATGAAAATTTAAGAATGGTTTCAGTTCCCGACAACACATGAAAATAACTACCTGATAGCTCAGTGGTAAG